>CM076977.1:52555945-52740945 GCA_039105355.1 Benthosema pterotum
ATTCATTTCCAATGGTAGAATGAACGTGAACACAACTTATGATCCATTCCTTAACTCCATGGACACTGAACTAAATACTGGACCCGATAATCAAAAGGCATATAATATTTACAATATATTCATAGTAAAATAGCTTCTATTAGCTAAACAAATCAGAAGAAATTTCACTTTGTTATCAACTATTCTTTATCCCACCAACAAACTCTCGCGAGATTTGTTAGGAGTCAGGAAGTGTGTCTGTGTAATCTGCAGTTTGACATACGACAGATATGGGGCTCTGAGAGAAACCATGACTACTTAGAAGACCGATCGTAGGCTTTGTAGTCCATGTCGCTTATAGTGGCGCCAATGAACCCACGCTGACATCACATCCTGTCTGGGAAGCCATCTTGGATGCTAAGATGCTAATGTCACAGACAGCACTACATTATACTGTCCTTAAATGACCTTTAGTGTGACATCACCAGGTATGGTATGCTGCCACGCAAACCACGCAGACAGCAGTACAGCGTACGTGTGTCGGCTCACAGCCTTCATCAGTGTTGTGAACAACACTTCTATTGTTTTACGGACAGGACGAGACATTTTTACCGTACTTTTCTTTAACTTAAGCATTTCCTAGAGTATCATTTTTCAGTTCCTTGTTCATCTGGTTATATTTGTTTATCTGAACAAAAAGGCAAAGTCACGTTTGTTGTTCACAGAACACACCTGGACCAACCACTGAGGTTAGGGTTAGGGTTAAGGCTCATTCAGAGTTTAGAATTTGGGTGAGCACTGCGACCACCACTATTCATAGTCCACTACCAGCATCCCCCCCTCTCTCCCGTTCACCTCGCATCCATTGTTGTTTATTTTCCCCTCTGTTTTTCTCTCTCTACTTACTACCTGCCTCAATTATAATCATTTCATCAGCTTTTATCGTTATTTCCTATTCTATTTATATCATTGTCTCTATCATTGAATTCCTTCCTTCCTTGTGTGTTTTCTTTTTCTTTTCTTTAAGTCTCCATTCATTAAAGTGTAAGTAACCTGTTTTGCACTACTTTTCCCTATCTAATTGTGTAATGGTTATGCACACATTTGCCAATACAACAGTACTGTATGTATATGGTTTGGGAGCTATCAGAAGAAAGGTGGTCCAACCCCCGAAGAACAGCTCAAGCAGCTCGGAAAGTGACGAGCCACTATTGACGTCATTACATCCAAATTCATCGGGCTCCCATTGACTGGCATTGAAAAGTGCTGAGGGAATTGCCATATTAAACAATCTACTAAAGACTACATGCATAGCTTACCATGACCGGGGATATTTTGGCTAACACACTTTGCCCGTTCTTAATAATTGATCAGACCGTTTTTTCAATGTCCGCAGTGAAACACAGCTAGCATAGGTGGCTATAGGTTATACTACAGCCGTGATGGCTGTGTGTTCACTCAGTCCTTCACAGCACTCTGCTCCTGGCTGCTGCTGAGGCAATCAGTACCTCCAAATGAGTGCAGGAATAACAGCGTTATCACGCATAAGCTGACACGAGAAGCTATTGTTATATTATACACGTACACCCCACTCCTGAAAATATACTGCATATATTGTGTATAATTTCCACGACCCTGAGCGTTCAGTTTACTTTCTATGCATCTAAAGTAGGCAATTTGTGAAGTTTATTATTTTTTTTTTCATGGTGGTTTTCAACCCGGGAACCACCAGTGGTCCATAAGAAGGTTCCAGGTGGTCCCCAGCTAAGTTGTTTAACCAGACGTAACTTTTTGAGTGTAAATATGAAACCAAATGGACCCTTGCGGGTCCATTTGGTTTCATATTTACTCATTTGGTTTCATGTTTACTCATTTGCATCATCCTTCAATCATAAGAGAAACTATCATGCATTAAATGCTATAGGACCGTAGATTATACCGTATAATTTCGAGGGTGGCAATATGAAACAACTCAGGTCACGTTATGCACGAAGCAAATACTTTTCTGCAAACATACTCTACACTCATTCATAATACTGATGTACAGCAAGTTCTCCAACCAACCACCATCTCGGTTTTTGTCTTCCTCTTCTTTCCAGCTTCTCCATCAGATTCACACCAACTGTTTTCCTAATTCCATTATTTATAGGCACAGTTGAAACACCCTGAGGATTTTATACACTCCATTCATTCATAATACTGTAACTGTGGCTTTTCACACGCCGCAAATTTCAGGGAGGGGGGCGATTGGCCGACCAGATATTCAAATGCTAATCAGGTGGCTTTTGTTTACTTGCAAGGTATAGTGTCAATAGGCATATAGCTAGGCTACATACAGTACAGTATATTATGAAAAGATTTCGCCTCTGAACTACACTGCATTGATTCTCAACATTGTATTCATTGTATTTGTGGCAGGATGGGCGTGACAATTTATATTATTGATTTAGGCGTCAAATGATATTGCAACAACCTGTGAAGAATCGCTTTTATTTATATATACGACCCAAATGGGGACCGGAGATCTCGGGCTGCCGCAAACTCGGACCGAGCAAAAGTGCGGAGATCTCGGCGGAGATCTCGGCGATAAATAAAGCTGTGTACACATGTACACAGCACTGTACACTTTGATTGTTATTGAGAAAACAGAATTCCTTATTCTTCCACACTCAAAGACTTTTTTAGTATGGAAAAGTAACGTGGCGTTTATGTTCTGTTTCCCTATTTTCTTTTCTCTATTGCTTTACCTGAGCTGTGGAGGTACAATTTGATCAATAGACATGCATACCAGCCATTAGCAAGCAATTTCAACTCGGGTCCAAGTGTGAACATATCAGCAATTATCAGTCAATCACTTCACTTTTGCTGGGCCAGGGAAACAAAGCAGTCAAAACATTCACTAGATCAACATGACAATTAATCTTCTACATTCTGTTGTGTAGCCTTAAAAAGTGCACAATAATAAGGATAATAATATACAAGGGCCTAAAACAGCTGACACTAGCTCACTAAGTAACTAACTATTCCACAGACATGGGCCGACCTCTCCACAGACCCGGGCCGACCTCTCCACAGCCCCGGCCCGACCTCTCCGCACGATTCGGGCCGACTTCGCGGCGGCTCGACTTCTCGTGTGACCCAACAAATACATGACGGGCAATAAGTGATACTATTGCAGTCCAAAAATCTTCAGTCCTGGTACTCCCACCGATCTGGAACATGGTGATGACGTCCATGGCCATGCCATGGACGTCATCAGAGACATAGAGTATAGACAGAGTTGCGACATTGAGGGGTCAGAAAACAGCCTGGTCAGTGGTCACGTGGTTCATGTAATCGCGCGAGCCCATAGACTCCTATGCATTTCGTAATTTCTGGTTGTCCCTATTTTATCCGTTCTCAATTGAAGTCTATGTGGAAGAACCGCCATTGGAACGGCCTCATGAAGTGAACGGAGTTTGCGTGACTGTCTACTCTATTTAGCTTCCGTCCCTTCAAGATATTCATTACTATTTGATTCTTACAGTAAATACACACTTACAGTAGCCTGATAATACCTATAGAATGAAGGCTGTGTAGTATAAAATAAATATAATAGCAAACGCTCTGGGGCTGTGTACCAGTACCAACCTATGATAGCAACAGTTTTTACTTACCGTGTCAGTACACTGGTGGCTGTAGTATGGACATTTACGCCAATCGGTGGACCCTGAGGGTGGAAGGTGTAGCTTTCTTCCCATGGCTAATTATTTGCGCGAGTTATTTGCTACTTTCTCCTCCACTTGTTGCACACAGAGCGAAGGGTGCTTGTTGCTGGAAGTGGCAGCCAGACAAGGGGCGTGTAGAGTTAGCATTGCACTGAGAGAAAATCCGTGAAACTGGAACTGGCTGGGCGATGCTGTGGCGTGCGTACGTAATGACGCATTACGTCCATCCTCCAGAATGGCATTTCAATTTATATTGGTAAAATATTAAATGTGCTTCCTCCAAAAATAATATTCCTAGTAAACTCAGAGAGGAGGTTCTAAACAGAGCGGTATTTACAGTGGTATGATGTCATATTGTAGACAACGGTGGTCACAGTGATCACCGAAAAATCAAACTCTGAAATATAGCTGCAAGCAGCGATAAATTGGGACCAAGCAAGCAGCAATAAGGAGTCAGAACAATATGCACAAATAAGCCATATAAACATGGAAGACTGAGCTTGAGAAACACATCATGTGATTGTGGAAGTAAAGCAGGGGTCTTGAAGACTCACACATTGTTTTGTCAGTAGTCTGACTTGTTTGGAGTCAGTTTGAATATTATGTTGATCTTTTACAGGGCAAGCATAGAGTCAATCCTGAGATATGGGATAGCTAACTGTTTGGTAACCTAACTGTCAAACATAAATTTCAGATTGAGAGACTTATTACGATGTCTGGAAAGATCATGGGCTTGTCTAGCCCCCCGATCACCCCAAAAGCCATCTTTGATCAAGCTATACTTAGACAGGCTCAAAGCATTGTCTCCGACCCATTACATGTTCTCAACTTTGAGTATGTGACAATGCGAACAGGCAGGAGATATAGAGCTCCACCGTTGATAAAGTATAACAGGTATAGACGCTCTTTTGTACCTCTCTCTATTAAGCTCCTCAATGGCGAGAGCATTTAGCCCCTACCGTGGTCTATGTGTGTAACTGTATTGTCCTATGTCTACTGTTATCTGTCTGTTTGTAACTGTATGCAGCTCTGGTCTCTGACCCCAAGACAAATCTCTCCCACGGGAGACTAATAAAGCTAACCTTGAACCTTGAACCTATATGAGGGGCAGCGACCAGGAGCCAATGGAGAGAGAGGGGGAGGGGGAGGGGCAGCGACCAGGAGCCAATAGAGGGAGAGGAGAAGGGGGAGTGGCTGCGACCAGGAGCCAATAGAGGGAAATGAGAGGGGGGAGGGGCATCGACCAGGAGCCAATGGAGGGAAAGGAGAAGGGGGAGGGGCAGTGACCAGGAGCCAATAGGGGGAGAGGAGAAGGGGGAGGGGCAGCGACCAGGAGCCAATAGGGGGAGAGGAGAAGGGGGAGGGGCAGCCACCAGGAGCCAATGGAGAGAGAGGAGAAGGGGGAGGGGCAGCGACCAGGAGCCAATAGAGGGAGAGTAGAAGGGGGGGGGGGGGGGGGGGGGGGCAGCGACCACGAGCCAATAGAACAGGGTGGGCAATAATTTTTTCCCAAGGGGCCAAGCCTAAAGGCTGAACAAAAGTCTGCATAAAATTAATTTAATTTCAATATAAAAGTAAGAGTAATACCAACCATTTTGACACCAGGGCCTTCTATATATTCAGCATTTGAGCCATGGAGGACCACCATTAATGACATTTTAGGACCACAGACCCAGATTTCTTTTGCTTTTATCCACAGTTCCAGACTGGACATAGTTAAAAATTACCATCCTTTTACATGCTCTGGCTAATTCAGATGATGAATATTTGAAGGGGGAGGGCAGCTACCTGATGTGAGTGATCAGTGATCACACACACGCACGCACGCACACACACACACACACACACACACACACACACACACACACACACACACACACACACACACACACACACACACACACACAGACGGTTACACGTCGCCATTCCGAAGCCCCGCCATTCCGATCGTTCACTTCCATTAATCGGAATGGCGGGGTTTCTCCGTGGAAAAAAAGACACTGCCTTTCCGAAGGCCACACATCACCATTCCGAAGCACTGCTATTTCGAAGAATACCACTTCGAAATGGCGATGTTTTTTCTTTTTTTTAAAGACCACGCCATTCCGAATATATTATTATTCATTGCCTTTTTATCATTACTCTGTCTCGCCAGTCGCGCTCTCTCTCTCTCTCTCTCTCTCTCTCTCTCTCTCTCTCTCTCTCTCTCTCTCTCTCTCTCTCTCTCTCTCTCTCTCTCTCTCTCTACGCGCGCCACAATCAAATAGCGCAAAGAAGGGCCGAGCGAAGAAGAATATCAGTTGAAAGTCGATGCTGTTTTAACAACTATTTTGTCTGTCTGTTTGTCTGTTGGCCCATGATCGCATATTTGCACATGTCACATTTTCCTCTAGCTGTGTGTGTGCGTGCGCGCTCATTTTGGAAATGTCTTGAGCGTAAAGCGTATCCTTCTCAATCCCACATGTGGATAAAAGACAGTTTGTGGATAAAAGACAAAAAAGTTTGAGAACCGCGGCCTGCCAAATTATGTGGAAAATAAAGTAAATGGGAATAAATAGAAAACAATGCGGCTAGACTGTATATTTCTACTGTAAGCAGCAGCAGCACCACCGCCGCTTTCTCTGGTAAGCAGCGCAGCGACAGCAACGAACATAGCCCCATATGCAACTTCAGTCCCTGGATGCACTGCACTCATAATCATGCATGTAGGCCTAGGAGTCTGTCTGAGACAGACTGGGCTCACAAATGGGCATAGCTGGAAGAACCGTTGACCACGTTAAAACTCACACAGGGGATGCGAGCATCTTAGCCTATGATATTATAGCCGTTGGTGCGCAACACTGATGGACGGCTCGTTATACAGATTGATTGCACCTGCATTATGGAAAAAGATCGACAGCTACTTTCATTTCATGACAAAATTGTACCGGTATGAAGAAGAAGAATATCCCTACATAGGATATAAAGGTATTTATCCCACCTGGGCCTGGGGTCTCGATGTAAAGTTACACAACGGCTTTTGCCAATCATTGAATTAGGCTAATACAACATGCTGATAGGTAGCCGAATGCGTGCTGTCAGTGCACTGAGCAGGAGAAAACGCTCTGCTCTCCTCGGACAAATGTAATAATAATCTGATCCTCATGTGAATATTCTGATTGATCATTATTATAGCGAGCCTATGAGTGCCACCCCAATATTGAGAAGAAAAAGAAATCTCCAAATAATAGCCAAATAGGCCTCCAAATAATGCCTACTATTTGAGCCACAGACCAGGGACCTTATTGATCCTCTCACAGCGCAGTCAGATAAAATAGAACTACTATGTTGAATGACAGAGTAGTTCTATTTTATTAAGAGCTTGAAGAGAGAGAGAGAGAGAGAGAGAGAGAGAGAGAGAGAGAGAGAGAGAGAGAGAGAGAGAGAGAGAGAGAGAGAGAGAGAGAGAGAGCAGTGCCGCGCGCTACAGCCTTAAAGGAGAATTCCGGCCCAAAAGTTTTTTTGTATCTTTATTTGCAGTTCGGAGGGGGTTCGGAATGGCGATGTCTTTAGTAAAATGGGAAAACATCACCATTCCGAAATCACATTATTTCGAAATGGGGGGGGCTTCGGAATGGGGATGCTTCGAAATGGAGGTGTTTCTAAGTGGCGGTGTTTCGGAATGGCGCCCCGCCCCCCACACACAATGTTGTCAACAGGTTAAACCTATGACAGGATAGCAGGTACAACTCCAGTTCATCTATATTTCTCTGAACAATTTACTGGTTGGTGCACAGTCTGGGAAGAAACTGTTAAACAAGAGAATAGCAGCACTCACAGAACTGCCCTTAACCTAAATAGTGCCATGCTTAGGACCCAGAATCCACCTCTCAGACTGCAGAGTGTACTGTATAGCCAAGAGGCCAATGGCAAGAGGGGCAAACTGGCTTTACTTCCTGACTCTAGGTGAAGGGGGCGGGTACAAAAGTAGGAGACCGGAAGAATGTTGGAGTCTATTCATTCCCAATGGTAGAAGGAACGTGAACACAACTTATGATCCTTTCCTTAACTCCATGGACACTGAACTAAATACTGGACCCAATTATCAAAAGGCATATAATATTTACAATATATTCATAGTAAAACAGCTTCTATTAGCTAAACAAATCAGAAGAAAATCCACTTTGTTATCAACTATTCTTTATCCCACCAACAAACTCTCGCGAGATTTGTTAGGAGTCAGGAAGTGTGTCTGTGTAATCTGCAGTTTGACATACGACAGATATGGGGCTCTGAGAGAAACCATGACTACTTAGAAGACCGATCGTAGGCTTTGTAGTCCATGTCGCTTATAGTGGCGCCAATGAACCCACGCTGACATCACATCCTGTCTGGGAAGCCATCTTGGATGCTAAGATGCTAATGTCACAGACAGCACTACATTATACTGTCCTTAAATGACATTTAGTGTGACATCACCAGGTATGGTATGCTGCCACGCAAACCACGCAGACAGCAGTACAGCGTACGTGTGTCGGCTCACAGCCTTCATCAGTGTTGTGAACAACACTTCTATTGTTTTACGGACAGGACGAGACATTTTTACCGTACTTTTCTTTAACTTAAGCATTTCCTAGAGTATCATTTTTCAGTTCCTTGTTCATCTGGTTATATTTGTTTATCTGAACAAAAAGGCAAAGTCACGTTTGTTGTTCACAGAACACACCTGGACCAACCACTGAGGTTAGGGTTAGGGTTAAGGCTCATTCAGAGTTTAGAATTTGGGTGAGCACTGCGACCACCACTATTCATAGTCCACTACCAGCATCCCCCCCCTCTCTCCCGTTCTCCTCGCATCCATTGTTGTTTATTTTCCCCTCTGTTTTTCTCTCTCTACTTACTACCTGCCTCAATTATAATCATTTCATCAGCTTTTATCGTTATTTCCTATTCTATTTATATCATTGTCTCTATCATTGAATTCCTTCCTTCCTTGTGTGTTTTCTTTTTCCTTTCTTTAAGTCTCCATTCATTAAGCAGCCACTGCTCCAAACTTCTAGACCAATCAACAATGCCGGCGGCTCCCGGGCTTCACAAAAAAATGCTATAGCGCTCCCCATTTACCAATTGGAATAGGATTTGTTTCAGTATTTAGTATGCCCCTCTACAATACTGTAACATTTCAAAATCATATGACACTGCATGTACAACAACTATCAGGGGCATAATAATATTTTTGACAAACCAGCACTTTTCATTCGCTCATAAAAGCTACATTTCTTCTCCAAAAATAAATGTTGAAACGATTTTTTGTCCGTATCGGTCCAACATTTGTGGATAAGTCATTTTCTTGCATTTCGATTCTAGGAGGAGAGGCATTTTAACAGTTTTTCATATAATCCAATATGGTGGGTGATCTAAAGGTCAGAGGTCGAAAGTCTGCATATGGAAGTTGTTCGTCATGAGGAGACACATATGTGGAAGTAATTTTTATTGCTGATGGTCAAACGGTTCATGAACAACGTAAATTAAATGTTCGTATTTTCAATTGAGTGCTATAGCGCCACCTCTTGGTTAATTGCCATGGGCCAAGCAGGGAGGCATTGGGTCCCGTTTTTTTTTTTTGGTATGACCCGGCTGGGAATCGAACCCCGGCCTCCCAGTCTCAGGGCGGACACTCGAACCACAAGGCCACGGAGTTGGTGAATGAGTAAACGATTGGTGAGCTGTGAGTGAGTGGTGAACTGAGCTTTGAATTGTCATTAGTGACAACATGGCCGAATAGTGACAAAACACAACATGGCCAAATGGTGACAACCACCATTACATTGAGTTTTACCCTGGGTTACACATAGAACCATGAACTTAGAAGTAGAAGACCACATGAGATGGTTACACGTCGCCATTCCGAAGCCCCGCCATTCCGATCGTTCACTTCCATTAATCGGAATGGCGGGGTTTCTCCGTGGAAAAAAGACACTGCCTTTCCGAAGGCCACACATCACCATTCCGAAACACTGCTATTTCGAATTATACCACTTCGAAATGGCGATGTTTTTTCTTTTTTTAAAAGACCACGCCATTCCGAATACATTATTATCCATTGCCTGTATCTGTATCGCCAGGCGCTCTCTCTCTCTCTCTCTCTCTCTCTCTCTCTCTCTCTCTCTCTCTCTCTCTCTCTCTCTCTCTCTCTCTCCCTCCCTCCCTCCCTCCCTGCTCACCCTCGTCTACGCGCGACCACAATCAAATAGCGCAAAGCAGGGCCGAGCGAAGAAGAATATCAGTTGAAAATCTATGCTGTTTTAACAGAAATGTTTTATAGCTCATCAGGCTGCTGTGTGTGTGTGTGTGTGTGTGTGTGTGTGTGTGTGTGTGTGTGTGTGTGTGTGTGTGTGTGTGTGTGTGTGTGTGTGTGTGTGTGTGCGCTCATTTGGAAATGTCTTGAGCGTGAAGCGTATCCTTCTCAACCCCACCACATGTGGATTAAGACACTAAAAAGTTTGAGAACCGCGGCCTGCAAAATTATGTAGAAAATAAAGTAATGGGAATAAATAGAAAACAATCCGGCTAGTCTGTATATTTCTACTGTAAGCAGTAGCAGCACCACCACCACCACCGCCGCCGCTTGCAAGCAGCGCAGCGGCAGTAACAAACATAGCCCCATATGCAACTTCAGTCCCTGAATTCACTCATAATCATGCTTGTCGTCTGTCTGGGTTGGTCTCAGACAGCAACCCTGAGACATACTGGGCTCACAAATGGGCATAGCTGGAAGAACCATTGACCACGTTAAAACTCACTCATGGGATGCGAGCATCCTGGCAATATGTAAATCTCGATGGTTGGATTAAGTAGCCTGCAGTCTTTGGATATTCTAGTCGTTAGTGCGCAACACTGCTGGACGGCTCGTTATCTACAGATTGATTGCACCTTCACTATGGAAAAAGATCGACAGCTACTTTCATTTCATGACAAATTGTACGTGCAAAGAGGAACATCCCTACATAGGCTATATAAAGGTATTTATCCATCCTGGGCCTGGGGTCTCAATGTAAAGTTATACACAACGGCAAGTGATGGGTTAAAAGCGGAGGTCCAATTTCGCTGCGGTAACGTAGTGACAAATCATGCGACTTTGACTTTGACTTTTTTGCCAATAATTGAATTAATACAACATGCTGATAGGTAGCCGAATGCGCGGTGTCAGTGCAATGAGCAGGAACCTCTGCTGCTGAATGACTGCTCTGCTCTCGGACAAATGTAATAAAAAATCTGATCCTCATGAAGTGTGAATATTCTGATTGAACATTATTATAGCGAGCCTATATGAGTGCCGCCCCAATATTGAGAAGAAAAAAACAATTCTCCAAATAATAGCCTAATAGGCCTATATGCCTATTTGAGCAGCAGACCAGGGACTTTATCCTCTCACAGCGCAGATGTCAGAAATCTCACAGATAGGCTATTCATTCAACACATAATAGGCCTAGTTCTATTTTATTAAGAGCTGGGAGAGAGAGAGAGCAGTGCGGCGCACTACAGCCTTTAAAACGAAATGCGAACCGTTAGTGTCCGGGGACCACCAGTGGTCCCTGAGAGGATTCAGGTGGTCCCCATTTAAATGATGGACAGTTGCCAAATGGACCCTTATAGATCTGGAAATCTTCACGATCTCAAGAGTTAGGCCTAAATTATATTTAAAGATCTGAATTAGGCCTAGACCTAATTAATTTTTAAGAACAAAATGCAGTAGAATTGTCATTTTGGCCGGCAGTTATTTCCTAAATTGTGGACCTAAACTTGAAAATCCTTAGTTTTGGGTCAGAGAGACTGAACTCGACACCAAGTGGTGGTCCGTGGCTAAAATACAGATGGGCCTTGGTGTGGAAAAGCGTGTGTAATGAGCGTTGGCACAGCCGCGCGTGCATTTTAGGTCTGTGCAGTGTGCGTCCGTCCGCCTGCCAGCCTGTCTGTCAGCCTGTCTGTCTGTCAGCTCAGCTGTAAACCGCAACACGTGGCTGTGTTGTTGGACACTGAACTCATTACAGACACAGCGGGTATGTTCGGAAATACAAACTGGGTGCGCACCGAGTTGATTTGGTTTAGTGGGCGTGTCGTCACCGAGTGCGTTGATTTACGAACGAGCAGTTAAAACCAGACAACACACCTCACTCAAAATGGTGAGAATCACTGCCAAAGCCATATAAATCCTCTCTTAAGGGGGTCCCCCTGGAAAGTATTTTCAAATGGGGGTCCGCATGAATTTATTTAATAAATGTGCAGGTCCTTGACATTGACAGACGTAAAAGTTGGGGGACCACAGTACAGTGCTTAGCCATAGCCTAGCTTCCTAGCTCAAAACAGTTGTATTGCTTTTGTAACCCCACACCTGTACCCCTGTACACTGTGTATTACGGTGGGTAGTGGACACTCGATCTAGGTTCGATGCTTTGTGTTTGGTTAATGTACAATCACCACAGGGACACATCAGACAGACACAGTAGCTTAACTTGAGTAACCAACGGGCACTCTTTTAGTTTTTTGTAGCAGCTGCAAATGCGCATGAAATATAATTGAACAATGGTACATTAGCCGGCATGAAACATAACCCCCAAAATAAAAAATAGAAAAAGAAAATAAATTGTCTTTTTAAGTGAAGTCGTCACTTTTGCTCTTTTAGAGTTTATTCAATGTCCAAGTCAAGTCAATGACCTTTATGGTCAATTGGGTTAAAGGTCAGTTTCCTAATCAGACCAGGAGGGTCTGACTCCAATCCAGAACTCCACACAGAACGGCTCCGTGTGAACAACGAATGTCTGTTGTCGGATCGTTGGAATAGTTTTTATCGTTGGAGTGCACTCTTTGTAGTCTGTTCGAATCCAACACCAGTCAGATGACCAGTGTCAACCCTACCATAAACAGACCGTCCGTCTGTCCTCAGAAGGTGGTTGAAGTTGATCTGGGTCTACGTCAACTGGGTAGCTCGCCATCCACTGTCTTCCAGGAACTGGAATCCGGGTTTCTTCAACCTCATCAAAAAACCTGACCGAATCACTTCCAATGTTCAGGTACACAGAGAGATGTCAGGTTTCACTCCTACAACAGGGGTTGGCCGAGTGGGTAAACGTGTGGTTCCTACACCAAACGGCTGCAGGATTCTCCCCTCTGTAAGACTAACATACAGCACCACACTGTAGCAACAGTTGGTGTATCTGTTCTGTTATTTATTTCGTTTTTATTATTATTCTCTCTCTCTGCTCCGTTGTTGCTTCTGCTCATGCAGTCGCGCTAGCGTGGAAAAGGAAGTACAGACGTGATGACGTCACATTTAGCTGCGTGCTGTTTCTATGGTGTTTTTCAGTGTATTTGTGCAAACGTTATGCTGCCCTCTAGTGTTGTTTTTCAGTACCCCAAAGGGAAACTAAACCATTGTCATAGTAATAGTAAGTTGAGGTAGATTCTTTTATACATGTTTTAAAATAAAACAATGACTTTGTAGTGAATTTCAATAAAACAGAATAATGTCTTAGTTAATCTGTTTAGCTGTTTCAAGCTCGTAAGCTGGGTTTTAGGACCTGGGTTACACTTTTCATTGAACGGCAGCACTCGAGACACAGCTGTGACGCAATCAACCTTCCACACCGGCCAACCCCGTCTCCAGGGTAGGGTTGCTCAGTGCGTGCACCAAACACACCGGTGTGAATAAACGAACGAGGAGCACCAAATGCCCCAAATACACCAGGTATAAACGAACGATTACAGAGTACATGAGTGCGTTTAGGGTGTATTTCCGAACGCACCCAGCGTGTCGGGAACATTACATGCATGTGCCCATGCCGATGCTTTATGTTATACTGTACATATATTAGGCCAATAGCGTGACATACAGTGAGGAGCCTATGTGCAACTTTAATATAGGCTAGCCTATGTAGACTTTACGAAATGAATAAATAAACACAGAGAGAGGGGGGGGGGGGGGCGTTCGGTCGGGGGGGGACGAGAGAGCAGCAGAGAGGGAGAGAGGGGGAGCGCGCGCGTTTGGGCGGGGGGACGAGAGAGAGCGTGCGCTATTGTTCGATCGGGGGGGGGGGGGGGGGGGGGGGGGGGTCGGAATGGCGATGTCTTTATTAAAATCAGAAAACACCACTATTCCGAAATCTCATTATTTCGAAATGGGGGTGCTTCGGAATGGTGGTGTTTCGAAATGGGGGTGTTCCTAAGTGGCGGTTTTTTCGGAATGGCGCCCCGCCCCCACATGACATTGTGCATGATTGATTCATATTACTAGGTGTCAGTGCCAGGATTTGAACCAGAAACTCTCAGTTCCAAGTCATGCGCTCTGATTGGTGATTGGTGAGCTGTGAGTGAGTGGTGAACTGAGCTGTGAATTGTCATTAGTAACTCTCAGTTCCAAGTCATCCGCTCTACCAATGAGGCTACCCAACAGACACAAGACTGGAAACAACACACAAATTCAGTGGACTGCTTGGTCCCTTAAATATGCACAAATAAGCCATAGAAACATGGAAGAAATACATCATGTGTTTGTGGGAGCACAGCAGAGTTTTTGGAGACTCTGACTTTGTATTGTCAGCAGTGGGACTTGAACCCTCAATCTAGTGGTCCAAAGTCAGGCACCCTACCAACTGAGCTATCCAGGCACAATGATTTGCTTAGTTGTTGTCATCAATGAAACAACCCAACAACACGGCACCAAGCAGTAAGCAATATGAACAATATGCACAATTCAGCAATCCGAGGGTGGAGCTTAGTGGTCAAAGTGACACAATTGTTTCTCATTAATCAAGGAGCATGTGGAAACAAGTTCCACATGCTTATTCCTCTCACACAATCTGGCACAATGTACTTGCTCCAGTGTTGCCAGAGAGAAACAAGCAGAAGAAGACTCTTCACAAAGCAGCAATTTTCATTGGCTTATAAAAGCTGCTTCTGAACTTTTGTCCGGATGGGGCCAAAGTTCTCATGTAGCAGGTGTCATACAAATTGATCAAAAATCCAGGCAGAAAATCAGGCATGAGCATTTTTCAAACTGCTTAAAATGGCGGACACTCTGGGGGTGGAGCTTACCGGTCAAAGTTACAGATGTGTTCCACATGAATCAAGGAACATGTAGAAACAAGTCCCATGATTTTTGGCCGAACGAGGCCCGAGTTATGCTTGTTCAAATGTTTCAGTTTAAAAGAATTGCTATAGCGCCCCTGTTTGAGCAATTGGTGTAAGACTGGTTTTACTGCCATTTTGCATCGCCCTCTACAAAACTGTGAAATCTCAGAAGCAGATTACGCTGCATGTGTAGATTAGGGACATTAGAATGGTAACAGGCAGGCGCGGTCTTACAATATAGGCGGACGAGGCGGCCGCCTGGGGCCCCACAACAGCAGGGGCCCCCGGAGCCGTTGGAAACTAACCATACAGTTGGCCATCTAATTGGGCCCCCCTGAACAGTGAGCATCAGCCAGTGAGTTAATAAATAATGATTTTGTATGTTTCAAATCAAAAGTAAAAACAACACAATAAAATAGGCCCTACAGAATCCGTGTACATCCCCTCCCATTTGCGTTAAAGTGGAATATTCCATGATCCATGCCATGTGCGCGAGACGGTGAGAGCACTATTCCAAAACCCATCACGTTACAACAACCTATCAGAGACATTCTACCTAGCCTACTACTTCAGAAAGACGTAAGTGAAGTAGAGGTCCCCACAGGTCTCAAAAATCCATCCGAAAACCGAAATAAATCCATGCAATATCGCCGAACTGTTCGGCAAATTATTGACAAATAAATAAACCAGAACCGAGTCGATCCGTGACATTTTTCCCGATTCCGAACTGTTCCGAGATTTCCTTTAAATGGCGGCGCCGAACCCGTCCGAAATGCGACACGCACGGGCATTCCAAGAGACCCGACTTTATGAACTAATATAGCTGACGTATTGGCCACATACATTTTACATTTACGACAGAGGAGAGAGACCCAGACAGACAGAGAGGCTGCACCGCTGCATGTGCACTCTCCACGTGAGCGGAGGAGGAGGAGGTGGTGGTTTGCCTTTTACGCACGCAACTTTGTCATATTAACTTGCATTGAGCTTTTCACCTCGTTTAGGCCAACGGTACTGTTTTAGGGGTCCGTGATATAATGTAGTCTAGAATTAAACCCCCGCAATATTATTACCGTCCATCAGCACAATTCAGCTGCAGCTGAGAGACACACAGAGCAGCGCAGGGCAGCACGCTGCCTGGAGACAGAATCACATTCACATACCAGATATTTTCTTAAAGGGGAATTCCACCCAAAAATCTAAAATTTCCTGAGAGAAATGTTGTGAACAAATGTGAACCAAATTTGGTTCCATTTGTACCCTCTCAGGAAAAAAGGGTGTTAAAGAAAAATCATTAACATGGTGAAATACACTTGATGATGTCATCAGATGTATTTCACCATGTTAATGATTTTTTCAGACCTCCATTTTTAGGAAATACCGAATTGGGGGGACTTTTTTATCATGTCCACACAACATCTCTAAAGTCCAGGTATATTAATTAAATATTAAAATGTTAAAAATGGGTGGAGTTCCCCTTTAACATTAACATTTGCAACAACAAAGAACAAACACACCATCTTATGCACATACATTCTCTATCTTTCACCCACACACACTCATACACAGGCACACATACAGTATCTACCCTCAGACTTCTTTCACATAGTCTCTCTCTGTCTGTCTGTCTGTCTGTCTGTCTGTCTGTCTGTCTGTCTGTCTGTCTGTCTGTCTGTCTGTCTGTCTGTCTGTCTGTCTCTCTGCCTGTCTGTCTGTCTGTCTCTGTCTCTCTCTCTCTCTCTCTCTCTCTCTGTCTCTGTCTCTCTCTCTCTCTCTCTGTCTCTCTCATAATTTCTTTATTGTTCAGGTACAATTTTAGATAAAATGTGACTGAGTGACTCACTCACAAATCTTTTCAGTCATTTCAGTCATTGTTTCTTAACTATTCTTAAAAAATATATATATTTTGCTTTTTGGAATACAATGGTGTGTTACATGATACGTATTTCTTGCATTTTAAAGGTAGGGTAAGTGATTTGAAATTAATCCTGTAGTTCCAGCCTGGTGCACTAGGGGCGCCAAACAGTAGCTAGCCTACACTATGTGAGCCTGCTGCTCGATCCTGATTGGAGGAGAATTCGCCACCACCTGGGGAACTTTTATTAGCTCCTCTGCTAACGTGGGGGAGGGGGAAACTCCATATATGGTTTCCACACCTTATAATAGAGCATTTTAACAGAAAAAAATATTTTTTGGGTGATATCTGACAAAAGTGAAATCACTTCCCCTACCTTTAAAAGATTGTAGTTAAAACTTTTAGGGCCCCCATAGCTAAATCCGCCTGGGGCCCCCAAATTGCTAAGTCCGCCACTGAGTCTTAGTAACAGGTCAAGTGAGCACAAAAACCAAGTGGCCACACCAGACAACTGGGCAAACAATACATCTGGGCATAGAGCCAACTGGGCAAAAAATACATCTGGGCATAGGGCCGACTGGGCAAACTATACATCAGGGCATACATCAAACTGGACACACAAGACAGCTGGACACATTGCTTTGATGTGCCCCCCTTTCTGATCCCCTGCTGTGAACCGTCTGTGAGCAGTCTGCTGTCTGTCACTGTCTCTGTCTCTCTCTCTTTACCCCCCCTGCCCCCCCCCCCCTCTCTCTCTCTGTCTCTCTCTCTCTTTCTCTTTCTCTCTTTCTCCCTCTCTCTCTCTAACCCCAAAGTTAGTTCTCCAAAGTTAGTTCCCCTGAAGTTCATCAACAATACATGCAAACGAGTTAGTCTTGGGAAACTCAAAAACTTTAGTCCCATGTTATATGTTGTCATTTTTTGTGATGGCACTCGGAGTGTCAAGGAAAAAAAAATCGTGGCACTCCATGTCAAAAAGGTTGCCTACCCCTGGCTACAGAGAATGTTTGATAGTGAAATTCTAGTAGTAGTTGTTAACTTGATGTTGATTGGGTTAACAGAGTGAGTGAGAGTGGGTGAGGGGGCGTGCACAAGCAGGACTGAGAAAGTGAATCCTGCTATTAAGACTATAAAAAGGTCTCTGAGACCTCTCCTCTTAAAAAGTTCACGCCTGCATGCCCAGAGGGGCTCAATTGTTCCAGCTAATGACTCATTTACATTCCAATTGAATTTCCAGCCAGTTGGAAAACAGGTTTTAGTAAGAAAAGACAAATAATCATTGTAAATTACTTGGCTCTCCTAACTATTTTTTTTTTTCATCTGTGTTGTATTGTTTTTACTTTGCGTGCCATGAGCCTAAAAAAGTAAAAAAGAAAAAAAGTAAAAAAGTTCATATTGAAATGAAAGGGGTTTAGTCCACAACATTCAAAGACTTTTCATTGCAAATTAATTGGCTCTCCTAACTAACTTTTTTTTCATCTGTTATTCAGTGCACTAATTATTCGCATTGAGAAATGTGTTTGTGAGAGAAAAGTGGCCACATGTGGGGTGCTCTAGACTAGACTAACAAAAATTAATTTCAAAATACTAAATGGACTAAAAGACTAAGAATAAATCATAAACTAAGACTAACGGAAAAAATAGGCATTTTATCTTCTTTTTTTCTTTTTAAGTGCCTGAACATATCTGCAGTAATCATTGCATCCTTTTTAAGGAAAGAAACGTATTACTATTCCAGTAAAGAAATAAAATGAGACATGTTTCATACTAAAAACTATAAATCTGTATAACATATATAAACTTAAACATGTTAAAGTTAAACACAGCTATGATAATAATAAACAATTAAGGGTAAACATTATTATGACATTATTTATTAAAACTAAATTTAATGTTGTAATTTCACTTGGTTGGAAGACAGTTGAAGCAGCTCTAGCTGTGAAGACCCCTGCTTTGAGGATTAGTGGGGTAGGACGGTGTTGTTGTTTTTGCTATTTTTTTTAAGGCTGTTGAAAATAAGTTAATTAGTTCAGTTAATTTTGTTGATAGTTCTGATTAAAATGTTTAACATGATTTACTCATGTACACACTGATTCAACCCACTGAGCATTTTGTCATTGAAAAAAATGGGTAGAGCACGGTTTTGTGGAGACATATAGTCCTGTGTCTGTGAGTGAGTGAGGGGTCCTGGGTCTGAATTCATCAAACAGGTTATGCAAAAGCTACCACGTTACTCTGCTCTGAAATTACAGATGCAAGCCATTAACACAAGAAGGCTTGAAGGATGATTCTGTATCAAACTATTTTTTTAATTATGCTTAATCCATTGTATTTGTTTTTTGTCATTTTTATTAAGGCTGTTGAAAATAACAAGTTAATTAGTTAAATTAATTAATCTGAATGTTTAACACAATTGACTCATGTACACACTGATTCAGCCCCTATAACGTGTGTGTGTGTGTGTGTGTGTGTGTGTGTGTGTGTGTGTGTGTGTGTGTGTGTGTGTGTGTGTGTGTGTGTGTGTGTGTGTGTGTGTGTGTGTGTGTGTGTGAGAGAGAGTGAGAGAGGAGGGGGGACAGAGAGAGAGCAGAGAGAGAGAGAGACAGAAAGCCAGGCAGACAGACAGAGCAGTGGCTCTCTCATCCATTTCACACTGTGACCGTCTCTCACTGTCTCTCTCACACAATGGGGGGCCGGGGGGTACTTCAACATCAAAGTCATATGCCTAAGTATCCGGTTTGCCCAATTGTCCATATGCCCATATAGCCTGTATGCCCACTGGTCCATTTGCCCAGATAGCCTGTGTGCCGAACTGCCTGTATGCCCAGTTGCCTTTTTGCCCACTTTGCTAAAATGTGTATGGCTACCAGTGGCGGACTTAGCAATTTGGGGGCCCCAGGCGGATTTAGCTATGGGGGCCCTAAAAGTTTTAACTACAATCTTTTAAAGGTAGGGGAAGTGATTTCACTTTTGTCAGATATCACCCAAAAAATATTTTTTTCTGTTAAAATGCTCTATTATAAGGTGTGGAAACCATATATGGAGTTTCCCCCTCCCCCACGTTAGCAGAGGAGCTAATAAAAGTTCCCCAGGTGGTGGCGAATTCTCCTCCAATCAGGATCGAGCAGCAGGCTCACATAGTGTAGGCTAGCTACTGTTTGGCGCCCCTAGTGCACCAGGCTGGAACTACAGGATTAATTTCAAATCACTTACCCTACCTTTAAAATGCAAGAAATACGTATCATGTAACACACCATTGTATTCCAAAAAGCAAAATATATATATTTTTTAAGAATAGTTAAGAAACAATGACTGAAATGACTGAAAAGATTTGTGAGTGAGTCACTCAGTCACATTTTATCTAAAATTGTACCTGAACAATAAAGAAATTATGAGAGAGACAGAGAGAGAGAGAGAGACAGAGACAGAGAGAGAGAGAGAGAGACAGAGACAGAGACAGAGACAGAGACAGAGACAGAGACAGACAGACAGACAGGCAGAGAGACAGACAGACAGACAGACAGACAGACAGACAGACAGACAGACAGACAGACAGACAGACAGACAGACAGACAGACAGACAGACAGACAGAGAGAGACTATGTGAAAGAAGTCTGAGGGTAGATACTGTATGAGTGCCTGTGTATGAGTGTGTGTGGGTGAAAGATAGAGAATGTATGTGCATAAGATGGTGTGTTTGTTCTTTGTTGTTGCAAATGTTAATGTTAAAGGGGAACTCCACCCATTTTTAACATTTTAATATTTAATTAATATACCTTGACTTTAGAGATGTTGTGTGGACATGATAAAAAAGTCCCCCCAATTCGGTATTTCCTAAAAATGGAGGTCTGAAAAAATCATTAACATGGTGAAATACATCTGATGACATCATCAAGTGTATTTCACCATGTTAATGATTTTTCTTTAACACCCTTTTTTCCTGAGAGGGTACAAATGGAACCAAATTTGGTTCACATTTGTTCACAACATTTCTCTCAGGAAATTTTAGATTTTTGGGTGGAATTCCCCTTTAAGAAAATATCTGGTATGTGAATGTGATTCTGTCTCCAGGCAGCGTGCTGCCCTGCGCTGCTCTGTGTGTCTCTCAGCTGCAGCTGAATTGTGCTGATGGACGGTAATAATATTGCGGGGGTTTAATTCTAGACTACATTATATCACGGACCCCTAAAACAGTACCGTTGGCCTAAACGAGGTGAAAAGCTCAATGCAAGTTAATATGACAAAGTTGCGTGCGTAAAAGGCAAACCACCACCTCCTCCTCCTCCGCTCACGTGGAGAGTGCAGCATGCAGCGGTACAGCCTCTCTGTCTGTCTGGGTCTCTCTCCTCTCTCGTAAATGTAAAATGTATATGGCCTATACGTCAGCTATATTAGTTCATAAAGTCGGGTCTCTTGGAATGCCCGTGCGTGTCGCATTTCGGACGGGTTCGGCGCCGCCATTTAAAGGAAATCTCGGAACAGTTCGGAATCGGGAAAAATGTCACGGATCGACTCGGTTCTGGTTTATTTATTTGTCAATAATTTGCCGAACAGTTCGGCGATATTGCATGGATTTATTTCGGTTTTCGGATGGATTTTTGAGACCTGTGGGGACCTCTACTTCACTTACGTCTTTCTGAAGTAGTAGGCTAGGTAGAATGTCTCTGATAGGTTGTTGTAACGTGATGGGTTTTGGAATAGTGCTCTCACCGTCTCGCGCACATGGCATGGATCATGGAATATTCCACTTTAACGCAAATGGGAGGGGATGTACACGGATTCTGTAGGGCCTATTTTATTGTGTTGTTTTTACTTTTGATTTGAAACATACAAAATCATTATTTATTAACTCACTGGCTGATGCTCACTGTTCAGGGGGGCCCAATTAGATGGCCAACTGTATGGTTAGTTGCCAACGGCTCCGGGGGCCCCTGCTGTTGTGGGGCCCCAGGCGGCCGCCTCGTTCGCCTATATTGTAAGACCGCGCCTGGTGCCTACATCTCCACTGTGCCCACTCGACCAGCATTCGTTGGTTCCCTATGGTAATTAGGATGCAGATTAGGATAGGTGGGGCGTCTACCTATGATAATTTGAAGAAACTGGCACACCCCTTCAACTTAAAGGATTTGGATTCATCACCATAAGAACAAATTTTGCGAACAAAATGGCTACTTAAAGGTAGGGGAAGTGATTTCACTTTTGTCAGATATCACCCAAAAAATATTTTTTTCTGTTAAAATGCTCTATTATAAGGTGTGGAAACCATATATGGAGTTTCCCCCTCCCCCACGTTAGCAGATGAGCTAATAAAAGTTCCCCAGGTGGTGGCGAATTCTCCTCCAATCAGGATCGAGCAGCAGGCTCACATAGTGTAGCTACTGTTTGGCGCCCCTAGTGCACCAGGCTGGTACTACAGGATGAATTTCAAATCACTTACCCTACCTTTAAGAACGCTTCATGAATGTGACTGAACTCTTAGGGCCCTGATACACCTAGCAATGTTTTGAGCAACGTCAACTATCAACGTTGACTTTGGAACCAATGGACCCGCTAGGGTCCATTTGGTTCACATTTGTGCACTCAGGAAAAAATGAAAATGGGTGGAATTCCCCTTTTAATGTTGCCTGTTGCCATGTGTCTCATCATGTTGCCTGTTGATGTTGACATTGCTAGTTGATATTGCTCAAAATATTGCTAGTGTAGCAGGGCCTTTAGAAATTCTCTAAGAAAGAAATCTAAGAGGAAAATGTAAGAACTTATTGGCGCATTAGGCCCATTGTCTGTAGTGAGTCTTAACATTATGAAAGCTTCTAGGCCAATCATATTGGCCTAGAAGGTGTGCAGTCAGGGCATTTAGGTTGGTTTTTCATATTGTCCGTAGTGAGTCTGGGTGGTGAGGAGAGCTGACAGAACGCCGGTTACGTAACCTCCACCATGAAGTGACTCCATGTTGGAGTCTCCAGTAGGCCTGCCCCCAACTTGTCGACTAGTCAGTCGGTAGGGGGCGCTGACAACCTCCCAGTCAAATGCCGGGGGGGGGGGTTAGGGTTAGGGTTAGGGTTTTTTATCATCCCACTTGCGGGGTTGGGGTGGTTAATGTCTAACATAAACAAATGAACAGAGAGAGCCTATTGTTGAAGTGCTGTCAGATTTAACTGTCAGTAAAAAGTCCGACCGTGCACTCACAAAAGCCCAGTGGAGAACAGCAGAGGACAAGCCAATGATAACCCAGACGGAGCGCTTATCGCAGGATATGAATGCATCGCTGTCCGGCTGTATTCTTTGTCATTTCTTGTTCAAAACGTTATAACGTTACTGTTTTCAAGGGAAGAGAATTGCTTATTTCGGGTAGGCTATTAGCCTACTATCGCTGTACCGAGGACATGTCTGTGCTGTGCGCGTCTGTGCTGCGTCGTCGTCGTCCTCCTCCTCCTCCTCCTCCTCCTTCCCCCCGCAGTCTGTCTCAAAGAACGCGGCTATGATCGCTTATTTGCTTATTTTTTGGAACCACGGCACAAACACCTAAAGTTCACCACCGACGTGATGAGAGGAGCCGTTTGTGAGCATGTCACAGGCCTAGTCTCCAGTGAAGGGTTAAGAGTTCATTCGTTCTTATTGGTTCAGACAGCAGTACAGCGTACGTGCGTCGGCTCACAGCCTTCATCAGTGTTGTGAACAACACTTCTATTGTTTTACGGACAGGATGGGATATTTTACCGTACTTGTCTGTAACTTGAGCATTTCCCATAATTTTTCAGTTCCTTGTATTCTCTTTGACCGTGTTGGTCTGGTTATATTTGTTCATCTCAAAAAAGGCAGTGTCATGTTTATTGGCAGGCAGGCAGGCAGGCAGGCAGGCAGGCAGGCAGGCAGGCAGGCAGGCAGGCAGGCAGGCAGGCAGGCAGGCAGATAGACAGACAGACAGACAGACAGACAGACAGACAGACAGACAGACAGACAGACAGACAGACAGACAGACAGACAGACAGGCACTTTTTGGGCCTAATATTAACATTATGATCATTCTAGTGAGTGGATGTGTATGTAAGGGATAACACCCGACGAGCCGGTGATTTGTTTCCTAATAACTGACCGAGGCGCTGCCGAGGTCAGTTAGTTAGTTAGTTATGGTCATTCTAGTGAGTGGATGTGTATGTCTTCTTAATTTCAAGTCGCCTGTCAGGCCTTTTTTGCCAACAGCTGATTTGGTCTGGCTTTATCCAGGCTGTCTGTGCATGTGCGCACGTGTGCGCGCGTGTGTGTGTGTGTGTGCAGCAGGGTTTTTATAGTTAACTAAAACTAACTAAAAAACGATAACTATTTTTTTAAAGAATATGAAACAAAATAAAAACTACAAAAAAAAAAATATATATATATATATATATATATATATATATATAATATATATATATAATATATATATATATATATATATATATATATATACTGTATATACTGTGTATACTGTGTATATATATATATATATATATATATATATATATATATATATATATATATATATATATATATATATATATATATATATATATATATATATATATATATATATAAAACTATAACTGAGTCATTCCACAGAAACGGTACGATTTGCAGTCCCTTTTTAGCTGTATTTTATTGATGGAGTCACTTTTCCCTTTAATATTGTGTAACCATTACATGGATTTTATCTTCATATCAGAAATTATCTTGTTTTCTTTCAGTAGACACCCCCTATTTTGTCCATTTTTCCATGTCCCCGGTGGCCTTCAATGAAAGTGGACTTGACATATGACTATTAAACATCAAAAAAAAAAAAAAAAAAAAAAAAAATGACATGAGCATATATATCTGTCTGTACTCTATTGCTGGACATGTTTAGTTTTTGAATAAATAGATGATTAATCATTTAAATGGCATTATAGCTGTGTCCCTCAGTTGCACTCAACTCCGTTACACAAGTCATTCTTCCCTCCATAACAACAATTAACTGTAACAACAATAGGAAGTAGTATTCTACAACTCTTCTGACCAACATGCTACAGAAAGTGGCAATTTAAAACCTCATTTTACACCGTTTTAGAGGCATTTTGTACTCTCACATGTGGTCATAAATCATAACAGCTCAACTCTGTTACATGAAATAATGATATAAAACAATTAGTTATAAAGATTCTGTTTGTTATTCCAACAATATATCTGATTCCATAACCTCAGGCATGCCAAGTCTTCTCTTCTTACTCAACTCAGTTAGAGTAGTGGCTATCTTTAGTACAAAAATCACAACTCCGTTATTAACTTAATTGGCTCAACTCCGTTATCAATTAACATGTTAAAAGATATATTAAAAAATATATTGAATGCCTGAGATGGGAAATTATGTTTTTCTTATAGCTAAAGATGTCCTTAATATTGTGGGCGATTCAAAAAAGTAAAACCTTTCAGTCAAAATTTCAGGGAAAAAAAAAAGTCTGAATCGTACCGTTTTCGTGGAATGACTCAACTGCATTGTATGCTCTCAAAACTAACTAAAACTAACTGAAACCGGACTCAAAATACCCTTAGTTATCGTTTTTTATCAATATGTATATGACTTCCAGACATTTATAATATAAACTTTACATAAACCTTTTACAGCAGTTTTCAGCGTCATACAATACGACGCCGCAGCTTGTAGCACCGATTTACATCGCAGACCATCCATCTAGTTTAAGAGTTGTGACATTGAGGGGCCAGAAAACAGGCTGGTCATGTGGTTTATGTACTGTGCAAGCCCATAGACTCCATTATCCCCATTTGCTGTCCCTATTCTCAATAGAAGTCTATGCAGAAGAGCCGCTAGCTCCATGAAGTGAGCGGAGTTTGCGTAACTCTGTAATTCTGTGTTTGTACTCTAAGGCCTAGATTTTCATCACCTCTAAACCTCTTATCCATTAACTTATTTGCCTTTTCAAACTAATTTAAAAAAACATTTTTTCAATAGTCAAAATGGCCAGTCTACAAGCTCACAAGTTTATCACAATTGTAAATGAGGGGTTTGGGATAAGGGGTTTAGCGTGTGATGATAATGGAGCCCTGAGGCTCTCACATTCTACGTGTTTTGCATTGTCGGTCATATTAATGAACTGGTCAGTCAGAGCATCGTTCACCAATATAATCCGTTCATTTTATTCATTTCGGTTGTTGCTATAGGATACCTGTACAGACCCAGTAATCTAGTAGTAGTCACTCGACTCATTCAATCACATTCCATACCAACAGGGGACCACCACACACACACACACACACACACACACACACACACACACACACACACACACACACACACACACACACACACACACACACACACACACACACACACAAAACTAAAACTTTTTTACAAAATAAAAACTAAATAAAAACTAGCAAATGCACCCTAAAAACTAATTAAAACTAAACTAAATTAAAAAAAAAAAGAGTAAAAACTAATGAACTAAAATGAAAAATCCATAACTATAATAACTCTGCTGTGCAGTGATTGGAGGGAGTGATGTGAGAATTTGGGCTGGTGGTTAATTCACAACTTCGCTTTACTTTGCTGCTTTTTTGTTTCTTTCTCTTTTCTGTGTTTCTTTTCGTGGTCATTCTCATGACACGTGTCTGTGGCGTCTGCATTGTGTCCATGCATGTTGCTGCTGTACAGCAGGGGTGTTGAGATATGTTGGCCCATATTAGCAAATATCAAAACAGAAAACACCCCATAAGGCCAACCACATCTCCTGACATAACTTTGGAACTAAAGCAATATCACTTTAACTAACGCCCTCAATTTTTAATATTAATGATCTTTTAACAGGTGTACTGTATGCGGTGAACAGGTGTGACTCAGCATTTATTCACATTACCAACAGCAACAACCAGACGTACAGGGTAGGAAAAGAAAAAAAAAAGAACAGGAAATAAGGGAAACATGTTGATGACGAATGAAACTTGGAAATACCCACGTTGAGTGTCATCAGTTGGGCGGTAGCTAGGTAGAGTATTAAAGATGCTGCACACACAGCATCTACCCAGAATCTACCCAGCATCCAGCCAGAATCTACCCAGAACCTACACAGAATCTACCCAGAATCTACCCAGAATCTACACAGCATCTACCCAGAATCTACACAGCATCTACCCAGAATCTACACAGCATCTACCCAGAATCTACACAGCATCTACCCAGAATCTACACAGCATCTACCCAGAATCTACACAGAATCGACCCAGCCTCTACTCAGAATCTACACAGCATCCAGCCAGAATCTACAGCCTTCAGGATGAAGACTACTGCCGTGTTGCTGCAGGTGCTCTTCTATCTGTGTTCAGCCCAAGATGAGGAGGTCAGCCTCAACCAGCAAGACCTCACAGGTGAGCATGATGGAGATCAATGTTTCTAGTGATTTAGCCAAAAAAAGGTTAAAATGTATTTTCGGGCTATTCGGTTTCCGTATTACGTTTGAAATGTCAAAAAATAAATAAATAAAATCGGATAGTCAAAACACCTCATAGATGCACAAATCACTCTCACTGGAAAATCTGGTAGAGCCAGGGAACGATTATCCAACAGGCATAATCCAAGTGTTTAACCATTTTGCATTTGTTTGGCTTAGTTATTGTCTGTGTTTATTATTTTCAAGTCATAATTTCTTTCTCCGTCTATGTGTAGAGCACAGTGGAAGGAGTGTAATACAGTTGCAAACAACAGTTTTACAATACAATCTAAAATAAAATGATTTAGGATCATTAGAGCTGTTGCATTTCTGCCTGCTACCCATTAAGTTAGTCAACGCCAACGGAGCAGCGACAACTCTGGTCTGTGTCAACGCAGGTCTGTGTAACCTCCCGTAACAACGTACTTCTGTGTTTTGGACACGTAAAAGGGCAGGGGCTGTAGCCCCTTTTTACGTCTGTGTGTGCACAGCGCTGTGGACTGTATTTCACTGCACTGAGAGAGTCAGAGAGGAGCGGTGAGAGAGTATTACAGAACGACAGTACGACAGTATGACATTGTGACAGTATGACAGTATGACTGCGTCGCGTCATAAATACAACTGATCTACAAGCACCACGCATTGCAAGAACGAGGCATTTTAACTTTTAACTCTGCTCTTGTTTCCACACAGCACCGTCGTATGGTAAAGCTAGAGTACTATAAGGGAGAGTATCGACACTCCCAATAACATAACTAACATCGTTCCAAACAGACCACTCTCTCCATCCACTTGTATTGACAGCAGAGCTCCAGTGGAGGCGCCAAGTGTGAGACGTGAGATCAAAGCCTGCCATTACTCTCTTTTATAGTACTCTAGGTAAAGCTAGACTTCTGCCTCTTGCACAACTCCAGCAGCATTGTTAAGCTATTATTTTACAGTTGCCTGTCACAGCCGGTTTTATTACTCAGCTAGTAGGAGGAACGGACTCAACAGAGTTCGTTCAGAGAGAGAGAGAAACAGAGACCTCAAGGACCCCTAAAAGAATTATGATACTTAATAATAATTATGATGCTGTACTAGATTTCTTAGGAACTTACAAAATAATGTAAGACAAACATGAAGAAATACACGAGAGAGTGGAATGGAGATGAATCAATGTCCTGTTTATTACAAGAGGTTGTGTCCGGAACACAACACTCAGGGAGTCTGCCTAAATGCAGGCCTCCCTAACCTTCTTCACAGATAGTTCTTATAGTCTAGCTTTCACAGACAAAATGTTCATATGAGGATTGTTTTACAAATAGCCGCTGTCCCCTAATAGTGCTCTACTTTAGTGGCAGTAAGTATGAACCCGAGCTAGTCGGGTCATATTTAGTTGTATTCGGCTATTCGGTTTCGTCCAAGAATTTCCATTTCAATGCATCCAATTTTTTTTTTTCTTCAACCACCCACGGACTCAATGCTTGTTGCACTGTGGATTATTGCGGCAGGTCATTTTGGATGCTTTGGATTCTTTTATTTATTTCAACCAGTGATCCAGGGACCACAAGCGGTCCGGCGTCATTTAGAGCTAAATCATAGTAAGGAACCAAATGGACCCTTATGTATCTATATTATAGTCTGGATGTGCCAGAATGTACAAAGGTAACCAAATGGACCCCAACTGGTCAGTTTGGTTACATTGGTACACTCTGAGTGTACACATTAACATTGATTTTATAAAATAATAAATATACACTATATAAATGCAGAGAGTAGAGTAGAGTAGAGTGATCAGAATGTAAACATGCCTCTATGAGTCACATTATTTTATTTTTAGTATTCATGAGTCACTGGCTCAGTGGTCACCAGATGGTAACCGCAAGGTTGCTGGTTCAAACCCGGGCTCTTCCAGAGTTAATGACGATGTGTACCTGATCAAGGCACTTAACCCCTAATTGCTCTTGATGTGCTGGTCAGTACCTTGCATGGTTTCTACCACCCTTGCTGTGTGAATGGGTGAATAGGATCTACGTTGTACTATATGTGTAAAGCTACATACAGTAGATAGCAGATCTACAGTATGTATTGACTGAAATGCTTATGCTCTTGTGTTTTCAGCCCTCCTTGCTAAACTGACTGCCATGGAAACCATCAACCAACAGAATGCAGGTAAACATGTATGCATGTTTTGTACCAGCACACCGTTTTCAAAGTGAAACTTCAAAATATTTTTCACTTCACTGCTCAGCCAACTGGCCTGACCCAGTTGGTTGAGTCAGGCCAGTTGGCTGAGCAGTGAAAGGGTTAGGGTTAGGGTTAGTCAGGCCAGTTGGCCAGAACCCCACAGAGAATCTGTTATTGTCAAGGCAAAGGTGTAACACTAGAACCAACAATACAAATGGTTTGTAGCTTGCAGCTTAAGTTAGTTTAAGTTAGTTAGCTATGATCAAGGAAGGACATGACTTATACTTGAGGGGTTAATATGCATTATAGTCTGTATCAAGTGTTTGCAAGACCCACATTTAATTGGCTGATGTGGCAGTCATCTGACCAATAAAGCGGTGTGCTTAAGCTCACCTATAGAATGCATGCTTTCTGGTTGTGATGTGATGTTGGCTGTTCCTCGTGGTTGTTGCTGATGTTATTTTTGAAATGATGCTTCATAGCTACTGTCCATCCATACTGTGATAAGGGTCAGGTTGTATGCATGGCACATGTTCACTTTGACATGGTTTTGTTAGTGGCCAGTGCCGATTCTGGCCTCCAAGGGGCCCTAAGCAGGTTTTTTACTAGGGGCCCTGCTTCCCAGGGACTGATTTTGACCTCTTTTTGTTATTTTGGTCATTTTGGCGGGATAACTTAATTGGTATAATTGGTATAAACCTCGCTGTCAGCCCTGGGCCCACCCCAACAAACACTCACTCACTCACTCACTCACTCACTCACTCACTCACTCACTCACTCACTCACTCACTCACTCACTCACTCACTCACACTCACACTCTCACTCTCTCTTCAATGTATTCATTTCTACTTCAATCCTGACCAACAACAACAAAACTATGAAATTGTCTCTTATGTAGAGGTGTAGCAATTCTAGAATAGGGACAAACACGAGTTGAAAATACTGTTCACCCTCAAAGTATTGTAGGCTACAGTAACCGCCACAGTCTGTGTAGTAATAGTGCTACATAAACATCACAGAGACTCTCTGTGATGTGTATGTGGCATTATTACTACAGAACAAATTTAGAAGAGCAGCAGCCACTTCATGAAGTAAACAGAGTTGGCACAACTGCCTATATTCATAATACTCTGAGCTTTGGCCATGATAGGAGATATTATTATTATTGACAAAATACAACAAGCTTGTATCTCTGCCACAAAAAAATAAATAAAATAAAATAAAAATTGTACAACACAACAACAGCAACAACACACTACCGACAATCCTGAATTTAACAGCACAACAGAATACTGCAGTTGTTAGGCTGGCAGCCTACCTGACTGCTGCTGCTCCTTTTTCATGTCCTGAAGTATAAATCCTTTTAATGATGATGTTGTTTACCAAACACGCTAAGAAAAAAAAAAGGAGGGGGGGGGGGGGGGGGGGGGGGGGGGGGTTCTGCGTGGTGTAAAAAAACGCAACAGCGGGCATGATTCAATGGCCAAATGTAATAAACAAAAGTTCCTTGCATGAAGGAACCATTTACAATTGGGGTACAGGGTTAGGGTTAAGCTTGTGCGCACTTGGAAAATAACTCTGCGGGATCTCAGGTTTAACTGGGTTCCTTGTGTCCTTCTCAACCCCCCTGCTTTATTTCGGGTGGAATCCGAAAAATCGCGTCACAGACACATGCAGAGCAAGTTCGGTCTGTAAACCTCAGTGCAGTCGCTGCTGGCCCTTTAAAGGGCCTCCTCAGCATCACGGTCACATGACTGACTTCATCCAATCACACAGACCATAGCTACAGACCATGCTTGTTCTACTCATAGATATAATGCGACATAATGCAATTATTTGACTCACCACCAGATAGCGCAACAGTAGCACCACTCTATGGCGCTGTTGACGTCATCAAACCAAGATGGCGGCAACTGCCGCTCCCACCATCTAGTGGCGATTTCAAGAACTGTAGTCAGAGCCGGTCAGAACAGTAGCCTTAAGAGCAGCAGGAAGTTACGTCATCACTCCTATATGGTGGAGGCACTGGGGCCTGGTTGTTTCTATAGGGCTTCTATGGGAGTGTCGCCTCTTTATATAGAATCCCTTTGATCAGATCAGAAATGTCTTGCACTGCTGGCCAATGGGGAGTGACCTTGTTACGTGGCGGCCATCTTGCCAGAATATCGCATAACATTGTGTCTATGAGCATATACGTTTTAAATGACGATAACTCGATTAATTTTCAACTGATTTTCAAACGGATTGGTTTGTTGTAAATGTCAGAGACGTTCGCATAATATGAGCCCTTATAAAATGTTTTTAGAAAATAGTCACATTTAGCCCAAAAGTCATAGCCACGTTCATAACACTCATAATAATGCAATCCGTTTGTAAATCTGTCAAGTTTTGAGTGAGTTTTGAGTGAGTTCTAGCTGTTTTTCTTTGGGCTGACATAGAGCATAGTGTATTTAGTCCTCTCACAAGATGGCCGCCGTGAACGACGTCAGAGGCTCCGCCTCAAGCCATCTAGCTTTCTTATATGTGTGTGTGTGTGTGTGTGTGTGTGTGTGTGTGTGTGTGTGTGTGTGTGTGTGTGTGTGTGTGTGTGTGTGTGTGTGTGTGTGGTTCTACTGCTCGTGTGCACAAGCAACCTGTGACGTCAATGACACTTCTGGCTTGTTCCGATTTGCATTTTCGGCAACTGTAGGCTGTTCCTCCAAACAGGACACTGCCTAACAAACTGGACGTGTTATTGACACCCAGTCAGAATAGCAGGATGTGACGTCACAGCTCTGCTGAAAACACAAACAAGGTGTAGAGACACCCACACACAGGATATTATTTAAACTGGATGTTTACTGCTGCTGCTCTGCTTTCTGCTGCCCCATATGGAACAAACTTTATAGGCTATGTTAACTCTTGAAAGTGGCACCTTTCATACAATCCTCATATATTATTCTCATATAAGAGTATAAGTTGATATTAGATCCATAGTATTCTTGAAAGTGAAACATATATATATAATAGTTACGACCGGTGCCGTTATGCTATGCTATGTCGCTCACCTCCTGCTATCAGAGGGACCCAAATAAGAGACGGACCAACTGGAACCGGAAGTGTGTCGCCAACTAACTTGTCCGACGGGAAACATGGACCGAAATATGAAATATGCCTTTTAGATGAAAATCGCTGGCACTAGCTATACGTAAAAAAGAATTATTCAGTTCAGTTCAGTTTGATTTATTTCAGCACTTAGGGCATGGTGAGTGTTACAAACATTAAACACATAATTTGTACATGTACATTTTTTTCCCCCTCTCTCTTCCACCCGCATGTCCTTCCCAGCCGCAAAGTCTGAAAGGGGTCGGGGGGGAAGCCTTTCGGCTTGTCGAGCCCCACCCAAGAGACCATTCGGTCACATATTTACAAAGGCATATATATGCCAATATATTTATTTAGGACATAGCAGGCTATGTCCTAAATAAATATATTGGCACTTTGGCTACTGGTGTGTGCGGCCACTTTCTTGTTTTGCCAAGAAGTCTTTCATGAGTTGTATAACTGAAATTACTTTAAAGCTGCCATAAGCAGGGTATCTATGACAAACAAGATGTCCCATACAACAAAGATGTCCCATATACTGCCAGACACTTGCAAAAAATGTCAAAATAATAAGGGTAATAAGGGTAATAATAATAAGGGTAATAATAATAATATGTTAAAATATTAATCATCTGAACACTGCACAACTAGAGAATGTAGAAGATTATTGCTCATTTTGATCTGTATCTTTGCCTGTTTTGTTTGCCTGGAATTGTGAAAATGTTCTCAAATGGTGGTCTGTGGCAGAAATGCAGAACAAATAGTGGGCCCTGGTATGAAAATGTTTGAAAACCACTATTCTAGGGTTAATAAACACTCACCATATTGATGTATATTCAAATTAAACTATTCAGTGTTTATGATTGACTTAATTTTAACATTAATGTTGTTCTGTTTTCAGCACGGCTGGCTGCAAGCGAAATAGTGAACCGACAGAATGCAGGTATCATAACTAATATTCTTCTACATAATACTGACAATGCACACTATTATAACTACTGGTAGTTACAGGTATTATAACTTCACATTGTTATAATGAATACTGACTGTCCAGATACAATGCAGGTATTGAAAACCGACAATTCTGTCTCTAAACAACAATTCATCCTGATTAATGTGGCTTTTAATTCTGTTTGTCTACAACCCCTGCATCGCTCTTAAGATCAAGCTCTAATGCCTTCCTTTTCTAAAAATCTTTTTTTGTTGGCCGCCTTTGCATTGGTGCTGTATGTAGGAGGTCAGTTGCAGTTGCAGCAGCCGTTGCAGCTGCGCCAATGCAGTTTGCATTTCTGCAGGTTGTCTTCACTCTAATGTTGGTATTTTAGTAACTCCAAACTTTTTTTTCCCCACAAATCTCATTTTAATAGTATACTGATGAACACGCTTGCATTTTACCTCCTCCCCTCCTCTCCTCCCCTCACTTTTGCCACTCTCCTCTCCAATCGCTCCGGTTCAAACTCCTGTCCCACGGGTGCCACCTGAGTTTTTAAAAATCATATAGTGGTCCAATTATCTTGTGTGTGGCTTGATGTAATGTGTGAAAAATATAAGTTTGGCAATACTAAAATACCAGCATTAAAATGAAGACAACCTGCGCCAATGCAAACTGCATTGGAGGTAGGAGGACCTCATGGATAAATGTAGAAAATGGAACATCTGTGACAAAAATCAAGGACATTATGTATCATGTCACAGGAATCAAGGTAGATTGATGCCCAATGTGTTTTGGTGTGGAATTCTCCTTTAAGTAAAATTACTTACATTACTTTATTGTGTAAAACAATAATGAAGGGCTACCTATTGGGAGAAAGTTCAGTTTTCAATAACATTTTAACATAGACAGAACTCCTCCCACTGTACCTTTGACAGGCAGCCTCTGTGGACATTAGCACAGCTAAATACCTACTTCTACACTTGTTTTATATTTTTTTATTATTATTTTTGAAAATTAAACTATTTAATATTCATGAATGACTGAGTGTTAATGCTGATTCTGTTTACAGTTAAACTGGCTCTCATGGAAACCAAGTTGGCCGCAAGTGAGGAAGTGAACCGACAGCTTGCAGGTATTTTAACTTATTCTAATGAATACTGACAACCAGGCCTTGACACTGCGACTAGGTGCTCGCATTTGCGAGTAAAATATTCAGAGTGCGAGTTGAAAATTTGCACTGGCACGACTTGAGAATTTGACCAGTCATTTGTGATTAAGACAAGGCAAGTGCACATTCTATCAGTTGCAGAATATACAGTACCTAAATGTATAGTGCTGTAGCATGGTGGTGTTCGTTAGAACGAGCAGATCTAGAAGCTAACAACATGTTGAGGTCGACGCATCCTTAGCTTCCACCCAGAGCCTTATAGGGTAGAGTTGCGATATTCCCGTTCACTCCTATGCACCAGGGCACTCACTAGGGTTGCCACATGTGTCTGACAAAAATCCTGGACATTTTGACCATCCAATCGGTGGCCTATTATCGGCGGCGATTATCTGCCTTTTGGTCGGAAGCAACGCACCTCTTTAAACATCTAACCCAGAGATATATCACACTTTTACACTGAAATGTTACTGCTCTCATTATTTTATTACTCTTCTACATATCAGATTAATAATTAGGCTACTTAACCATTAATTTCCAACTCTTTCTGGAGCAGTCCAGTTTTCATTTTTCTCATCTCAGTTATCTTTAGATAAACAGATTTTGATTCAGGAGTTTTTCCACAAATTTTGGCGGTAGGGGGGTCTGGAAAACGACAAATGTGCCAAGTTGGCAACACTGGTACGTACAGGCACGCTACAATTTAATAGGACTATCATACTGATCTGAGACTGTGAGTGACGCAAGTCAGGTTAGTTGCGGTCTCTAGTTTTGGCCATGCAAAAACAATATTAAATAAATAAAATACTTTTGACCATGTATAAAATCTGGGATATTCAAGTGTCCAGGATTTATTATATTTTTTTTCCTGGGCAGACCATGAAAATCCGTGACAATCAGGAAAATCCAGGATGTGTGGCAACACTAGCGCTCATGCTGCTGGAGGAGCATAGAGCCAACAGCACCCCATTCACACACTGTTAACACAAGAAAGACGGCACGGTTATCTTGATCGTTTTTGAGAATTTGAAGTGGATTTTCTCTGCCTGTGATGGTCTGAAAAAGTTCCCCTTCCATGACTTTTTCTAAATATGCAATTCAAGTCATCTCTGTTTTTCTTTTCGTCTGTAATAATTTCTAAATATGAATTTAGAAGCGAATATACCTAGAACGACGGGGCATTCGCGGTCAATTGACCGTCCTCACCCTCCTCCCCCGCTAATCCTCACAGAAGGATTTTCACACCAGTGTAATGGGTCATTTGCATCTCAATTGTCGTCAGATGTCGGGTGCGGCCTCTCTCTCTCTCAGCACTAACCTTTTTTTTTTCCTTCTATAAGCATGTGTTTGTGCCGAACCGCATATTTTCCTCTTTTTCAACTGTTTTTATTATATTGTTTTTTGTGACACTTGCTTTGGCAATGTAAATGTCTGTTTTCTCATGCCAATACATCATTCATTTCTGTTGAAATGGAAATTATCAGTGCAAATTACTAGCATTGAGAAACATTGCATATTGTGTATATCTGGGGATATCTCAATCTTATAATATAGGCCTACTAGTCCTATACTCATCTGCGCGATGATGAGCTTTTAATGAAAATCTATTAAATTAAAATTGTTGGTATAGCCTAATGCACTCACACTCATCTCACACTCACCGGATCTACATGGGACAGGGGAGGGCAGTGCCCACCCAAACATGCGTCTTTCTCCTCAAATAAGGATAACTAGACATGAGGCCCGCTGCGCGGGCCTCACGCCTAGAGTCCGCGCCGCTGTGGCAACAGGCGACAGGTAACGTGCGCTCAGTTCAATTTAGAAAATCGTGAGTAGTAGATTTTTTGTACACTTTGCAACACTGCATTTTGTCATAGGCCAGTTAATCTTTGGACATAAGAGGAATTGTAGTAGTAGTGGATAACATGAAATTGTCCAAGTGATTATGAACATGAACAGGGAGGTTGGTAATGTAGCAGTAATGGGGAAAAATGGAATGTGGAGGAGGACAGTGGTAATATCTATATAGTAAAAGGTGTGTGCATAATAAACCATAACAAAGAATGATACATAGTAGCAACTGTTTGCACAGCAGTGTAGCCTACTCATGTGAATATTGGAAACGCCAATATAAGGCAGAGGGCAGAGTGTCTGTGCAGGCCAAACATACAAATGTATATAAGTTGATGTACACAGTCACACACATCAATGTTGGCATTGTATACTATGTGTCCTGTAGTTGAGGGAGTTTCAGGGGATACCTGAATTTGTGATGGGACCGAAATGGGCCCTAGAACTAACAAATGGAAGCAAATGGACCCTATGGCCCTGGAGACGTGTTAGTGAAATTGCAGATTGGCTACAACAGTTCCAAGTAGATTCCTTTTTGTGCACAGTTACTGCACCGTAACAGTCCATTTTGTTCCAAAGTATCACAGCTGGTTGGGAGATTATAGCCTATTATGATTAGTGGTAATAGTAGTAGTAGTATTCCTATTATTATGCCGTTCGATTCATATATTGTCCCCACCAGCGGAGCCCCAATCAATGGCAGCAAAATTTGTTAGCATTTGTACACTGTCATGAAAAAAGAAAATGGGTGGAATTCCCCTTTAATGTTTACACGTCGTCAGAACGGGGATCCAAGTAGATTCCTTTTAGTGCAGTTACACCACCGTAAGGGTCCATTTTGTTACAAAGTATCACAGCTGGTTGGGAGATTATATTATTGTGATTAGTGGTAATAGTAGTAGTAGTATTGATATTATTATTATGCCGTTCGATTCATGTCCCCACCAGCCGAGCGTCAATCAATCGCAACAAAATTTGGTTGCATTTGTACACTCTCATAAAGTGAAAATGGGTGGAATTGCCCTTTAATGTTTACACATCGTCAGAACTGGGACCGCCAACAGCGGGTCTACGGAGTTTATTCTCAGGCTGTGTGTGGATGTGTGTTCGAATGGAATAATAAGTGTATTGAAAGTGGGGAAGTTACCAAAGTAGCTGGGGCGATGCGTTGAGTAGACCCGAAACGATCGTAACAGTGACCGTAGTGTTTAGAAATGACCGCGGTGAAGCAGTGTTGGAGGTGTAGCCTACATGGCATGGAGTTAGCGCAACTCTGTGTGTACGCAGGTCTGTGTGTATTGTAAGACTCTGGGCAAGGGGCATGTCGAATCAGAGTAGCGACATTGGGGGGCCAGAAACTGAGCGCCCGAGTGCTGTTCATTAATGCAACGTGAATGCGCAGCGTTAATGCTGGATTGTCCGGCGCTATGAGCACGGCGCTTGAGACGGCTGGCTTCGGGGGTCCAATAAATAGAAAGTGACGACCGTTTTCTGCATGGCATGTTGTTAGTTCCAGAGAGTCATGTCGGGGTATTAGCATTGTATCTTAGCACATTGTCTCTTGTCGCATCGACTGGCTCGCTCATGTTATGTGGCTGGTGCGGTGACGTCACAGTAGTTGGGTCACAAACGTTGTTTCTGGCCCATGTTATGTGGATGTGTGGTCCAAAACGGTGACGATTTTGACGTCACAGTAGTTGGGTCGTTGTTGTTAATATTTGATTGATTTTCATAAAAACGATGACTGTACAAAAAATATGACAGTTACATGGATGTAATATAGCCTATACTGTGTGGACATAGGTGCTGGAGGTGTTGTGCATAGTGAGATGTGTGCAAACATTGTAGTTTGGTAGGAGAAGCGTCACAAAGGCGAACGGATATACGGGCGAGACGCTCTCCTATTATAGTAGCTAGATTCCGGTTCCTTGATGTGAAAAACCTTGAAGTTGCCCCGCCTGGCAATCTTCCAGCCCCCCCTAGCCAGGCTTGATGAATCCGGGTCTGTTTTTTCCCTTCTCACTTCTTCCCTAGATCAGAGCCATCTAGTAGAAGAGTTGCGACATTGAGAGGTCAGAAACCAGAATAGGGACAAACTGGAGTTGTAAATGCATTGTTTTCAACTAGGACGGCGCATAAGAGCTATTTTATACATGTTTTTGATCTAAAATAAAGCTATGTATCATTAACGCTGGGCTGTTGCCTGAGTCCGATGCATTTGCCTACTTCAGGTCCAGGCTTGTCCCTATTTGTTGTCCCCATTCTCTATTCAAGTCTAAGTAAAAGAGATGCCATTCAACTGGCCCCATGGAGTGAACAGAGTTGTCGTAACTCTGCCTATACTCTGTCTAAGATCCACAGCGTGTGTGAACACACACACACACACACACACACACACACACACACACACACACACACACACACACACACACACACACACACACACACACACACACACACACACAACACACACAAACACACACACACGTTGTCCAAATGACTAAGACTGACTAAACAAAAATAACATTTTGTCAAAGGGACTAAGACTGACTAAAACTAAAAAAAATGCCTGCCAAAAAACAACACTGCACATTTCTCAATGTGAATAATTAGTGCACTAAATAACGGATGAAATAAAAAAAATAAAACTTAGTTACTTACTAAAAGTAAAAAAGTCAAAACACAAATGAAACACAATGACAAGTCTTGGAGTCAATTCAATTGGAATGTAAATGAGCCATTAGCTGGAACAATAGAGCTGTTCTTGGCATGGAGGTGTTAAGTTTCAAGGGGAGAGAATGGGTGAAGATTCCAGAGGTCAAAAAGACCTGAGTTCAGTGTTTCTAGGTATATTTGCTATCTCAGGCATTCTAGTGTTAACAACTGACAATCTGCTGGAGGGGCTGACAGCAGCCAAGCCAACATGCATGATCGCGTGTTACGCTTCTAATTAAACAGTGGGAGGACATTTTTTAAGAAGGCACGCAGTTTGCACATTTCTTTTTGCTTTCCAGATGTTAAGAATAATATAAGTTTATACATACAGTAGATGGCCGTTTGAAAAAAATAAATTGTTATTGTCAGTGTTGGGAATATTACTTTACCATGTTAATATATTACTTATTAATTATTACCATCATTTTAAAGCAATATATTGTATTACAACATTACTGTCTGAGCAAGTGTAATATATTAATATTACTATTACATATTACTTTTTACAAAATATATAATTAAATGTTTAGTATGACTATTATCGATAATCAAATATTGTGTAGGCCAGTGGCATGCATACAATAAAGCTTGGCTTTCTGGTCAAATCCATTTGAAATCAACTTGAAAAAACGTCACACACAGGAGTTAAATGTATTCCTTGAATTCATGGAAGCCAGTAAATAATTTGATGACAAATTATAGAAAATAAGTAATTATTTAACTTCTGCAGTTGTCAAGATAATTTCACAAGAACATTTTCAACGAGACAGATTGACAGAAAGTAATATTGAAAGTAATGCAGTAATGCAGAAAGAAAAGTATAATATATTAGATTATTTTTGTTGGGTAATATATTTATATTACAAGTTACTGCATTTTGGTAATATATTATGTAATATATTAAGTTACGTAGTGCACATGTCCCAACACTGGTCATTGTTTAGCCTGAAGTTACAAATAGCCTGCCTGTATTCATGGTTGTCTAATGTGACCACCCTTACCGGATCTCGCGGGACAGTCCCGCGAGTCTCACTGACGCTGTGCTGGCGTGCTGCTGCGCTGCTGCCCTCGTCCAAATAAGCGCCCATGAGCTGTTAATACTATATTTATATTAGGCCTATAGCATATGCGTTTGCAGACCTTATTCCTGCCGACGCGCCCCATGCCCTCAGCATCTCGCATGTCACAATGCGACAGCAGTCCTCCACCTCCGCAAAATACATGTTTAATTCTGCCATAAACAGCTTATGTACAGCAATTGTTTTAACTCAGACTGCTTATTATATTAAACGTTTAGGTCTACTGTCATTCTAGCTAACTGGGCTGACCTTTCCACATTCCTGGGCCAAGATTTCCGCACTTTTGCTTGGTCCGACTTTGCGGCGGCCCGTCTTTTCCAGTTACCGTCAACAGCGCATCAATGCAAACAATATGAAGATGGATAGGCTAATGTCGTCCCTTTTTCCACGCAGCTTAGAGACACATGTACACTGGCTTGTAGGCTACACTTAATTAGGGCTTTCACAGGCACAGTAGTTCATTTGATTGGAGGAATGAGCACCATATAGGCAAAACCTCATTTGAAAGAATATGCTGATTGAGGTTATATTAGGCGTACAACATTTTAAAATGTTTAAACTGTGGAAGGTTACACGGCTGGGCAACCAATTAAGTAATTACAGTCAATCACGCAATCTGAATCTGGGCCAGATCTAAGCAACGCTGCCTATAATAATAGGCTATTAAATGATAAAGCCAAGAACTTTGCCTGCTATGTAGGCCTATGCTTGACATACCTTTTAATTTTGCACTAAAAACATGTTCAGCGGAACCCCCCCCCCGGCCACCTATCAACAATTTAACAACAGCCAATCTACAAGCTCACAAACAAGAAATATGTTTCAGACTAATTTATTTAACCACTAGCCTACAAAGTATTACACTTTTTAAAAAGTTCTTCATGCAACAGCAGCAAATCACAACATCTAAGGCACACTTATTGTGCTCTCTCTTTAATTCTCAAAGGCTTGCAACAGGGGACATAGTGGAGCGGCCTAGCTCTCTTATTAGGAGAGATTGTGCACTTTTTGAGAAAAGCGTGAAAATTGGTACACGCATAGCCAAAGACATTCTAAAAATATTTGGATGTGGAGGTATCTTCAATTCCAAGATGGCGGCCCCCAAAATCCAAGATGTCTGCCCAGAAATGTGTTTTTTCCTTCATAACTTGAAATGCATTGATTTTACGCCCCATAGATGTATTGAACATTAATACAAAGTTGGCCATTACGGACGATTTGGTACCAAGTTGGTACGGTTCTTGAGATACAGCATATAGGTACAGATTGAGGAGAGCAAGACATTTGTAACATTGGGCCTCATGCGCCAACCATTCTTAAGATGTTCTTAAGAGGAAATTTGTTCTTAGGCACACTTAAGAAGTTTTTAAGAACATTTTGGGATCCCTCAATGTTTTCTTAGCTGTGATTTGTTCGTAGGTAAGAACAAAATCTACGCACACTGAGGAGGACTCTTAGGGCGCCTTTTTTGTTCTTAAATGCAGTCTAAAAAGAGAAGGGAAAACAGCGCCCTCTACAAGATGTGTAAAGTCTGGTCTAGGGACCTCAAGGGTCGATGAGGACATCCCAGGCGGACCACAGCAAACATTTTACCACTCTTCTAATCCCATTTTATACTTTGAAAATAGTTCATCTACAAGGTCACAGCACATTCCATTACTTTTGTAGATCAGATATTTGATAAATCTTCAAAACAAAAAATATTTTTTGTGCCCCCATAACCCCCCCCCCCCACCATACCCACCTCATACCCCCCTCACCAAACCCACCTCATAACCCCCCCACCATACCAAACCCACCTTATACCCCCCCACCAAACCCACCTTATACCCCCCACCATACCCACCTCATACCCCCCACCATACCCACCTCATAACCCCCCCACCATACCCACCTCATAACCCCCCCACCATATCCACCTCACAACCCCCCACCACACCCACCTCATAACGCCCCCCCCCCACCATGCCCCCCATAACCCCCCCACCATACCCACCTCATACCCCCCCACCATACCCACCTCATACCCCCCCACCATGCCCCCCATAACCCCCCCACCATACCAAACCTACCCCATAACCCCCCCACCATACCAAACCTACCTCATAACCCCCCCACCATGCCCCCCCATAACCCCCCCACCATACCAAACTTACCTCATAACCCGCCCACCATACCCACCTCATAACCCCCCCCCCCCCCACCATAACCACCTCATAACCCCCCTACCATACCCACCACCTCCCTTATCCCCCTACACCCCCACCCACTAGCAATTGCCCCTTCATACCCACCCTCCAGAGTCCAGTTATAACATTTTATATTCACTACTATCCACTACTTCTGCAAATAACTAATTTCAGCCATTGTAGCCTCTATTTCTCTGTGTGAGGTCCTGTGAGTTCTGAGTGCTGCAATCACACACAGGTGTGACTGGAGTCATGCAAAACCACACCCACCTGGGTAAAACACAGGAAGGAGAGGGAATTCCCAATGCCTTATATGGGAATCGGTGGGTGGTTCCCTATGGTAATTAGGATGCAAATTAAGACAGGTGGGGCGTCTACCTATGATAATTTGAAGGAACTGGCACACCTCTTCAACTTACAAGGATTTGGATTCATCACCATAAGAACAAATTTTGCGAACAAAATGCCTACTTAAGAACGCTTCATGAATCGGACTGAACTTCTCTTAGAAATTCTCTTAGGAAGAAATCTAAGAGGAAAATGTAAGAACTTATTGGCGCATGAGGCCCAATGATTCTTAAGTCAAGCAAATAGTGATACAGGCATGAAAATTGGTACACACACTCTGCAAAGCCCACTATTCCTAAAAGTACTGCATGCCCTGCAAAATTCCTAGATAGCAGCCCCAAAATCCAAGATGTCCGTCCAAAAATGTGTTTTTTCCTTCATAACTCGAAATACAAACATCTCAAGCCCCATAAATGTATTGAATGTTAATATAAAGTCGGTCATTACGGACATTTTGATACTAAGTACATGCCTGTATGTACTACGGTTCTTGAGTTACAACATAGAGGTAGTGACGAGGCACCATAAGTGTAAAATTTTGGCACGTTTCACTCTTTAACTCAAACTCAACTCAACCCTTTATCATCATATGTTCTATTTTCAGGAAATGGAGCTACATGTATCTGCTATCATAAACCACTTCAAGTTTTTCAATTGATGAAATGGGTCGGGAGTTATCAAACCGATCGTGAAGGGCTGTTTCAGTGCTAGATTTGCTGCGTATAATTTGCAAAGATAAGCCACCCAGAAATGTCTGCCTGTGCATCTGTCCTTCACAATAAGTGTATATGTGAAGCAGACGCTCCAAGTGTAGCATTTGTCATAGTATCATGGTATAATATGCTAATAGGCGTAATAGTGTTATATATGCAATTGTGTAATAGTGTAATAGGGATAATAGCGTAATAGTGTAATATATGCAATAGTGGTATACTGTAGTAGGGTAATAGTGTCATAGTGTAACGTGTGTAATAGTGTAATAGGGTAACATGTGTAATAGTGTAATAGGGTAATAATGTGTAATAGTGTCATAGTGTAACATGTGTAATAGTGTCATTGTGTAATATGTGTAATAGTGTAATAGGGTAATATGTGTAATAGTGTAATAGTGTAACACGTGTAATAGAGTAATAGGGTAATATGTGTAATAGTGTCATAGTGTAACATGTGGGCGATCGGTTTAATAACTCCCGACCCGTTTCATCAATTGAAAAACTTGAAGTGGTTCATGATAGCAGATACATGTAGGTCAATTTCCTGAAAATAGAACATATGATGATAAAGGGATCTTTGAGTTAAAGAGTGAAACATGCCAAAATGTTACACTTATGGTGCCTCGTCACTACCTATATGTTGTAACTCAAGAATCGTAGTACATACAGACATGCCGCGAATTCCAGACTTTTTTTGCAATTTGCTTTATATCATTCCGCAGACTTCGGATAAATGCACGCCACATACAGCAAAAAAACATGGAACATGTTTTTTTCAACATAACATGTTGAATGGTAAGAAATGATTGAGAATTGACCGAGCTATAATTGTTTGAAAATGAGAGCTATAATCTTTGAGAATAGGCTACTCATGCATGTGTCTGTCTGCCAGGCTGCGTGCTTAGGAGGGTCAGGCATAGCAGTAGGGATAAGGGAAATAGATATGGGATGAATTAAAGGGAATGGCAAGACCAACACAGATTGGATGAAAGCTAAAAACGCCCAAACCACACCTATGCATAATTTAACGGGTATAGGAGGTGTTTAAGGGAGATGGCATGTAACGAAATTACCAACTTTAGTGTGGGAACGCCTCTTCCCCAATGCTAAGTGCGTTAACACACCCGGATAGCCCTTCATCTATTAAAATAGCACTATTAAATGCCCGCTCCATTACAAAGAAATCTTTTATCCTCAATGACTTCTTCACAAACAACCACTTAGACATCTTTGGCATCACCGAAACGTGGCAAAGGGCCGAGGATTTTACCGCACTAATTGAACTGTGCCCAAAAAACTGCTCTTTTACCGCCACCTCCAGGCCACCAGGGTCACACCCAGGCGGTGGCCTTGCAACTGTATGCAGAGACTGTCTCTCCCCGCGAATGGTGTCCTCTGTTACATATAGCTCCTTTGAACTTTTAATCACAAAAATCGGTCGCATAAACCCTTTTTATTGTATTTTAGTTTATCGCCCACCTGGTTTTAGAAATTCCTTTTTAACAGATTTTAGTGACCTTTTAACCTCTATTATTAAGTTTGACAAATTCATTTTAATGGGTGATTTTAATTTCTTGATTAATAAGAACACTGTGGATGCCAATAATTTCCTTGGAATTACTGAATCTTTAGCATTACATTGGTCCCACACATGAGAAGGGAAACACACTTGATCTTGTTTTTAGTTTTGGTTTAAACGTAGACAACATGATTATTGAAGACATGGCCATGTCCGACCACAAATCCATCATTTTTGATGTATCTTTTACCCCGATTTAGTGGCCGGAACTCTTGTTAAGCGTTTGCGCATTGTACATGCCCAAAGTGCTCAAAAGTTTATTTCCGCTTTTAACAATACTGTAATAGCTGCTACCTCTAACAATGACGTTGATATTTTAGTTAATTCTTTTAACTCACACTGTTCAGAAATTTTAGATGTAGTTGCGCCTTTTAAAACCCGCACTGTCCGCACTTTAAATAAGGCACCCTGGCTAAATGAGGACACTCGCTGTCTTCAACGAGAGTGTAGGAGGGCTGAACGAAGGTGGAAGTCCTCAAATCTTGAAGTCCACCGCCAAGCCCTTAAAACACTTTTAATACTTTTTAATAACAAGGTTAAAGAAGTGAGAGCCACCTACTTCTCCAGATTAATCAGCTCTAGCAAACGCAACCCTAAAGTCCTATTTGACACCATCAGCAGCATTGTGGCTCCACCAGCGCCTTCTCCCCACACCTCCTCCATTAATGACTGCAATAACTTCCTCACCTTTTTTATTAACAAAGTAAACAACATTAGGTCAAGCATTTTACCCTCCACCCTCAATCCACTGCCAGGTCCAAACCGCTGCCACCCTTCTATTCTAGATTCATTTACACCCATCTCTCTCCATCACCTAACCAAATTAGTCAATAGAATGAAAACCTCCTCCAGTCCCTTAGACATCATTCCAAGCACTATCCTAAAAGACGTTTTTGACCCCATAGGCCCCTCTCTGCTAAATATAATCAATCACTCACTTCTCTCTGGTCATGTCCCCTCATATTTTAAAACAGCCACTGTTCAACCGCTCCTAAAAAGCCTGGATTAGACCCAACACTTCCAAATAATTACCGCCCCATTTCTAAGCTCCCCTTTATCTCTAAGGTTTTAGAAAGAGTAGTTGCGGAGCAGCTTTTATCGGTTTTAGATGAGCACAACATTTTAGACAAATTTCAATCAGGTTTTAGGAAAATGCATTCTACAGAGACAGCTCTTTTAAGAGTTACATCCTGGTTTTACTGGACCTAAGTGCAGCTTTTGATACGGTCCACCATCCTATTTTAATCAATAGACTTAGGGACCAGGTAGGAGTTACTGGGAAGGCTCTAGAATGGTTTTCATCTTACCTCTCAGACAGAAAATTCTCTGTAACCATGGGCCCTCACGTGTCAGATTACGCTCCCCTTGCTTTGGGCGTCCCTCAGGGCTCTGTGCTTGCCCCAACCCTCTTTGCACTTTACATGCTACCACTGGGACACCTTATTAGCACTTTTAAAACATATCCTATCACTTCTACGCAGACGACATCCAACTTTATTACTCTTTTAACTCCAGGACTCCTGACGATTTTAACTTTACCATTTTACATGATTGTATTGCAGCCATTAAGGCATGGATGTCTGACAATTTCCTGCAGTTAAACGAGGATAAGACAGAGGTGCTCATTGTTGCACCGGAGGCTATTGTCCCTAAAGTAGTTAATTGTATGGGGCCCCTCAGATCTAAAATTCATTCCAATATCAGGAACCTCGGTGTACAATTTAATCAGTCCATGCTCCTTGACCCACACATCACAGCAGTCACGCGCACTTGTTTCTTCCACCTACAGAACATCGCCAAACTAAGATCTATTATATCCCATACTGAACTCGAAATGGTCATACATGCTTTTATTTCATCGAGACATGACTATTGCAACTCCTTTTTCACCTGCCTAAATAAGTCCAGCATGGACAGCCTCCAACTAATCCAGAACGCAGCAGCCGGATTATTAACCAGATCCAGCAGACGGTGCCACATCACCCCGGTGCTGGCCTCCTTGCACTGGCTCCCTGTGAGTTTTAGAGTCCAGTTCAAAGTACTAGTCATGACTTATAAAGCACTGCACGGTCAGACCCCTAGCTACATTACTGACCTAGTCCCACGGTATGTTCCTAGTAGGGCCCTTAGATCGGCTGATCAACACCTTATAGCCCCACCCTCTACTAAAATGAAAACCAAAGGGGACAGATCCTATCAGGCGGTTGCTGCCAAACTGTGGAATGCACTGCCACTTTCACTGCGACTCTCTGCATCTGTAGACATTTTTAAGAAAAGTCTTAAAACATTCCTATTTGCACAAGCTTTTGTTGCTGCTAGTTGATGGTTCGGATTTTATTCTATATTATTCATTTATTTTTATTTTTATTATCATTATTTTTTATTATTACCCTTATTATTATTATTATTTTTCTTTCTCTAATGTTCCTATGTTTTCTGTTTTTATATACTGGAGTTGCACACCTTTTTCTATTTTATTCTCCTGATTTCATTCTCTTGTTTTTTGTATGTTTGTAAAGCACTTTGTGAGACCTCTCTGGGAAAGGTGCTATATAAATAAAATTTACTTACTTACTAATTGCGTATAAGGGCTAATGTAACCAAAATCGAGCCCATAGGCTCTACCTCCTGCAGCCAGCATGCACGCGACTCTTTTTATCATCTCCTCATCTCTGGATGTTTTGTTGTTGTTGTTTTTTTTTGCAAGAATCCATGCAACATTATGTGTAAGCCTGTGTGCCGTCTTTTACCATCATTTTCGGAGAGCTTTTGAATACTTTCTTTGCGCAAATCAAGCGGGTTGTTATTTTGCAACAGCATTGACTTGGTTACAGAGAAAATACATCGGTCTGCGCTCCCTCGCGAGTTTCAATTTAGCCATGTTTGTCAGTCCACACGTTATTGGCGATTTTCTGAATCAACTTTTCTTCTCAGTTTCGATGGCGATGCGGTTAAACAAACACACCACACTAGTGGGAGTGATCCGAGAGAGCTGTGACGTTTGTTTACAGCTGACTTCACGTGCAGGAAGTAGAGTCGAGGTCTGATTCTCCGGTGGGAACGGAACATATAGAGACTAGAGTTGTGACATTGAGGGGGCAGAAAACACTGTTGCCGATCGGCTCGCTCACACCGCCCGCTCTGCATCCAGTGTTGCCAACTGCCAAAATGCACTAGTGGCACTTCCAAAATGCCCTAGAGAGATTTTCAAGAGGGTTTTCAAGCATTTTCATAACAAGACTATATACTATATATTCTTCATTTAGCTATGGACCACCATTTGATGCTGAGTTTAGTCTTTCCAACTAATTTGGGATAAATAACTGGCCAAATGTTGGTGAAAATAGCAATTCTTCTACATTTTCTAACGTGTAGATTCTTGAAAATTAGGTAATTCAGCTGTTAAAATATAATTTAACCAAATGGACCCTTACGGGCAGGGGCGTAATCTTGCATCCATCCTCATGTAAGTGAACCCCCCGGCTCAGATGGGGGAGGCTGTATGTGTGCGTGCCATTGTAACATTCTAATTAGCAATGCAAGAAAGAGAAACGTGAATAAAACATGAATAAAATACACAATGCAAGTATATTCAATGTATTCCATTGTGTATGTATGTATTTATTTGTTTGTTTTGGGGCAATATTTTATCCCCCAGCCTCTCCAGACAGTGGAGAGCCTGGTCAGTGGAAATAGTGATGCAAGCCATCCTGTATTAATAGCCATCCTGAATTAATGAAGTCTAACACCTTGGAAACATGCTATTGTAATGTATATTTCCATGCAAGGGCGATTTTTCCCTTCACCAGCAAATTAATTTGGGGCCACAACCTTGCAGCCTACACAGAGATTACGCCTTTGCTTAAGGGTCCATTTGGTTTCATGTTATGCTCTCAAGAGTTACAGATGTAAAAGGGTCCATTTGGCTACCAATGATCCTTTCGAGGATGGGAGCAGGACTCTTATCATAGGAAAAAAGGTGGAAAAACTAGGGTTTTATTTCTGGCGCGTGTCAACCAATTTCACCCCAACTCATCAAGTCAAGTCAAGTCAAGTTTATTTATATAGCACATTTCACATGACAAGCAAGGACTCAATGTGCTTTACAAGAAAAATAAAACAAAGCAAAGTAATTATAAACAAACAATATCATAAATAGGATGCATAAAATAACAGGAGGATACAAACAAAAACATTAGCAAGCTAGCTGAAGGCAGCAGAGAAGAGGTAGGTTTTAAGTTTGCTTTTGAACAGGGCAAGTGTGGTAGAAGACCTAATATCGGTGGGCAGAGAGTTCCAGAGTGTGGGACCATAGTGGCTAAATGCACCAGAACCAGATTTTGAGTTAACCCTTCTGATGGTGAGGAGACCTTTGTCGGAGGATCGAAGGGATCTAGAAGGGGCATATGGGACAAGCATGTCAGATATGTAGGAGGGAGCTATGCCAATTATAGATTTAAAAACAATGAGAAGTACTTTGAAGTCAATTCTCTGTTTTACAGGGAGCCAGTGAAGGGAATGCAAAACCGGTGTAATATGATCAAACTTCCTGGTTCTGGTGAGAACTCTTGCAGCAGCATTTTGAACAAGCTGGAGTTTCTGTACCAACTGTTTAGTTACTCCTGAATAAAGTACATTGCAATAGTCCAACCTACTAGAAATAAAAGCATGGACCAGTTTCTCACAGTCAGAGAGAGACAGGAGGCCTCTAACCTTGGATATGTTTCTAAGATGATAAAAAGCGGACTTTGTAATGGAAGAGATGTGCTTCCCAAAGGAAAGCTCATCATCAAAGATCACACCCAGATTTTTTATGTGGTCACAGGGTTTCACCAATAAAGGATGTAATAATGAGCTAATCTGATCCTTTAAAGGTTTAGGACCTATTAAAAGGATTTCAGTCTTGTCATCATTTAATTTTAAAAAATTATTGGACATCCACACTTTAATGTCAGAGATACACTGGACAAGGGCATTCACTGAATTAGAATCATTCGCAGGGACCGAAATGTACAATTGTGTGTCATCAGCATAGGACTGATAGGAAATATTATGCTTTTTTTCACCCAGCAAAAAAGCACTAGATTTTCCGCCAGGAGTTTTTCGCTGATTTTGGCGCTAGGGGGCCAGGGGGTCTGGAAAAAGCTAAATATAGCGACAAATACACCAAGTTGGCAACACTGCCTGCATTTCAGTCTACAGGTGCGTGGACGTATTTAAAAGGGGCTTCCGCCCCGGCTCTTTTACATGTGTAAAACACATAAGTGCCCCCCCCTGGGAGGTTGCCCCTGCCCCTTCTGTAACACGCTGTTTACATGGACCACAGACTTGTTGCGCTACTAGATCCAATGAATTATAAGAGAGAGAAAGAGAAAGAGAGAAGCATGCAGCCTACTGTTCATTGCGTCCCCTCGTAGCAAAATAATCCTCATAGAGAAAAAATAAGTCCTGTGCATTATAGTAGCCTGTATTGCTAGCAGAGTAGATGTAGTAAAAGTTAATAAAAGAAGTCTCTGCGTTCAGTCTAAGGCCTCGGCCACACGAGGAAAATATCCGTTCTTTTCCTCCCCCGTTGAAAAAAAAAATCCTGTCCACACGACAAAGATATCCATGTCCACACGTAAACCCAAAACGGACATTTGGGGCTCCAACACGTATGCCAAGCCAGTAGGTGGCGATAAGAAATATTTGGCACAACACAGAAATGGCTGGTGTTAGGTGGTTTCCATGGTTACCCAAATACAAATTTCACGTAACCTGGTAGTAGTAAGGGACTATGTTATTGGAGTTATTGAATTGAAGTGAATTGAATATTGGAGGAAATGTGAACTGTATACAGTTCACATTAATTAATGCACAGGAGGGGTATACCCTTCCTGTGAATTAAAAAAAAAACAACAAAGGTCCGCAGCCGCTCCACAATTCCTACCATGATGCGCTATGGGGACTGATAAAAGTCTGGGATTCCGGGAGGTGGGAATGTCGTAACTCTTCTACTGGATGTTACATTAAAGTAGTCATCCAGACGAGTTACGACATTGAGGGGTCAGAAACTGAGCGCTCGCGCTGTTCAATGCAGCCTGAATAGGGACACCTCGGAAGTTGTTTGGTCACGTCATGAGATGATAAGTATGAGACGTCATCGTTTTCGTTTCACATGTCTACACGGCTCCGCTGCTCCGGATATTTTCGAATATCTTCACTTATTCATCCGTTTGCAGAAAACTCCGTTTGAGTGACGTAAAACGCCGTTTGCGTAGAACGGCCCAAACGCAGGAATATTTCTGCGTTTGGCAAAAGATCCGGAGTCGTGTGGCCGGGGCCTTAAACCACCGCAGTCATCAACAACATTACAGCTGTGCAGCTGTGTAGATCAGCGATTCCCAACCTGTGTGCCGCGCCACTTTAGTGTGACTTGGGAGGTCACGCGAGAATTGCCCAAAAAATCCTTAGCACCACCACGAAACCAATACTGCATTCATTACATTGTTCCGAGGTGCGAAGAAAACAACACGCTGACCGTCGCTCCCTATCCAGTGAAGCTTCCCTTGGCCATAGAAATGCTAATTCAGTCTTTGTTTGAACGGGGCCATCACATTACCATTGACTATAGGTAGGCTATCTGGGTCGCAGTTTGTCACAGTTCCAGGCTGCATGAACAGCAGCGTTTTTTTTTTTTTTTTTTTTTTTTTTTTACCCTTAATACACTTCTACTCTTCTACTTCTACTCTGTATTATCACCACCGACAGAGTAAAAAGTAACTTTGGAGAATCGGAGCTCTCCTTCTGCATGTCTGTTCCGGTGATGTGTCCACCGACTGACTCATCTTATTGTCTCCTTTATTTATTTTTGTATGTGTACATGCAGCGCTACTCCTCCTTCCGTGCCATGTGTGTTAGAAACTTGAAATCAAATGACAACAAACATCGCTCGGATCGTTCCCACTATTGTGCCAAATCAATACTGTCGCAAAATGCCGGTAACCCGTGGGTTCAGATTTGCCCAATGAAAGGATTAAAAAGTGCACTAAAAATGCCATGAGGCATGGCAAAACATGTGCCCGAGGCTTACACATGAAGGAGGGAGTAATAGTCCAAGAGCATTAGCTCAAAATGTAGTCAAACCCGGAACAAATTAGTAACAAGCTGAAAATTTCAGGATATGTTCAGAATACCTTTAGGAATGACATACTAAAAGTCCCCGTGAATCCCCCTTGTGCTCTCTGAGATATTCAAGATGGCGTACAACTTGCCTATTAGATATAATGGCCCTAATCGGGGGTGAAAAAGGCAAAATTTTAAACTGAGAGATATTTCTACAAAAATTCACAGGTTGATCAATTATATGAATACAAACATTTTTTGTATTGCAACTTTCTATGAAATCCAATATGTCCGCCCAATATGGCATTCTTAATATTAGCACTAATACTATAGTACAGGTACACTAATATTCTGGTTGCCATATTGGACGGCCATATTGGATTTCATGGAAAGGTCCAATACAAAAAATGTTTGTATTTATATACTTTATCAACCTGTGAATTTTTGTAGAAATATCTCTCAGTTTAATTTTTTGCCCTATTCACCCCCCATTATATCTAATAGCCAATACACTAATATTGTGGTCGCCATATTGGGCAGCCATATTGGATTTCATGGAAAGTTCCAATACAAAAAAATGCTTGTATTTATATAATTGATCAACCTGTGAATTTTCGTAGAAATATATCTCAGTTTAAAATTTTGCCTTTTTCACCCCCGATTAGGGCCATTATATCTAATAGGCAAGTTGTACGCCATCTTGAATATCTCAGAGAGCACAAGGAGGATTCACGGGGACTTTTAGTATGTCATTCCTAAAGGTATTCTGAACATATCCTGAAATTTTCAGCTTGTTACTAATTTGTTCCGGGTGTAACCCTATTACTACTGGACTATAAATGCAGCTTCTCTCTGTGTTGCGTGATCGTTGACCATTGGCAAGAAAGGGGGGGGGGGGGGGGGGGACCAAAGAGAGTAAACTGAACATCAAAGGGTGTTCCGTGGCTAAAATGCAGAATAAAAGACAAAAACACTTTTTTTAAAAAACGGAACAAAAAAACACGACTTTGTTTCTTTCGTTGAATAAAACAAACATGTGCCTTAACACAAGAAAAACGGCACGGTTATCTTGATTGAAATATGAATTTAGAAGCAATTATACCTAGAACGACGGGGCAATCGTGGTCAATTGACCGTCTCACCCTCCTACCCCGCTAATCCTCACAGAAGGATTTTCACACCAGTGTAATGGGTCATTTGCATTTCAATTCAATCAATTGTCATCGGGTGTCGGGTGCGGCCTCTTTCTCTCTCTCTCTCTCTCTCTCTCTCTCTCTCTCTCTCTCTCAGCACTAAACTTTTTTTTCTATAAGCATGTGTTTGTGCCGAACCGCATATTTTCCTCATTTTCAACTTTCAACTGTTTTTATTATTATATTGTTTTTTGCGATGAAAACTTCTATCCACGCTGCATCGCTTGTCGATGCCCGTGCCGCTGGCTCTATCTCTATAGTGGCGGAGTTTCTGGTCAAAGCCAGGGCCGGATCTAGGCTACATGGGACAGGGGAGGGCAGTGCCCACCCAAACGTGCTTCTTTCTCCTCAAATCAAAGGTTACGGCAGGGGAGCCCAACCAGTAGATCCCGGGAGATGTGGGGAGAGAGAAGAAAAAAAATGGGGTAGAAAAGAAAAAAGAGCGATTTGCTGTCTGTGAAATATTGCAGAACAGTATTGTTCTGCAACGTGTAATGGACTGTTCTGGACTGTTCTTATTATGATTGCATTTGCAATGGCAGTGTTTGTCCAAGTCTGTTGTACTTAAAGGTAGGGTAAGTGATTTGAAATTCATGGTGTAGTACCAGCCTGGTGCACTAGGGGCGTCCCACAGTAGCTACACTATGTGAACCTGCTGCTCGATCCTGATTGGAGGAGAATTCACCCACCACCTGGGGAACTTTTATTAGCTCCTCTGCTAACGTGGGGGAGGGAGAAACTCCATATATGGTTTCCACACCTTATAATAGAGCATTTTAACAGAAAAAAAAGAAAATTGGTTGATATCTGACAAAAGTGAAATCACTTCCCCTATCTTTAATGTTGTACTGTTGTAGGCCTACTTACTGTATGACAAGTCTGTTGTACTTTATGCTTATATGGACATAAAGTAAAGTGTTGTTGTGAAGTTACTGTAGGTTGGCAATGATGCATGTGGTTTGAAATGTTGATATTTGACTGGTAGATCCCGGAGGGGGTGGCTGCTGAAAAGTAGATCTTGGGTCAAAAAAGGTTGGGCACCCCTGGGTTACGGGGATCAAATATCTTCTCTTATGACGTTTCTGACATATGTCATCAAAGGAGGATAATTCCGCTTCTTTGGTGTGAAAAACCTTGGAATTGCCCCGCCTGGCAATCTTCCAGCCCCTCCTAGCCAGGCTCGATGAATCCGGGTCTGTTTTTTTCCCTTCTCCCTTCTCCCTTCTTCCCTCCCTCAATTGTGTCTCTTTTTTCCTCTCTTTTACACTGGGGCGCAGACGAATGTTATAGGCCTATACAAAAAAGAAGAACGGCTTTCTGTCTTTTTAATGGATTAACACGGACAGAAAATTGACTATAGCAATTACGTTTATTACCTGTGCTTTATGAAGAACATTGCGCGGAGGAGGGCCTGTTGAATACGCCTCCTCCCTCTGCTCATCATGAGAAAGAAAGCTTTATAACGGGCGGCAAACTGGATGTAAATGCTGCTCGGGATGAGTGGATCTTTTAGATCCACAGTCTGTCAATCTCCCGGACCAGTGTTTTGTTGAGGGTTGTAATGACAGTGTTTCTCGTCGGCCGGACAGCGATGCATTCATATCCTGCGATAAGCGCTCCGTCTGGGTTATCATTGGCTTGTCCTCTGCTGTTCTCCACTGGGCTTTTGTGAGTGCACGGTCGGACTTTTTACTGACAGTTAAATCTGACAGCACTTCAACAATAGGCTCTCTCTGTTCATTTGTTTATGTTAGACATTAACCACCCCAACCCCGCAAGTGGAATGATTAAAAAAAAAGGAAAAAAAAAAAAAAAAAAAAACGACATTCGACTGGGACGTTGTCAGTCGACAGCGCCCCCTACCGACTAACTAGTCGACCAGTCGACTATTTGAGGTCAGGCCTAATGGGAGGTGACAATGGTCATCCACTCCACCCATAATGCCTCATTTAAATGCCCTAACCACCCCCACAAACTGTAGGCTAACTGTATACAGTATATCAGTAGTTTTCAACCTTTTCATACCAGGGCCCCACTATTTGAGCGACGGACCACTATTTGATAAACCCCAAAGCTAAAGATTTCTTTTACTATTGTCAACAATGCTAGGATGATTTCAGAGAAAACAAAACAGTTCAACATACAGATCAAAATGACCATTAATCTTCTACATTCTCTAGTTGGTTAGACTTGGGATAATTCACATGATGAATATTTTAACTCTTGAGAGTGTAAACATGAAACCAAATGGACCCGCAAGGGATTTTGGTTTCATGTTTACACTCTCAAAGCGTTACAACGGGCTCCTCTCATGGACCACTGCAGGGACCTGTTGAAAACCCCTGCATTATAGTATAGATCGTTTTGCGGGCAAAAAAGAAAAAGAAAAACAGCTGATAGCGGTTTTATATCAGACATTTACAGGCAGTAAATGATCAAAACAAGTCATGTTAAACACATTATAAAAGCCATGGAGGTTTACTCTTTATCGGGACAAACAACGTTATAATATAAATCTTGTAGGGTCTTGCGCTTGAGTGTTGTTCATTCAGCCCATGAAGTGAACTGTAGATTATATTTTGGCCTTCGCCTCTTTCTGTAGTGCAGAGTGAAATGCATGATGGGTAGCCAGTTGTATCTAGTAGAGTTGCGACATTGAGGGGCTCAAGCACTGTTCATGTAGCTCAAATAGGGACAAACTGGAGTTGGAAATTAATCGAAGGCGGTACAAATACGAGCTGTTTTATGGATGTTTTCAACAGGTCAATGGTACAGTTATTGTACCGTAGCTGTGTTACTGTACGATAGTGTTTATGTTGTACTATTACTAAAGCGATCTAAAATAAAGCAACTTAAGACCATTAAAGCTGGGCTGTTGCCGTATGCTGAAAATCCTCCATTAGACTGGCCCCATGAAGTGAACAGAGTTTACTTATCTCTGTCTGTAGGCTAAGCTAACTAGCTACGCCAACGCATGGACGGGAACAGGACGGGTTTTATGGGTCTGATTTTGCTGTGGCCTGGGCAGGGGCCGTTGTTTTACAGACAGGCAATATCGATGTGTTCACGTCCTCCCCGCAGAAAGTTCACAAAACAGAGACGCGACTGCACACTGGAGCGATTATGACAACAGAGCCTGTTTCTAACGTGTTCTCCCCACTCATCACAATCTTTTTAAAAGAAAATACGACAGAACGAGCCGTCCGTCGCTCATTCATGCAATGCAGCCATGCGTCGCACGCACACACCATGCAGGGAGGACGAACTACTTCGGAAGTACATCGGAAAAGTGACATTATTTGGATGTAAACAGCACAGCTCTGGCTTAAAAACAACAACATCAATGCGGGCTGCGGGGTGTCTTGTAATCGCACTGGGACTCTGCGGAACCAGAGACCGAGTGTGGATGACCAATCACAATCATGTATGCAAATCACCGAGTCACTCCTCTCCCACCCACAAAAAAGACGTTAAACGTACCGATTATAAGACGCGTTTTTGGCAAATAAATACACATACTTAACTTCTCCAAATCACCTAACTGTTCTAACTGGATGAATAGTAAGATCAAAGTTTGAACTGTATCAATATGTTAAAAAGGGAATTTGGGTAAAAAATACACTTTCATGGCTCCCAGGGGAAATTAGTCTTGTGCGATATGAGGCATAAAGCACCAGGTGCGATCACATATATACAGGCCTATACACACACACCGTATACCGTTTTTCTAGGTGTGCCTTGGTTTAGGGGCTATGAAAAGTGTGCCTTGGGACAAAAAAGGTTGAGAAACACTGGTGTAGATGACCAAGTTACATGGGAAAGTGTGGTCAGGTCATTATGTTCTGCCATTTATGGTAATAGCTTGACCATTCTAAGGTGTTGGTTTCTATAGGTCACCGCTTTTGATGTGGAGCTTCATGTAAGCCTATTCAATCGAAATGCACACAACGGCCCGCATGTGAATGGGGAAAACCAATATAAGCAACGGAGGGATGTCAATGACTATTGTTGTACTATTATTCAGGAAAGATGTAAAGAAAATATGCATATAAAATCCGGGCTCATTTTAAAAATACAAATTGGATGACCCTCCCTTGGACTCAAAGTAAGATTTGATGATCCTCCCTCAAACTAAAACTAAAAAGACATGACCCTCCCCTATTTTCCTCCAGTGACCCCCCTCCATAAATAACAATAACAATCCCTTATGCAAACTCTGTTTTAACTTCATGGGCCCACCCCAGTGGGGACAACAAATGGGGATGTTACAGAATCCAATGCACTGGACTCTACAGGCTTGTGTGAGTCCTGGACCATGTGACCAAGCTGTTTTCTGCCCCTCAACGTCACACCTCTTGTACTAGATGACTCTGCTCCCACCGCCACTACACCCTGGTTACACGGTGCACTTTTGAGACTGAGAACGTTAGTTGCGGAAGTGGCTGTATTTACAGTCCCAGCGAAACAACCCTATTCAGTCCTCACTAGCGACTTGATTAGTTCACTCTTATTTTCAGAAAAAATGATTCCAATGAACAAATCAGTTGTATAAGCATGCCAAGTGCACATGATTTCATCTTTTAAACATTTACAACAGCTTTGCGAGCACAAAGGGAGAAATAAAATGTTTCCGCGGGATATTCATTTTCGGGAGCACCACATCGTGACTAATGGCAACTTCCAGCGGAAGTTAACTAACCCACTGACTTCCGTCAGTGGGTTTGGGGCACCGTGAATCCAGGTTCTTATCTCGCAGCGCGGATGAGAGCCTGGAGATCGAGGCTACCGCCACTAGCAGCTTAGTCTACTGCAGCACAGCTTCCCAAAGTGAGATCCGGGGACCCCCAGGGATTATTGAGGGGGTTCCATGGGCTACCCATTAAAGTAAATAGTAGATCCAACCTTACCCTCGTGGGACTAACTCTGAGAGAGTGGAGATGTTTTATAAGAGTGTGTGGTCCAGCCGCCGCCATTAGACTGAATGAATGAAGTGAACAGACTTTGCGTAACTCTGTCTATACTTTAGGCTCTGGCACAAGCAAACAGGCTGAGCTGCCGTGATCATGTTGAACACCTCTACTTCTTATGACAGCGACTGGAGAAATGTTTTTGAGGAAAACTATTTTGAATTATTGTTCAAACACAACATAAACCGAGGATTATACATTTCAAGGGCGAGAGATCACAATAAAAACTCTAATCATTCTTTCTCCACATTGAGATAAAAACAGCATTTGAAAGTTTGATGGTTGGAACTTTTCTATATGCAATAGGGGGTCAGGGTTCTTCTGTAATGCCCAACTTTTTTTTACTTTAAAAAATATGAACCAATTTCAATGCCTTATTTAATGCCTTTTAAAATCATATTTTCAGTTAAAATTGAGTTGATCTGAAATTTGGTGTTGCAATCAAGCTGCATTAATTAATGAGATATTTAATGTTAACATTGTGTTGATTTCAGATCAGCTGAGTCGAGTGGAGCAACTGACCAGAAACAATACAGGTATTATAAATGCTTTATTCAACATTTATGTATTGAAAACCAATCAACTGAGCAGTGTGTGTGTGTGTGTGTGTGTGTGTGTGTGTGTGTGTGTGTGTGTGTGTGTGTGTGTGTGTGTGTGTGTGTGTGTGTGTGTGTGTGTGTGCAGCCAAACAGCTTGCAAAATTCTGTGCAGTCTCTTCTATAATCGGTAGCCGGCAAATCTGGCGACGACGCTGTTACTTGTACCCTGACGGGTGTGTATAGGCACTTGTCCGGGATCTGTTGACTGTATTCTGTTCTGCACCTTGGAAATATTTGGGTCCTTGTATTGTCTCTCCTATGTGGAAATAAATAAATGATTAAATTGTTTGTGTGTGTGTGTGTGTGTGTGTGTGTGTGTGTGTGTGTGTGTGTGTGTGTGTGTGTGTGTGTGTGTGTGTGTGTGTGCGCGCGCGTGTGCATGTGTAAGTACACGAGAGAGAATGCAGAATCAGCTCATCCATTGGTGTTCAGGTTTTATTTTAGGTTGAGTTTAGTTTACACACATTCTTTCATCCACTAAATCAGTTTCCTTGAAGTCTTCACGGACTATGCAGTGTGCAGCTGGTTTGGAGTAGGGATCTCCTGATGCCACTTTTTTCATTTCCAATCCATTCCTGATACCAAAATACACACACCAGAGAATAGTACAGACAATTGGACTCGAGTCGTACCGACTCGACTCGAGTCGGACTCGCGTACCGAGTCGACTCGAGTCAGTGTGTGTGTGTGTGTGTGTGTGTGTGTGTGGCGATATAGTAGGCTATAGCGTCAGTGCTCTTCTAAACTTGCTGTAACAAAACCTACTTAAATCTCTTCTACCAAAATGTAAAGTGTGTCCTCTTACTGTATGTGGAAGCGTACTGATGATATCCAGCGTAGCCTCATCCCCATATAAATTCCAGGAGTTACGTTGTCACGTAAAAAAAAAAAAAACAAAAAAAAAAACTTCTAAAAAGGAGCGTTACATTATTTCATGGAAGCAGGTCCAATTAAGCACCGACATAAAGCATAACATTCTAAACTCCAACTCCAGGCTCCGACAACGTAAACATCCGTTCGACCAGAGCTATCTCTCGGCACCATGCCGGAAGTCTGGCTTGCGGGAAAAAAAGGAAAAAAAAAAAAAAAAAACACGTGCTAAACCCATGGTCAGAACCATGTACTGTATGTCTGCCCCATAGCTTTGATTGTGGTTATCTCTGCCAATGATAGTAAAGCAGCCAATCAGAATCACAATGGGACGGGCCTTAAAAGAAACGATCGTGACAGAGACCAGTGTTGCCAACTGCCAAAATCCAAAATGCACTAGTGGCACTTCCAAAATGCACTAGAAGCAGCTAGAGCAGTGGTTTTCCACCAGGAGTTTTTCAATAAATTTGGCGCTAGGAGTGTCTGGAAAAAAGCTAAACATAGTGACAAATGCGCCAAGTTGGCAGCACTGACAGAGACACGTGGAGATATCAATCAATCAATCTTTATTTGCAGCCGAAGCCATTAGAAGACATACAGACAATTAAAAACATACAAAACACTTAAAATACAGATGTCTGTATTTAAAATCCAAATAAATAATAAAAAACAGCCTACAAGAGGCAGACATACCAATGCTTCCATATAGAGGAGCTGTATCTGAACTATATATGGGATTCGTCATCACCTTAATCACCTTATTAGGAGACTCATCAAGTCGACTCTTGAAACTGAACATGAGATTCCTCAAGAGAGCCTGGAATGTGGTCAGTCCCATTTCACAAAATAGCTTACTTGCACTACCACCCCTAGGCTTTTCTAATAGGATTCTGAGTGCATCATTGTATGCCACCTTAAGCTTACGCAAGCTTAAGATAGAGAGTGATGATCAGCGAACCGCATGGTGTGAGGAGTCGGGATGATGCAGTTCTTGAAGCCAGGTGAAAATACCCTCGCCATAGAAAAAGGCATCAGAGACTGGGCGGGATGAGAAGGCATTTAGCAGTTGGTGCTTGCTTCTGCACGCTGTGCTCACGGAAGGTTCCAGCGGCAAAAAGGCGCTTCAGAAATACGAATCCGACCCAGGTCACAGAGCAGCCGTCCGTGCCGTCCCTCACACGACACGGTTACCAGGACTACAGTGGTCCTCAACTGGTGGTCCACAAACGGACCACATCTCTGTCAGGACCCTGGCAAAAAGGGGGGAAATAGAAAGAAAGAAAAAAAGGTGCTGCGTAATTCCCGGAATAATTGCATACATATGCAAATTATGCATGCCTCGCTTTTCACAATCTCGCAGTTTATGAAGTTACAACCACAGCCCTTTGGTCATTTAACACAGAATCGCGGTGGTGGTAAGCGCCCGTCTAAAAAGTCTCTCTCTCCCCAACAAAAACAGCTGGGTTAAAGTTGTTATTTTTGCATGGCTGTGCTGTGGAACACATCCACACGCAGCTTATATTAGGCTACTGTCGGAAGGGTTACCTACCCCAGGTAATGGCAATACTAATCAGTGTTCTTAGAAAGTATCGCAAAACTCTGTCGAGTTTTGCAGAACTCTGTCGTTATAAAGTTGACAGCTGTTTGAAAAATACGATCCTTTCGCATTTCTGGGTCTAAAAGTGAGGTCTTGCACATTAGTCACCTCTATGTCTGGTTGACCTGATTTAGAAGCAGTTATGATAGGCCTACTGAAATTATTGATTATTTATGGAGAAATCAGTCATTTTACATGTATCTCAATCGCAGTTTGTGCAGGACCGTGTAAACATTAATATTAGTACAGCAGAATAGTGAAACGATACTTCACTTTGGTATAGAAGCATGAAAATTGGCACAGATACTCTCCAAGGTCTACTCTTTAGGAAAAAGGCGCGTGCCACTCAAAATTCCAAGATGGCGGCCCCAAAATCCAAAATGTCCGCCCAAAAATGTGTTTTTTCCTTCATAACTTGAATTACATTGATTTCACACCCCATAAATGTATTGAACATTAATACAAAGTTGGGCATTACGGACGATTTGGTACTAAGTATGTGTCTGTATCTCCTATGGTTCTTGAGATACAGCATATAGGTACTTTCACAGATTGAGGAGAGCAAGACATTTGTAACATTGATTGTTAAGTCAATCAAATGGTGATACAGGCATGAGAATTGGTACACACACTCTTCAAACCCCACTATTTCTAAAAGTACTGCGTGCCCTGCAAAATTCCAAGATGGCACCCCCCCAAAATCCAAGATGTCCGTCCAAAAATGTGGTTTTTCCTTCATAACTCGAAATACAAAGATCTTAAGCCCCATAAATGTATTGAACGTTAATATAAAGTCGGGCATTACGGACATTTTGATACCAAGTACATGTCTGTATGTACTACGGTTCTTGAGTTACAACATATACGTAGTGATGTGGCACCATAAGTGTAACATTTTGGCATGTTTCACTCTTTAACTCAAAGATCCCTTTATCACCATTTCTTCTATTTTCAGGAAATGGACCTACATGTATCTGCTATCATAAACCACTTCAAGTTTTTCAATTGATGAAACGGGTCGGGAGTTATTAAGCCAATTGTGAAGGGCTGTTTCAGTGCTAAAATTGCTGCGTACATTTTGCGAATATAAGCAACCCAGAAATGTCTGTCTGTGCATCTGTCCTTCACAATAAGTGTATATGTGAAGCGGACGCACCAAGTGTAGCATGTGTCATAGTATAATGGTATAATGTGCTAAAAGGCGTAATAGTGTAATATATGCAATAGTGTAATAGTGTAATAGAGCTAATAGTGTAACATATGCAGTATATAGCGGTATACTGTAATAGGGTAATATATGTAATAGTGTCGTAGTGTAACTTGTAATACTGTAATAGGGTAAAATGTGTAATAGTGTAATAGGGTAATATGTGTAATAGTGTCATAGTGTAACATGTGTAATAGGGTAATAGGGTAATATGTGTAATAGTGTCGTAGTGTAACGTGTAATAGTGTAATAGGGTAATATGTGTAATAGTGTAATAGGGTAATATGTGTAATAGTGTCATAGTGTAACATGTGTAATAGGGTAATAGGGTAATATGTGTAATAGTGTCGTAGTATAACGTGTAATACTGTAATAGGGTAATATGTGTAATAGTGTAATATGGTAACATGTGTAATAGGGTAATAGGGTAATATGTGTAATAGTGTAATAGTGCAATATATGTACATTAGGGTAATAGTGCAATATACGCAATCATGTAATAGTGTAATATATGCAATTGTGTAACAGCATAATCGTGTAATATATGTAATAGTGTAATTGGGTAATATATGTAATGGTGTAATAGGGAAATATATGTGCATTAGGGTAATAGTGTAATATATGGAATAGTGGTCTAGTGTAATTGTCCTATTACACCATTACACATGATACACATATTTTCCTATTACACATGACACTATTACACATATTACGCTATTATGCTATACCAATATTACAGTAATATATTACACTCTTACACTATTACCATAATGCACAGACATTACACTATTAGCCCTATTACACTATTGCATATATTACACTATTACCCTATTACACATGTTACACTATGACACTACTACACATATTACCCTATTATGCTATTACACGTTACACTATGCCGCTATTACACATATCAACCTATTACACTATTACACATGTTACACTATTACACTCATTACCCTATTATGCTATTACAACATGTTACACTATGCCACTATTACACATGTTACACTATGCCACTATTACACATATCAACCTATTACACTATTACACATGTTACACTATTACACTCATTACCCTATTATGCAATTACAACATGTTACACTATGCCACTATTACACATGTTATACACTATGCCACTATTACACATATCAACCTATTACACATGTTACACTATTACACTCATTACCCTATTATGCAATTACAACATGTTACACTATGCCACTATTACACATGTTATACACTATGCCACTATTACACACATCAACCTATTACACTATTACACATGTTACACTATGCCACTATTACACATATAAACCTATTACACTATTACACATGTTACACTATGACACTATTACATACATTACCCTATTACACTATTACACATGTTACACTATGACACTATTACACATATTACCCTATTACGCTATTACAAATGTTACACTGTGACACTTATGACACGCATTGTCGCACATACAATTATAGTATGACACATGGTACACTTTGTGCGTCCACTTCACATATACACTTATTTGAAGGACAGATGCACAGACTGACATTTCTGGGTGGCTTATATTCGCAGAATGTACGCAGCAAATTTAGCACTGAAACAGCCCTTCGCGATCGGCTTAATAACTCCCGACCTGTTTCATCAATTGAAAAACTTGAAGTGGTTTATGATAGCAGATACATGTAGGGCCATTTCCTGAAAATAGAAGATATGGTGATAAAGGGATCTTTGAGTTAAAGAGTGAAACCTGCCAAAATGTTACACTTATGGTGCCTCATCACTACGTATATGTTGTAACTCAAGAACCGTAGCACATAGAGACATGTACTTGGTATCAAAATGTCCGTAATGCCCAATTTTATATTATATATAAAACACATTTTTGGGCGGACATCTTGGATTTTGGAGGGTGCCATCTTGGAATTCTGCAGGGCACGCAGTACTTTTAGAAATAGTGGGGTTTGAAGAGTGTGTGTACCAATTTTCATGCCTGTATCACCATTTGATTCACTTAAGAATCAATGTTACAAATGTCTTGCTCTCCTCAATCTGTGAAAGTACCTATATGCTGTATCTCAAGAGCCGTAAGTGATACAGGCACGTTCTTGGTGCCAAACCGTCCGTAATGGCCAACTTTGTATTAACGTTCAATACATTTATGGGGTGTAAAATCAATGCATTTCAAGTTATGAAGGAAAAACCACATTTCTGGGCAGACATCTTGGATTTTGGGGGCGCCATCTTGGAATTTTGAGTGGCACGCGCCTTTTTCCTAAAGAGTAGACCTTGGAGAGTATCTGTGCCAATTTTCATGCTTCTATACCAAAGTGAAGTATCGTATGAAAAAAATGAGTTAGTCTGCTGGACTATATGCATGGGCAGTGCATGCGTGCTTGTGCATAGAGTTGCATGTGAGGATTCGTGAATGTTTTTTTGGGCACGCAATTTTGGACGGGATTAGAGCCACCTAATGTCAGAGTTAGGACATTGAGGGGTCAGAAACGGAGCGCTCGATCTGCTGTTCCTGCAGCCAGAATAGGGACGTCACACTGGAGTTTCAATTACATTGTTTTCAAAGAGGGTGGCGCAAATAACATCTACAGTATTTTAGGCCATGTGTAACGTAGCCTATTGTAGAGTAATTAGCCTAGTGTTCATGTTGTGTATGTAGCCTATCTAAAATAAAGGGATTTACGGTCATTAAAGCTGGGCTGTTGCCTGAGGCCACTGCCTTTCTACCTATCGGCTGTCCCTATTTTTTGTCCCCATTGTCAATAGAAGTCTATGTATAATGTAGGCTCCAATAGCCGCCATTGGACTGGCGCCATGAAGTGTGCGGATTTGGCGTAATTTTGTCAATACTATATGGCCCTGGACAGCATGTTTACAGTACGTGTTTGTTTCTGTGTCTGTAGTGACGTGCGGCTGAGACGCACGCTTGACATCCCCAATGTGTCAGTGAACGTGATGTACGCTTTGTGCGTGTGTATGTTGTGTGTATACACACGCTTTGTGCGTGTGTATGTTGTGTGTATTGTCCCGGGCAGTATGAGCAACGAGCATACTGTTACGGCCCCATATATGTCTAGGGGTTATTGGACCGAACATAAGGGTAGACGGACACCAAGAGTATATAAATCCAAATATTTATTTTATATTCTATATAATAATAAATATTATGAAGCATTTATATTTTATAATGCAATTGGCTCGAATGTATATTTACAATAATGACTGGATTAGGGAACAGAAAACAAAAGACAATAAAGGAGACTAACAAACAAAAGAACAAAAGGCTAACACTGAACACTGGTATGCTATCAAACTAGTCGTGCGGCGGGTCGGGGGAAGGACTGTCGGTTGTCGTTCCCCAACCTGCCACAGCTTGACAGGTCCTCTATGTAGGGGCTGGCTGCGACCAACGGCCAATGAGGGTAGAGGGTTGATCAGGCCCGCTTCCCTCACGCCAGCCCCGCTGATGACTCAGGACCTGCAGCTGGGCGAGATGGACAGAGAGAGAACACCAATCAGGACACGCGTTATCTAGACAGGAGTTCACTACAACTAGCACTATGTATATGTGTATATATATATAAAGAGATATCCATGATATTCTATATATATATAATACAAATATACATTCCATAATAATACCTCATATAGATATATAAATTATAGGTACCATATAAATACATATCTATATTACAATACCATACCTCATATAAATATATATACTAATATGTTCCTTATACATAAACATATATATATTTATATTACCAATTACCAACAAATAAATAAACAAAACAAAACACGAGACTCAGTCCCGTGACACCCTCACCCCTAAAAAGAGGTTATCACCCCAGATAACCACTTCTTACAGGAAAGAGCAAACCTTACACCCTGGACAGGGCATCTGCCAAGATGTTATCCAACCCTTTTTTATGTCGGATCTCCACATTAAAGTCCTGGAGCAGGATAGACCACCGCATCAGTCTCTGGTTAGAATTCTGCATTTGCCTTAGGAATACAAGAGGGTTGTGGTCAGTAAACACAAGCACTGGTAAAGGACTGGAACCAACATACACCTCGAAATACTGTAAAGCCAACAATAACGCTAATGCTTCCTTCTCTACCGTACTGTAGTTGCACTGTGCAGGATTGAATTTCTTCGAGAAATAGCAAATGGGATGGTCCACCTCATCCTCGTCCTCCTGTAGAAGAGCAGCACCAGCTCCTCCCGCACTAGCATCCACCTCCAGCTTGAATGGCCTGGCAAAGTCTGGAGCTGCCAGAACAGGTGTACTGCAAAGGAGCGCTTTACAGGACTGGAATGCTTGGTCACAGGCAGGAGTCCACTTGTATGGTCGCTTCTCACTAGTTAAGGTTGTAAGGGGTGCAGTGACTGCAGCAAAATTTTTACAAAATCCCCGATAATAACCAGCCATACCTAGAAACCGGCGGAGCTCACGCCTAGTTTTAGGTCTAGTATAGTCGAGCACTGCTTGTATTTTATCATTAACGGCCCGCACTTTACCCTGGCCCACTTCCTTGCCAAGGTAAACAACGGTTGCGCGGCCGAACTCACACTTTGATAAGTTTAAAGTCAAATTAGCTTTTTTCAAGCGATCAAACACTTCTTTTAATGTCTTCAGATGAGATTCAAAAGAATTATTAAAAGAACCAAATCGTCCAAATAAACAGAGCAGTTGTCCACGCCCTGAGCACTTCATTCATCATTCTTTGAAATGTAGCGGGCGCGTTCCTCAAGCCAAAAGGCATTACAGTATATTGGTACAACCGTCTGGTGTCACGAAAGCGCTTATTTCTGACGCACGGTCTGTCAACCCAATCTGCCAATACCCTTTGAGCATAACCAGTTTGGTCACAAATTTAGCCGAACCCACCCGATCTATTAGATCAACCATCCTAGGTAGGGGATAAGAATCCGCTTTAGTGACATTATTGACTTTACGGTAATCCGTGCAAAAGCGCATGGAACCGTCCTGTTTTGGCACTAAAATGCATGGGCTAGCCCACGCACTTTTACTCGGAACCGCCAGCCCGTTCTCTAACAGATAGTCAACTTCTTTCTTTAACAAAGCCCGTTTAGTGGGGTTCACACGATAAGCGTGCTGCTTAATCGGTGGATGTTGATCAGTCACCACTACGTCGTGAGAAAAAGCTGGGGTACGAGTTGGCGTGTCTGAAAACAGACTCAAGTTATCATTGATTACATCAATAATGTCCGCTCGCGATTCTGGCTCCAAATGCTTTAGATACCCATCCAAATCAGTCAAAATGTCGGAATTAGCCAAACGTGACCCAATAGTTTTAACGCGCAGCCCATCAATCTCGGGGGAATAGAGAGACGGTGCCGCGCGCGCAACAGAACACGCAACAACTGCTGGCGCTTCAGCCGCATCTGAACGCGTCAGATATGACTTAAGCATGTTTATGTGGCACACCCTTGATTTTTTCTTACGATCCGGAGTAAGAATGATGTGTCTGTGTCACTCAATTTTTTTTCCACAACATAAGGCCCACTGAATTTGGCACGAAAGGCGGAACCCTGCAGCGGCAGCAGTACCAAAACTTGGTCTCCAACTGCAAACTCGCGCTGTACAGCCTTTCTGTCAAATCTCTCTTTCATTTTCCCCTGAGCCTCACATAAGAACTTGGTCGCAAGCTCCCTGGTTTTGTGCAACCGTTCTCGAAACGCCGCAACATAATCAAGCACATTAGTGACAGGCAAATTAGCCTTGGCCACTAAACCCTCTTTTAGTGCGCGCAACGGCCCCCGAACGGTATGCCCAAATACAAGCTCTGCAGGACTAAAGCCCAATGATTCCTGCACGCATTCCCGAATCGCGAGCATGAGAAAAGGCAAACCCTCGTCCCATGAACGTGCCGTTTCGTGACAAAATGTTTTCATCATGGACTTTAGGCAAGAATGAAAACGTTCGATCGCGCCATTACTTTCCGGATGAAATGGACTGGACCGGCGGTGTTCGATACCCAGCACAGACATAACCTGAGCAAATATGGTAGACATGAAGTTGGACCCACAATCACTTTGAATATAGCGACAAAAGCCAAAGGTAGAAAAAAAACTAGTAAGCGCTTTCACAATAGACTTCACTTTGATTGTGCGCAGCGGGAATGCCTCTGCATAGCGCGTTGCCACACACATGACAGTCAGAATGTATTGATTACCAGATTTAGTTTTTGGCAACGGTCCAACACAGTCGATCATAATATGCTCGAAAGGCTCCCCCATCGCGGGGATAGGTTTGAGTGGCGCGGGCGGAATCATCTGGTTTGGCTTGCCCACCACCTGACACGCATGACAGGTACGACAATATTCCACCACAGATGACTTCAAACCGGGCCACCAAAAGTACTGTAGGATACGCTCGTACGTTTTCCGTACACCCAAGTGGCCAGCAATGTTATCGTGAGCCAAACTAAGCACCTGTGCTCGAAAACACTGAGGCACAACGATCTGACTCACAACATTCCACCCCAAGTCGCCAGCAGCGGCCGGGAACCATCTGCGCACCAGAATGCCGTCCTCCTGCTTGTACGCGCTGGGCACGGCCTGATCTTTATTATCAGCCGCTTCCCAACACGCAGCAAGCAAAGGATCGCGCAGCTGTGCGTCTGCAAATGTGTCCCTGTCGATGCTCAAATCAAAGTCGGCTTTCACGGGCAGAAAACGCTCCTTCACCTTTCTCCGCCGCCTGCGCACAGAACCACCCACTGCCGGTTTCTCGGCACCGAGGAAACTGTCACTCAACGTGACGTTCCCAAACTTTCTCGCTTGCGCTCGAGTCACCGCACAAGCTGGGAATACAGTGGAGGGCTCTGCGCGCACCGACGCAGAGGTAGGCTTTTCAACCACTTCGAGTGAGGGAAACACTTTTTTCCCTGCAATGTCGTTTCCTAAGATCAACGTCACGCCCTCGATCGGCAAACTCTCCCGCAGACCGATTTGCACAAAACCAGAAACTAAAGGAGAACGCAAATAGACCGTATGCAGTGGCGCACGGGAGGAGTTCATCTCAACCCCCAGCAACAATGCATCAGACCCACAAAACGTTTCCTCGGAGAAGGGCAGCACACTCTGTAAGATGAGGGATTGGGAGGCGCCCGTGTCGCGTAAAATTGTGACAGGCACTTGTCCCTCCTCCCCATCTGACAGAGAAACTGATCCTTCCAACATGAATGGCTCAAAACATGCCGTTGTATCATCCCGGCCCGCCGCCGCCGCGGTTGACTGGAGAGGACACAAAGGCACAGAACGCACAAAACCCACACCTTTAGGTTTTTTAGGACTCGCATGGCCCTCCTGCGATTTTTGTGGTACTTTTGGACACCGTGAGACCAAGTGGCCCACCTCGTGGCAATAAAAACAAGCCCGCATGTCCTGCGCACCCCCGGCGCCTGTTTGTGGACTATTATTAGGCTTTGCCACTTTGCCTTTTTGCGGCTTGTGTTTGTCTAGACCGCTCGACTCACGGTGACCAGAAGGCCCACTCGCCCTGTGTGTCAATTCAAACTCATCGGCTCTAATAGAAGCTTTAGCTACCGAATCAACTTTTTGTTCCTCCAGATAAATCACAATACGTTCTGGTATGCATGCTTTGAACTCCTCCATGAGCATAAGCTCCCTGAGCTGCTCGAAAGTATGTACACCGCTCGCTTTTAACCATTTATCAAACAGCATGGCCTTCTCGCGACCAAACTCCACAAACGTTTGAGCACTAGACTTTTCAGCAAACCTAAACTGCTGCCTATAATAAGCAGGAACTTTAGCGTAACCCACCAAAATAGCCGCCTTTACTTTGTCATAATCCAGGCTATCCTCCACTGATAGTGCATTGCAAACATCCTGCGCCCGCCCTGTTAATTTGCATTGAAGTAAAAGACTCCAAAACTCTTTTGGCCAATTAACTGCTTTTGCAATTCTCTCAAAGGCAAAAAAGTAATTGTCTAACTCACCTTCCTTAAACGCGGGGACCAGGGCTATCTGTCTGCTGACATCAAAGGATGACGCTGCACCGCCACCCATAGTAGGCATAGTAGACACCTCATGACCATGACCGTGAACCTCGAGGTTCACATGCTGCTGCGGCTGCTGTTGTCGCTGCTGGGGGGCAGGACCAACGCTGTCATCGGCCACCTCGGAGCGAGCCCTGGAGAGCTGGAGATGAGCGAGCTCTAGTTGCCTCTCCTGTTGTCTAAGCTTAACCTCCTCGCTCTTTAACCGAAACATTTCTATATCACGTTGTAATTCTAGCTCTCGAACGCGGACCCCCCCTACCCCCACCTCGGATGAGGAAAGTAAGGTCCCCCCAGCTTTTAAATCAACCGGAGCATGAGACTCTCCGCCTCCTAAGCCGTCCATACTAGCAGCTAGCTTGGTCACTTCCTCCTCTATTATAGTCTTCTCTTCTTTGTCACTGTCAGACTCGGAACCTGAAGTCATTCTAATGACCCCACGTTTTGTCAGCTTCCTAACTATTGCCCCGAAAAGATTTGATCTTTTCTTTGCACCCCGCGGAAGAGGAACGTGATAGTTTTTAGCAATAGAGTACAATTGCCAGTAGTTACACTGTTCCAATTGTTCAAGCGTCAGGCTATTTTCAACACCATCAGTATTAGATGCCATAAATTAGATGCCATAAATTAAATGCCATAAACGGTCTGCAAAGTCTAGCACTCAAACAAACAATAGCGAGCAATGCACCTACCTTCACAGCAGCGCAAAACCACCACCCGACCCACCAAGGCCAAACTAGCAACAGAAAAAAAAAACACCGAATGAATTTAGCACTCCCCAGAACTAATCAAAATCGAAATCAAATCAGCATACCAGATAAACTGAAAACCTTTTTAAATGTTATTTGTTTGCGACCGGACGAGCGCCCAATTATGTTACGGCCCCATATATGTCTAGGGGTTATTGGACCGAACATAAGGGTAGACGGACACCAAGAGTATATAAATCCAAATATTTATTTTATATTCTATATAATAATAAATATTATGAAGCATTTATATTTTATAATGCAATTGGCTCGAATGTATATTTACAATAATGACTGGATTAGGGAACAGAAAACAAAAGACAATAAAGGAGACTAACAAACAAAAGAACAAAAGGCTAACACTGAACACTGGTATGCTATCAAACTAGTCGTGCGGCGGGTCGGGGGAAGGACTGACGGTTGTCGTTCCCCAACCTGCCACAGCTTGACAGGTCCTCTATGTAGGGGCTGGCTGCGACCAACGGCCAATGAGGGCAGAGGGGTGATCAGGCCCGCTTCCCTCAAGCCAGCCCCGCTGATGACTCAGGACCTGCAGCTGGGCGAGATGGACAGAGAGAACACCAATCAGGACACGCGTTATCTAGACAGGAGTTCACTACAACTAGCACTATGTATATGTGTATATATATATATATATATATATATATATATATATATATATATATATATATATATATATATATATATATATATATATATATATATATATATATATATATAAAGAGATATCCATGATATTCTATATATATATATAATACAAATATACATTCCATAATAATACCTCATATAGATATATAAATTATAGGTACCATATAAATACATATCTATATTACAATACCATACCTCATATAAATATATATACTAATATGTTCCTTATACATAAACATATATATATTTATATTACCAATTACCAACAAATAAATAAACAAAACAAAACACGAGACTCAGTCCCGTGACACATACAATATGATGCATTGCTTGGCTTTGGCTCCCAGAATAAAAATAAAGTATTAGTAACGTCCGTGTCCTGCGTGGTCTGTCGTTAGTTCTAGAGGCTTTGTGGCTCCAAGAAAGAGAAAGTAAAGTCCATTTTCTGCCTGGCGCGTTGTTACTTCTAGGGTTCTGTCAGCGTTGCATCGAGGGCAGCGTTTGTTGGACTGACCGGCTCATACCGAAGGGGAGGGTGCAGACAGAGTTTGGAGGCAGAGCCATACAGTAAAGGCAGAGTTCTGACTTGACTCCTGTAGAAAACCTCCTGCCGCGACCATACACTGCATACTTCCGTCTGTGTTGTTGTATGGCTCTGGTGTGGACACGGGCTGTAAAACGGTGACGATTTTGACGTCACCGTTTAGTCGGGTCCAATTTGGGAAAAGGCGGGTCCAATTTGGGAAAAGTGAGATGTTTGCCCATGTTATGTGGATGGTGTGCCCAAAAACGGTGACGATTTTGACGTCACAGTAGGTGGGTGCAATTTGGAAAAGTGAAACTTGCATGGATTTGATTTTCATAAAAACGGCGACTGTACAAAAATATGACAGTTACATGGATGTAATATAGCCTATGCTGTGTGGACATAGGTGCTGGAGGTGTTGTGCATAGTGAGATGTGTGCAAACATTGTAGTTTGGTAGGAGAAGCGTCACAAAGGCGAACGAGAAGACACATTCGTTTAATTATTCCTTTAAAAGCATGAAAGGCAGACGTCTTGCATGGCTACTCAAAGACCCCTAAATGAGTTATTATATTGTATTTATCTGCAAGAGTTTGTGTCAGATGCAAACTGCAGCAACAAAGACAGTAGGCCTATACTAGTTGCTTATTATTGCTATTATTATTATTCATAGTAGTAGTAGGCTAGTAGTAGTAGTAGTAGTAGTAGTAGTAGTAGTAGTAGTAGGTTAGTTACATTATTATTGTTTGAGTTTGTGTCTGTGAGACGAACACAAGAGGGAAAAATAGTGTTTACTTGAAAGATCTGCCCCAGTGCCTAGTATTGCATTAGTGCAGCAGTGCTTAACTTATAATTATGAAGTACAATTATTTTATTTTTGCCAAGTGGCTTTTTGTTGTTGAATTTGTGTTTATTATGTACTTCTATAATACAAGTATAAAGCATGTCAGAAAATGGGAAAATATACATATTGGGACCTATTAAGGCGGACCCGTTAAGGACCACCTTGTGACTTGACTCAACAACTTGTGACTTGACTTGACTCGACTTGGCAACATTGTTACTCGACTCGACCTGACTCGAAAAAAAAAAAAAAAAAAAAAAAAAAAACATGTGACTCGACCCGACCAGCCATTTGACTCAACTTGACTCGACCACATCGGTCAAAAGACTTGACTTGCTTGAGACTCGGGACCAAATCACTTGCGCTTCAAGGTTCAAGGTTACTTTATTTAGTCTCGTTCGAGAAATTTGTCTTGGACATACAGACTTGCAGCAACAAGTAAGACAATACAGGACAATACAGTACAGTACATACAGTACAATAGTAGTGACTGGTACACCTCATCAGGCTTACATACCACCTCCCAAAGTAGTGCTTAGTTAAGTAGTCATAGAAAGAATATAAATAAATAGAATAAATACAACAGTACCAAAACTAGTGCAACTTCTAGCAGCATCATAACGACAATCACAGTCTTCTCCTCCCTCCCCTTGCCCCCTCCGCAAGAGAATTATTTAGGAGTGAAATGGACATTGGTACAAAGGAGTATTTAAATCTATTATATCTCCATTTTGGAGCCTCGTACCTCCTACCTGACGGCAGTAACCTAAACTCAGGGTACAGTATGTGAGAGGGATCAGACACAGTTTTCTTTGCCTGCCCTAGTGTGGCTTGCTCAAAGATGGTCTGCGGGGTGTTGGGAGGTGTTGCCATCCCCATAATCTTCCCGGCCATCTTTACCAGTCTCAGGATTTCTGATTTAAACTTAACCGTCAGGTTTCCAAACCAATTGGCGATACCATATCTCACTATTGACTCAATACTAGCTCTGTAGAATATCAGCATTATGTTCGTACTTACTCCAAATAATCTTAGTCTTCTAAGAAAGTGCAAGCGCTGATGTATTCTAGCACAAAGATTTCCAACATGAGTATGCCAGCTCATCTCACCATCGATTTGTACACCCAGGTACTTATATGAGGTGACCTGTTTGATATCATGACCATGTATCCTGATCATGGTATGGTCACCTATGGATCTAGGATCCACAACAATCTCTTCTGTCTTTTTCGTATTGATTTGTAGGTAATGGTTGTCACACCATCCTACAAACCTGTCTACTCCATCGGTGTAGCTACTTATACTACCATCTTTTGTGAGTAGACTAAGAACAACAGTATCATCCGAGAATTTAATGACGTAATGATTTGGTTGTGAGCTGACACAATCATTAGTATACAGGGTGAACAATAGAGATGAGCTCACGGTCCCTTGAGGGGCCCCTGTACTGCTCACTGCCTTTTCAGAGAGCACAGAGTTGAATCGCACTTGTTGTTCTCTTTTTGAGAGAAAGGAAAAATACCACCTTATTAAGAATGGGTTCACCTTCATCCGTTTTAGCGTGTCTAACAGAACGTCCGGATGTATTGAATTAAAAGCAGAGCTAAAGTCGACAAATAGAAGTCTTGCATACGTTTTGTCACCTTCTAGGTGCTTTAGAACCCGGTAAGTTAAGGTGTAAATTGCGTCACTAGTTCCGCGATTTCTCGCATAAGCAAATTGATCTAGTGATTGCATAAGCAAATTGATCTAGGATCTAGTGATTGTTCAGTGTTCCTCCTGAGCTCCTCAGTTAGTATTCTCTCCAGGGATTTCAGCACATTTGAAGTTAATGCTACTGGCCTATAATCATTGTTTTCTAGTGGACACGCCTTTTTAGGTACTGGGACTATAATGGACTTTTTCCAGATATCAGGCACTGTATGCGTGTCAATTGACATTTGGAACAGATTGTGCCATGCAGGGGTTAGTTCCTCTGCACAGGTTTTTAGGAGGAATGCCTCCATCCCATCAGGGCCTGCTGCTTTGCTGGTCTGCAAAGCTCTAAACACTTTGGTAACAGACTCTGGTTCTATTATTAATCTATCAAAATCATTGCAGGGTACAGAGTCGATTATATCAACGCATTCCTTTTCACAGTCTATTTCAAATCTCAAAAAGAAATTATTTAGCTCGTTTGCCTTTGTGTTTTCATTCAGAGCAACCATTGGCTTCTTGGTGGACTCCGTGTTGGTCATGCAAGAGTCTCGCTTGCTTGAGACTCTTGCTTGAGACAGAGGGACACGTGCAATTTTCTGGAATAGTACATATAATGATACAAAAAAGAAAAAGTTCCTTTATAAAATTCACCAACCAAAAATAGCAGACTCCTCAAAAATCGCAACTCCAAAGCAAAGTCCATCTGTGTTTAGACTGGTATATTTGCGTTAAAAGTTATATATATATATATATATATATATATATATATATATATATATATATATATATATATATATATATATATATATATATATATATATATATACATGGAGTCTATAGAGTCTCAGTATTAAAGATAACTTTATCATTTCACTACATGGAGTCCATAGAGTCTCAGTGTTAAAGATAACTATCATTTCACTACATGGAGTCCATAGAGTTTCAGTGTTAAAGATAAATTTATCATTTCACTACATCAGGGGTGGCCATTGCCAACCCGTGGCTCGCGAGCCGCATGCGGCTCTTCAGCTGGTTACATGTGGCTCTTAAGGGGCTTCCACATGAAACCATCAAAAACCTTTTTTTATACCAGGGCCCACCATTTATTCAGAATTTGAGCCATGGACTACCATTTGATGACATTTTAGCTCCACCGACCCCAAAGCTAAAGATTTTGTTTACTTTTGTCAACAATTCCAGGCTGGATTTCAGAGAAAACAAAACAGTCAAACATACAGATCAAAATGACCATTAATCTTCTACATTCTCGAGTTGTATAGACATAGGGCTATTTCACATGATGAATATTTTAACTCTTGAGAGCGTAAACATGAAACCAAATGGACCCGCAAGGGTCCATTTGGTTTCATACGCTCTCAAAGAGTTACATCTGGCTAACCAACTTTCCATCATTTAGCCTGGGGACCACCTGGAATCCTCTTTGATGTGGCTCTTTGCAGTAACACAATGAAAAACGTGGCTCTTAGTCTGTGACCGGTTGGCCACCCCTGCACTACATGGAGTCCATAGAGTCTCAGTGTTAAAGATAAATTTATCATTTCACTACATGGAGTCCATAGAGTCTCAGTGTTAAAGATAACTTTATAATTTCTCAGCCTCACATCAACGTTCTGGAGAGCCAGTGAAAGGAATCCTCGGCTGCGACTGTCAGTCGCAGTCGAAACCGCAGTTATGAAACCGTTGCGACAGCCGTCGTGGTCGCAGACATTTTGCATAACAGCCGTGACTGTTATACAAAACGGTCGCGGTTATAAAACCGCTGTGACGGCCGTTGGGGTCGAGGATTGCTTCGGATTGCTTTTGCACCTCCTGGGGTTCTGGGAACCATTTTAGCATAGCATGTTAGCATGGTAGCACCCGAACACAAACATTCACAGTCTTGGCGAGGGACAGCGACAACATGGAACTTTGTACAAATTGTGTTTCTACTCTAATAAATGTTTGTATAATATGCCAAGTGATAATGTATTTGTGTTGACAGACCAACCGAAGGTGGCGTTCTCTGCTTATCACTTGGGTAGCGGATATATTGGATCATACTCTTCTACACAAACTCTGGTTTATAGGAGAGTCTTCACTAACATCGGCAATGCCTACAGTACATCTACAGGTAGGTGGAGAATACACTATTAACTGTCTATTAACGGATTGTTTTACCCAATCAGGTCCAGGTAACATGTGCCATAGATGTAAAGACGAGATTTAAACTTACCTCTATAAATCCGCTTTAGCCATGGATACACCCACTTACACCACCGCGGGGGGTGTACACCCACAGGTGCGCACATTTGTGCGCAAGCGTGGTATTTACTGTATCTGAGCCTATTGTAGCAATCGGCAGCCACTAAACTTTCTCTTCCACTTCAATATAATTCACTTTGGCATAGTAACATCTTAAACTGGGGGTCCTTGAAATAAAATGTGTTGAGAATCACTGCCTTGGCTATAGCTGTAATAATCTTCTAATGCTGGTCCTCGGCATATTCAAAAGGGCCACGGAACAACGCATGCCATGGAAAGAAATCAAAAGGATGCAGAACTCTTGATCATGTCATGATGGGAAAAGTTTCTCTTGCGGCTAATGTGGCTAATCAGCTGGAACAGTGAAACAACACGTCTCACAGTCCGTTTTAAACACAACATCTTCTGTGACATGTTGTCATATGATGACAATTGATCAACAAACAAGTTTATCCGCCGTTTCAATGCTTCGTTCTGTTGTCGTTCTGTTGTTGCTACTACTGCTGCTGCCTGCTATTCTTATTCTCGTTACTACAGTCCGTAGGCGAGTAATACGGGTTGTCAGGGTTACCATAGAACACAGCTGCCGCTAATTAGAACTCCGCTCTGTGTGTATGGAGGGGGGGAGGGGGGAGAGGGAAAGGGGGAAGCCTTCCCCCTGACCTCCTGGGCTCCCGGCACTCGCTCATTTTAAGCCAGGGGGAGAGGCTACTCAAAGCGAAGCAGCTTTCTGGGACGAGCGTCTCGCTCATGATATTATAATGTTTGTTATTGTAAAAGGAAAACTACACTGGTGACTATAATCTAGCTAAGATTTATGTTGGAATGTGTGTGTGTGTGTGTGTGTGTGTGTGTGTGTGTGTGTGTGTGTGTGTGTGTGTGTGTGTGTGTGTGTGTGTGTGTGTGTGTGTGCGCACGTGTGCGTGTGTGTGTACGTGCGTGCGTGCGTGCGTGCGTGCGTGTGTGTGTGTGTGTGTGTGTGTGTGTGTGTGTGTGTGTGTGTGTGTTGGGGGGGGGGGGTGTCTTACAGGATATTTCCGTGCTCCTTTCAGAGGGGTTTATTACTTCCGGTTCACTGCAGCTACCAAGGGATCATCACAGACGATGGACGTATACATGTACAAAAATAATCTGTACCTCTTTAATAACATTGGACAATGTAATCATGCTAAATCTGAATTCATGTCTAATGCAGCAGTAGTGCAGCTGCAGCAGGGAGACAGGGTGGACATGAGGTTGTGGGGTAGTAGTTCCAACAGGCTCTATGATGAATACAAGCAGAACACATTCAGTGGTTTCCTGCTCTATGCTCTGTAACTGATAGAAACTACACTCCATTTACTGCTCTATGCTCTGTAACTGATAGAAACTACACTCCATTTACTGCTCTATGCTCTGTAACTGATAGAAACTACACTCCATTTTAGTCTAATTTACACTACGTTTACTGCTCTATGCTCTGTAACTGATAAAAACTACACTCCATTTACTGCTCTATGCTCTGTAACTGATAGAAACTACACTCCATTTACTGCTCTATGCTCTGTAACTGATAGAAACTACACTCCATTTACTGCTCTATGCTCTGTAACTGATAGAAACTACACTCCATTTTAGTCTAATTTACACTACGTTTACTGCTCTATGCTCTGTAACTGATAAAAACTACACTCCATTTACTGCTCTATGCTCTGTAACTGATAGAAACTACACTACATTTACTGCTCTATGCTCTGTAACTGATGGAAACTACACTACATTTACTGCTCTATGCTCTGTAACTGATAGAAACTACACTCCATTTACTGCTCTATGCTCTGTAACTGATAGAAACTACACTCCATTTACTGCTCTATGCTCTGTGACACTGATTGAAACTACACTACATTACCTGCTCATGTTCTTTAGTCTAATTTACAGATACTTTTACTTTGACTACTAATACTTCATACCAAAGTGTGGTCGGCGGGCCCCTGCGGGTGCCTGAGGAGATCAAAGCAAGTCAATATAGCAAATAATAATAATACTAAGAAAAATAACACGCTTCTTATTACTATTCATACATAGCAGATTCACAAGCTCACAATGATGTGTTGTAAGCTTGTAGGTCTGATATATGTGAACGAAAATCATAATTAAATTAATACCTGGCAGCAAAACAGGTGAAGTTTAGCGCCAACTTTGCCATCTAGTGGTTGAAAAGAAACTCACAGATCGCCAGCCGTTCACAGCGTTAGAGCGTCTTAATTTGAAAAGCTGTTGTAGCAGGAAGTAAAAACAACGCTGTGTAACATGTTTTACCAGGAAACTGAGAGTCAAGTTAAAAAGAAACCTCAGGTAACATGTCCTGAAAATGTGATTTAAATTCACCCAAACATCAGAATCATGTTTATTACTGCATAATAACTAGCTGAGCATTAAAGGCCTGTAGGCATTAAAGGGGAATTCCACCCATTTTCAACATTTTAACATGTCATTAATATACCCTAGAGGTGCTGGGTGCACATGATAAAAACATCCCCCCATTCTGTGTTTCCTAGAAATGGAGGTCTAAAGAAAATCATTAACACGATGAAATACATCTTGATGACATCATCAAGATGTATTTCACCATGTTAATGGATTTCTTTAGACACTTTTCACGGTTCATTTGGTTGTATTTGTACGCTCTCAGAGAAAGAAATGTTAAAAATGGGAGGAATTCCCCTTTAAATAGACCAGTGGTCCCCAAGGTGGGGTCCAGGGACCCCCAGTGGTCCTTGAGGGAGTTCCAGAGGGTTCTATGGCTAAACAATGGTTATGAACCAAACAGACCCTCAGTGTGTGAATGTACCTACATTTGTTACATTTACATCTGAGGGTTCAATTAAAATGGATTTTACTGCATTAAATGGGGATCCGTAACATAATACATGTCAAACTGGAAAATATAATGGTTGAAAATCAGTTGTGACATCTGTGGGATAATACAAATCAATTTGGGGGTCCTTGACATGAAAAACGTTGAAGACGAAAACTAATAGAAATTAATAACTTGTGCCGACAAGGTGACTTGTCAGAGATGATTAATCCTCCTTAAAAAGGATTTTACAAGATGACATCATGAGTTTAAATTAATGGATTAATTGTTCTGAACTAAACACAATTGTTTTGATAAAACATTTACAAGTGATTTTAATCATTTAGTTTATGATTGGTGAAGAATAGCTGATTACAGACCAGCTATACTTTTATAACGATGAGTATCTTGTTAAAGTTGAAATGTTTTGTAAGGCCCCATTCACACATTCAGAACACATGTTCTGTCTCTTGCCTATGTTTAATGGCCACCACAATGCAATTAGCCCTTCACTAAGCCCTCCCCAATCCGTCCTTGTCCAATAGACACGTCAGCAGCGAGGGACATGGCAACCGTTGTTAAACTATCTGTATTGTCATTGGTCAGTGGCTTTGGAAGTGGATTGTCATTGGACAGTGACTTTGGAAGTGAGCCTTGGTGAAGAACTGGTTCCAATGGCAGTCACATGGTTTGACCAGTAAAAGCATTGAGGTGGCCATCAAACACAGACAGAACACAGAACATGTGTTCTGGTGGTGTGATGGAGACGCCACAGTCCAGTCACCAAGATGTGAGAAAAACAAATTCTCTGTCTGTGGGTGGAGCTTCATTCATACTGTGGGTGGAGCTTCACTTCCATCCACCAGCTGTCTAAAAACCCAGAAGAGACTCTTTTGTCATCTTGGTGACTCCACTGTCTGGATGCAGAGTAAGAGAAGGAGGCTAGGAGGAGAAGGTAGGAAGTAAGGAGATAAGAAAGACAAAAAAAAACATAAAACTCTGATTGGTGGGGAAAAGGGAACTTTTATGTGATCCTATATCCTATTTTTATGTTATTGTGTATAAGGTTATTGTACACTGTGTTGTGTTATTGTGTAAGGCTTGATGGACAGAGAAGGTGGACCTCAGGCCTCTAGAAGTCTACAGAGCTGAGCCGTCTATAATGGCTCTAATTGTAGCCTGGATGAAGCCAGACTAAATCAGCTCTATAATGGCTCTAATTGTAGCCTGGATGAAGCCAGACTAAATCAGCTCTATAATGGCTCTAATTGTAGCCTGGATGAAGCCAGACTAAATCAGCTCTATAATGGCTCTAATTGTAGCCTGGATGAAGCCAGAATAAATCAGCTCTATAATGGCTCTGATTGTTACTTGACTAATAAAAGTCCTGTAACTGAAAATGGTATGGGTGCGGCTTCATCGCCCGTGGCGCGAAGCACCAAACACGGTTTCATCGCCAAACACGGGAGAGGAAGCCGCACCCATACCATTTTCAGTTACAGGACTTTTATTAGTCAAGTAACAATCAAACTGGAAAATATAATGGTTGAAAATCAGTTGTGACGTCTGTGGGATAATACAAATCAATTTGGGGGTCCTTGACATGAAAAACGTTGAAGACGAAAACTAATAGAAATTAATAACTTGTGCCAACAAGGTGACTTGTCAGAGATGATTAATCCTCCTTAAAAAGGATTTTACAAGATGACATCATGAGTTTAAATTAATGGATTAATTGTTCTGAACTAAACACAATTGTTTTGATAAAAACATTTACAAGTGATTTTAATCATTTAGTTTATGATTGGTGAAGAATAGCTGATTACAGACCAGCTATACTTTTATAACGATGAGTATCTTGTTAAAGCTGAAATGTTTTGTAAGGCCCCATTCACACATTCAGAACACATGTTCTGTCTCTTGCCTGTGTTTAATGGCTGCCACAATGCAATTAGCCCTTCACTAAGCCCCTCCCCAATCCGTCCTTGTCCAATAGACACACCAGCAGCGAGGGACATGGCAACCGTTGTTAAACTATCTGTATTGTCATTGGTCAGTGGCTTTGGAAGTGGATTGTCATTGGACAGTGACTTTGGAAGTGAGCTTTAGTGAAGAACTGGTTCCAATGGCAGTCACATGGTTTGACCAGTAAAAGCATTGAGGTGGCCATCAAACACAGACAGAACACAGAACATGTGTTCTGGTGGTGTGATGGAGACGCCACAGTCCAGTCACCAAGATGTGAGAAAAACAAATTCTCTGTCTGTGGGTGGAGCTTCATTCTACTGTGGGTGGAGCTTCACTTCCATCCACCAGCTGTCTAAAAACCCAGAACAGACTATTTTGTCATCTTGGTGACTCCACTGTCTGGATGCAGAGTAAGAGAAGGAGGCTAGGAGGAGGAGGTAGGAAGTAAGGAGACAAGAAAGACAAAAAAAAAAACATAAAACTTTGATTGGTGGGGAAAAGGGAACTTTTTATGTGATCCTATATCCTATATTTATATTGTGTATTGTGTATAAGGGTTATTGTACACTGTGTTGTGTTATTGTGTAAGGCTTGATGGACAGAGAAGGTGGACCTCAGGCCTCTAGAAGTCTACAGAGCTGAGCCGTCTATAATGGCTCTAATTGTAGCCTGGATGAAGCCAGACTAAAGCAGCTCTATAATGGCTCTAATTGTAGCCTGGATGAAGCCAGAATAAATCAGCTCTATAATGGCTCTAATTGTAGCCTGGATGAAGCCAGAATAAATCAGCTCTATAATGGCTCTGATTGTTACTTGACTAATAAAAGTCCTGTAACTGAAAATGGTATGGGTGCGGCTTCATCGCCCGTGGCGCGAAGCACCAAACACGGTTTTATCGCCAAACACGGGAGAGGAAGCCGCACCCATACCATTTTCTCCTGCCCCTCCAATTGGGAAATGTTACATCCGCCCCTGGGCTAGTCTAATTGAGGTGTAATGTAGTTAAATTCTGGTAGTCTGGCTAGGAGGAGGTTTCTGGTGAAATGGTGAATATGGCAAGATGTTCATTAACTGAAATTGTTCTACTAGTTATCTGTTTGTTTTCATAAGTTTGATTAGTGGGAGTTCACTTCCAACACATATGTTTAATTGTCCTTATATAGACATTTTGATTCATGTGATTATTATTTTTTTGTTTGTTTTTTGATGTAATCAACCAATGAATTATGCAAACATAATGTTAAGGACAATGTTAATCTATACCTTCTTTCTTTGATTACTTTCTGTAAAACTCAAATCTTAAATAAATCAACAACTAAATCAATAAAATGCGTGTTGTGTCTCACAGTTCTTTCTCAGAGCAGATCAATGTTAGTGAGTTTAATGTTGTTTAATACAAGCAGATCAATGTTGGTGAGTTTAATGTTGTTTAATACAAGCAGATCAATGTTGGTGAGTTTAATGTTGTTTAATACAAGCAGATCAATGTTGGTGAGTTTAATGTTGTTTAATACAAGCAGATCAATGTTAGAGAGTTTGCCAGCCAAAGGGCCGCCCCTACACCGGGGGATTTTTCTCCCCATCGTGGCCCAGGGGCCCTGAGCTAATATATATATATATATATATATATATATATATATATATATATATATATATATATATATATATATATATATATATATATATATATATATATATATATATATACCGTAAAATACCAAATAACAGCCCTTACTCAAACAACCGCCCACTACCAAATAACGGCCCATGTACCCACACCATTTTGCTTAATAACCGCCTCGTCCAAATAAGCGCCCACGTCCAAATAAGCGCCCATGAGCTGTTATTTGCAAACATATTAAACGCTATTATAGTGTATGGCGTTTTAGTACAGCAGATTAACTCATTTTTTTCATAGGATACTTCACTTTGGTATAGAAGCGTGAAAATTGGCACAGATACTCTCCAAGGTCTACTCTTTAGGAAAAAGGCACGTGCCACTCAAAATTCCAAGATGGCGGCCCCAAAATCCAAAATGTCCGCCCAAAAATGTGGTTTTTCCTTCATAACTTGAAATGCATTGATTTTACACCCCATAAACGTATTGAACATTAATACAAAGTTGGCCATTACGGACGGTTTAGCACCAAGAACATGTCTGTATCACTTACGGCTCTTGAGATACAGCATATAGGTACTTTCACAGATTGAGGAGAGCAAGACATTTGTAACATTGATTCTTAAGTGAATCAAATGGTGATACAGGCATGAAAATTGGTACACACACTCTTCAAACCCCACTATTTCTAAAAGTACTGCGTGCCCTGCAAAATTTCAAGATGGCAGCCCCCAAAATCCAAGATGTCCGTCCAAAAATGTGGTTTTTCCTTCATAAGTCGAAATACAAAGCTTTTAAGCCCCATAAATGTATTGAGCGTTAATATAAAGTTAGGCATTACGGACATTTTGATACCAAGTACATGTCTCTATGTGCTACGGTTCTTGAGTTACAACATATACGTAGTGATGAGGCACCATAAGTGTAACATTTTGGCACATTTCCCTCTTTAACTCAAAGATCCCTTTATCACCATATCTTCTATTTTCAGGAAATGGACCTACATGTATCTGCTATCATAAACCACTTCAAGTTTTTCAATTGATGAAACAGGTCGGGAGTTATTAAGCCGATCGCGAAGGGCTGTTTCAGTGCTAAATTTGCTGCGTACATTCTGCGAATATAAGCCACCCAGAAATGTCTGTCTGTGCATCTGTCCTTCACAATAAGTGTATATGTGAAGTGGACGCACCAAGTGCACCATGTGTCATACTATAATTGTATAATGTGCTAAAATGCGTAATAGTGTAATATATGCAATAGTGTAATAGAGCTAATAGTGTAATATATGCAGTATATAGCGGTATACTGTAATGGGGTAATGTATGTAATAAGTGTCACAGTGTAACATGTGTAATAGTGTAATAGGTTAATATGTGTAATAGTGTCAGTGTAATATGTGTAATAGTGTAATAGGGTAATATGTGTAATAGTGTCATAGTGTAACATGTGTAATAGTGTAATAGGGTAATATGTGTAATAGTGTCAAAGTGTAACATGTGTAATAGGGTAATATGTTCAATAGTGTCATAGTGTAACATGTGTAATAGGGTAATAAGTGTAATAGTGTAATATTTTGCATTAGGGTAATAGTGTAATAGGAAATATGTGTAATAGTGTCAAAGTGTAATATGTGTAATAGGGTGTCATGTGTAATAGTGGCATAGTGTAACATGTGTAATAGCATAATAGGGTAATGTATGTAATAGTGTCATAGTGTAACATGTGTAATAGTGTAATAGGTTGATATGTGTAATAGTGGCATAGTGTAACATGTGTAATACTGGCATAGTGTAACATGTGTAATAGCATAATAGGGTAATGTGTGTAATAGTGTAACATGTGTAATAGTGTAATAGGTTGATATGTGTAATAGTGGCATAGTGTAACATGTGTAATAGCATAATAGGGTAACATGTGTAATAGTGTCATAGTGTAACATGTGTAATAGGGTAAGTGTAATATATGCAATAGTGTAATATGGCTAATAGTGTAATGTTTGTGCATTATGGTAATAGTGTAAGAGTGTAATATATTACTGTAATATTGGTATAGCATAATAGCGTAATATGTGTAATTGTGACATGTGTAATAGGCAAATATGTGTACCATGTGTAATGGTGTAATAGGACAATTACACTAGACCACTATTCCATATATTACACTATTACCCTAATGTACACAGATTACACTATTACACATATTAGCCTATTACACTAGTAGCCTATTGTACATACATTATGCTATTGCACGTATTAGCCTATTACACTATTACACAAATTACGCTATTACAGTATTACACGTTACACTACGACACTATTACACATATTACCCTATTACCCTATTACACATGTTAAACTATGACACTATTACACCTATTACCCTATTACACATATTACCCTATTACCCTATTACACATGTTACACTATGACACTATTACACATATTACCCTATTACCCTATTACACATGTTACACTATGACACTATTACACATATTACCCTATTACCCTATTACACATGTTACACTATGACACTATTACACATATTACCCTATTACACATTTTACCCTATTACAGTATTGCACGTTACACTACGACACTATTACATATATTACCCTATTACAGTATACCGCTATATACTGCATATCTTACACTATTAGCTCTATTACACTATTAAACTATTGCATATATTACACTATTACGCCTTTTAGCACAATATACCATTATACTATGACACATGCTACACTTGGTGCGTCCGCTTCACATATACACTTATTGTGAAGGACAGATGCACAGACAGACATTACTGGGTGGCTTATATTCGCAAAATGTACGCAGCAATTTTAGCACTGAAACAGCCCTTCACAATTGGCTTAATAACTCCCGACCCGTTTCATCAATTGAAAAACTTGAAGTGGTTTATGATAGCAGATACATGTAGGTCCATTTCCTGAAAATAGAAGAAATGCTGATAAAGGAATCTTTGAGTTAAAGAGTGAAACATGCCAAAATGTTACACTTATGGTGCCACATCACTACGTATATGGTGTAACTCAAGAACCGTACTACATACAGACATGTACTTGGTATCAAAATGTCCGTAATGCCTGACTTTATATTAACGCTCAATACATTTATGGGGCTTAAAAGCTTTGTATTTCGAGTTATAAAGGAAAAACCACATTTTTGGACGGACATCTTGGATTTTGGGGGCTGCCATCTTGGAATTTTGCAGGGCACGCAGTACTTTTAGAAATAGTGGGGTTTGAAGAGTGTGTGTACCAATTTTCATGCCTGTATCACCATTTGATTCACTTAAGAATCAATGTTACAAATGTCTTGCTCTCCTCAATCTGTGAAAGTACCTATATGCTGTATCTCAAGAGCCGTAAGTGATACAGACATGTTCTTGGTGCCAAACCGTCCGTAATGGCCAACTTTGTATTAATGTTCAATACATTTATGGGGTGTAAAATCAATGCATTTCAAGTTATGAAGGAAAAACCACATTTTTGGGCGGACATTTTGGATTTTGGGGCCGCCATCTTGGAATTTTGAGTGGCACACGCCTTTTTCCTAAAGAGTAGACCTTGGCGAGTATCTGTGCCAATTTTCATGCTTCTATATCAAGGTGAAGTATCGTTTCACTAATCTGCTCTACTATTTGCAGACCTCATTTCTGCCTGACGCAGACCATGCCGTCAGCATATCACATGTCACAACTAGAGAAGTGCCCTTCTGGGCACAGGTCTCCACCAGGCCAGGTCAGATTGTGGCCTCCTGGTGGCACTATAATAAGCCAATGTTAATAGGGTGCCATTTATTGTTGTCTTTAGCATTTTGATGATTTGAGGCATTTTGTGCAAAAAATGCTAGTATTACAGTGCGTTAAAGATTTCATGTAAATTGCCTGCTGTGGTAAAAATCTTTATAAATCTTTATTATCGTCCTCCTGGTGGCGCTCTAACAGTCCGTTAGGGACAGAGATTCATGGTTGGCATCCAGGGAGTGTGTGTGTGCAAATTGTGGCATCAATCGCGTTTACGGTTTGGGAGATTAGCTGGTAACAGACGGACACACACACACAGATTTTTGCCAAAAAATTGCAAAAGTCGGCCTCCTGGTGGCGCTATAATAGGCCCTGGCCAAAAATTTGGAGCAGAGGTTCATGGTTGGCATCCAGGGAATGTGTGTGTGCAAATTGTGGCATCAATCGCGTTTATGGTTTGGGAGATTAGCTGGTAACAGACGGACACACACACAGATTTTTGCCAAAAAATTGCAAAAGTCGGCCTCCTGGTGGCGCTATAATAGGCCCTGGCCAAAAATTTGGAGCAGAGGTTCATGGTTGGCATCCAGGGAATGTGTGTGCAAATTGTGGCATCAATCGCGTTTACGGTTTGGGAGATTAGCTGGTAACAGACGGACACACACACAGATTTTTGCCAAAAAATTGCAAAAGTCGGCCTCCTGGTGGCGCTATAATAGGCCCTGGCCAAAAATTTGGAGCAGAGGTTCATGGTTGGCATCCAGGGAATGTGTGTGCAAATTGTGGCATCAATCGCGTTTACGGTTTGGGAGATTAGCTGGTAACAGACGGACACACACACAGATTTTTGCCAAAAAAATGCAAAAGTCGGCCTCCTGGTGGCGCTATAATAGGCCCTGGCCAAAAATTTGGAGCAGAGGTTCATGGTTGGCATCCAGGGAATGTGTGTGCAAATTGTGGCATCAATCGCGTTTACGGTTTGGGAGATTAGCTGGTAACAGACGGACACACACACAGATTTTTGCCAAAAAATTGGCATCCAGGGAGTGTGTTGTGTAAATTTTGGCAGCGATCGGGTAAACGCCGACGGAGATTACTTGTTAACAGACGGACGGACACACAGACACACACACGGATGGAGGGTGAAACATATTCTCCACCATGCCTCCGGCCTGGTGGAGACAATGACAGCAGTTATCCACCTCCCCAAAATACATGTTTAATTCTGCCATACACAGCCACAATACAACGATTTTTTTAAAAAAAAACTCAGACTGCGTATTCTGTCAAACGTTTAGGTCTACTGTCATTTCGTGTATATTCGTTTGCGCACACGCACTCACCATACTGAATCCAAGCGTCAGCGCAGCGCGTTGAGATGAGATGAAAGTTGAGATTACAAATGTCCCATCCTCACTCGGTTTTCAAGCGATTGCAGTAATTCCTACTCGTCAATACAGTGTATATTTTATATATTTTATATTTTCATTGGGTATAGCTATAGGTCATGTTTTATATGACTTCATCAAACAATATGAAGAGAGAATCGTACGCAGTTTAGAGTGAGAACACGTTGGCCCTACTCTTGTCTTAATTATTAGGTGCTTTCCCAGCGGTTCATTTGATTGAAAAAGTGAACACCATGTATTCTGTAAGGCCAAACCTCATTTGAAAGAATATACTGAGGCTATACATTACAATATTCTAAAATGTGAAAAGTTAAACAGCTGTGCAGTGTGCAACCAATTAAGTAATTACAGTCAATCTTGCAGTCAATTTTGCATAATAACAGCCCGGGCTACTATTTGTATTTTACGGTATATGTATAGAGAAAGAGAGAGAGAGAGAGAGAGAGAGAGAGAGAGAGAGAGAGAGAGAGAGAGAGAGAGAGAGAGAGAGAGAGAGAGAGATCAGATAAGATAAGATAAGATAAGATAATAGATAAATAGATCAGCAACATTATAAAAACTGCAATATATATATATATATATATATATATATATATATATATATATATATATATATATATATATATATATATATATCTATATATATATATAAACTCGCCACAAAAAGTTCGGGAATCCAACTTTGGTCCATTATAGCTCCCCTTTGATAAAACCGATTGGTATCGTATTATATACCATTTTTATCATTGATTTGTCCCCTTTACAATGAGGTACAGCATGTAATGATCCGGCATTCGTGGGATGAGAAACAATGCTAAACATGTGTCTTGCGCTCCAATTTTTTTTGCCAAAATCCACTGCAATTTTTTTTCTGTTGGAATTCACTCTCGTTTGACTTCAAATGATGGCAGGTGTGTGCCTGGCGCCTGTACACCTGTACATGCATTAAGGTACAGGGATGAGATTCTGGATCCAGTGGCGATCCCATATCTTAGGAACCTGGGACCTAATGCCATCCTCCAAGATGACAATGCTCGCCCCCACAGAGCCAGGATGATCACAGAGTACCTCCAGAATTTGGGAGTGGAGAGGATGGAATGGCCTGCCATGAGTCCAGACCTCAACCCAATTGAACACTTGTGGGATCAGCTTGGTCGGGCTGTGTATGCTAGAGTGACCCACAGAACCACGTTGGCTGACTTGAAACAGATGCTGGTTGAGGAATGCAATGCAATCCCACAGCAAAATGTGGCTGCATTGGTGAGCAGCATGAGGAGAAGGTGCCAAGCTGTTGTGTCTGTGTTTGGTAATACCACACGCTACTGAGTTCCCTGTCACTGAGTGTGAAATTAATAAAGTCTAAAAATGTCCAATATGTGTTGTGTTTTTACTTGTACTGTGGAAGAGAGTAATCATTCTAGAGAAGTGTTGTCCACACTGATCACATCCATAGGGTTTCTCTCCAGTGTGGATTCTCTGGTGGCTTTTGAGAGTGGACATTTGAGAGAAGTGTTGCCCACAGTGACCACATCCATAGGGTTTCTCTCCGGTGTGGATCCTATGGTGTTCTTTAAGGCTCCCTATTGTAGAGAAGTGTTTTCCACACAGATCACAGCCATAGAGTTTCTCCCCTGTGTGAATCATCTTGTGGGATTTAAGGTGGGACGTATCCGAGAAGTGTTGACCACACTCATCACATCCATATGGTTTCTCCCCTGTATGAATTTGTGTGTGTCTTCTAAGGTGGAACATTGTATAGAAGTGTTTCCCACAAAGATCACACCCATAGGGTTTCTCTCCAGTGTGAACTCTCTGGTGTATTTTAAGACTGGAATTGTTAGGGAAGTGTTTCCCACAATGATCACAGCTGTGGTGTTTTTCCTTAGCGGAGTTTCTTTTTTCAGTCACGTCTGGTAGGTCAGGGAAGCCAGACTGATGATGCAAGACTGGATGAAGCAAAGAAAAAGCAAAGAAAAAAGAAAGATCAACAGGGTGTATATCTATGTTGAACATTAATCAGTGAATATCCCTTTGCACTGCAAGTGGTTTCCCAAGACTTAAGCGATACTATGTTAACCTTGGTTGACTGTAGTGCATCTAAGCTAGGATTCAACAAAATGCAGAATACAACATTGACAATGACATGCATATTTAGAATATTGATTGGAGAGAGAGAATCATACCATGATTTTTGCATTCCTTCTGTTCAGCAGAAATATCCCTGGTGGGGTGGAGAGAATTCATCTTCCTGAAGTCTGTTGTCCAGTCAGAGGTGATCAGATCCTGGAGGAGTTGTGGAGAAGAGACACAGATCAATTTGTCTTATAGTAATGGCTCTGGGTGGAGACAGTGGCTGCTTTGAATGATTGGCCAAAGAGAACAATAGAACCATCTCCTCCACCAATCACATACTGTGATCCACCCCTCCCTCTCTCCCTGGACATGCTCCATGCAAACTTCTAGAAATAAAGTGTTAACAAACTAAATTCTCTGTATAATAGTTAGGGGCTCCTGGATATTCATTATGTGACTTTTATTTCAGAACTGTGATAGTGTATATAGTGGGGCTAAACCAATGTAGCAATTTGAAATGATTGTGTACTTATATTTCAGATCAGCTTGGATTCTACTTGCAGGTCTATGTCCAGTCCTAAACAGTGTTTAGAGAATGAAACAAATTGAGAAACAATGCATCAGTGAATTACTATCATCATCATCATAACCTTTATTTCAATTCGGGGTACAATTGAGGGGCATGCCCTCATTTTCAATGTAGCCGAATGTACATAAAAAAATAAAACAGAAAAGGAACAGAACAAAACACAATATCAACAAAACAAAACAGAATAAAACAAAGCAGAATACCAAGACAGAGGTATGCAGTAATTACTTATTACAATTACAAGTGCGAGTGAGGGTCCTGGAAATTATTTCCCTAAATTGACCCAGGGAAGGCAGAGAGGAAAATTTAGTTGTCTTTTGTAGCTCATTCCAGTCAGAGGGAGCACTGACGGAAAAAGCTGTTCTACCCAGGTTTGAGTGAGCAAATATGCAATGTACCATGCTAGTGTGGCAGGATGGGCGTGACGTTCCCACGCTGTCACTGCCCACCTTTCACTGCCCACCTCCACCTACCTCATTAGTCTGTTCATTTGAACCATGCTCGTATGAGTGTGAGCCGTTTGTCTCTCACTCCTGCTGTGCTGGTGCGTGCACATGCTTCTTGTTGGAAAGAAGCGTTCTGCTTTTCTGTCTCCAAACAATTTGAGACACGCGTCCTTTTGCACTTCTGTGCAGGTATGTTATCCATCTTGCTGTTTACACGTTCTACCTGCACTTGTTATTTTGTGGCCTCCTACGTGACTGTGAACTCTCGTTGTCTTTTTAGCCTCGGGGCTACATCCAACTTCCACTATACACTCCGTCTGGAGTCGTGCTGGATGTGTGTACAACAACACACACCAACAGGTATGTTGGTGGTCCTCCTTTTCTGCAGTATACTTGTATTCGTTTGGTGTCCTGCGATGCCAGGTGAATGTAAACATGGGCTTTTTGTTGTTACAGTTGTTACTGTTTTCTACCGTACCGGCTGCCGCCGTAGTGAACACATCGGGTGTTGTGTTGTCTACTTGTGAGCGGTAAGTTTGGTTTCGCCTCTCTCTCTCTGTTCTTGCTTTAGCAAACCATATAGAGTAGAGTCTGATACGACCCTCTGTTGTTCACAGGAAGACCACATCTGCCGTTCTGCTTCGTTTGTTTGTCTGGATATAATCAGTGCTCATCGTCTCCCATACATCACCGCATTGTCAGCCTGGCAGTGTTGCCAACCTGGCAGTGTTGCCAACCCGTAAACTGGTCAGTGCCGCCAACCTTTCAGTGTGACCAATTCGTCATCGCTGCCAACTTATCTGGGGTGCAAACCCATCAGTGCTGCCAACCTGGCAGTGTTAAGCCGTCACGGCCCACAGAGACTGTTCAAGGTGTAGCGTGAGTACTGCCTGGACCAACATTGTCACGTAGTGCACTTTAGTACTATCAGGGTTCGCTCTGGGGAGGGGGAGAGAGTAATGTGGGTTTAGGGTGTAGCGGGCCAGTAAGTGTGACCCCTTGTTTCTTGGTTTTAACATTATTTTGTGTGTTTTCATGATTTGCCGTGTTTTCTATTACTTTCTATTATTTGCTGTGTATTTTGTTATTGGGTTGCCACACTGGGGCTTGTCAGCCGGCCCACCGCCTTCCTCACCCTGTGAGATCCAACCGGGACTAGTGCAATAAGTAGCCTACACTGGCATGTGTTTTATCCTGTCTGTATTCTCGCCCATTTTATCAGTGTTGAAAGTAGATTTATATAATGTTGTTGTTTTAGATTATTGTAAATATGTATTATTAAACTGCCAGCTAGCTGAATATTAAATTAAATAAAATAGATCTGTATTTCCATACTTACGTCTCTGCCTGCCTAATTATAGTAAACGAACTTGTGTTGAGGATTCACTCATGTGTTCTGGGTGTTCAGTGTATCACAGTGATTATTTCCTGGGGTGCAATTCCCTAGGTGGCGTAGTCGGACCAAATTACACCGCCCTGCCACACTAACCTTTTGCCTTTATTGATGCAGACTACTATCAAATGCTTAACATGCTACCTCAAAGCATTTGATAATTTGTATTACAACGTTCAACTACTAAATCATGAACACTAACTCTGTGTTTTATATCCAACATTCAAGTGACCATAACAGTACAAAATGCAGGTTCAATTAAATCATTGAGCTATGGCAAAATAGCCCAACGAAGGGGCATAAATTCATCCAATTCGACTGACATGACTCCATGTTTCTATGAGCTAACAACACTGTTAATCATCTAATCAGCTATCATATTTTTTTCATCTAGTTTAGATTAGTTTAGACTTTTGTAATTATATAATTAATATTAACTTTCAAAATGAAACATTTTGAAAGTTGAATTTAAAACTGAGTTCATGTAAGAGTTCAACTCTCATTGGTTAAATACATCTCGGTACTGAAGGAAATCAGAGGTTGACAATAGAAGACCAGACCAAGAGACTTGGTCTGAACCAGGCTAATGCATTGTATCAAATCCTTTTCTACAAATATTTCGAAGGTAGGATAAGGAAGAAACATGCCAGGCTTCCCTTTTGTATATTTTTACTCACCTTTTAATAACATTCAGTCCCATTAAAAATAATACAATATCAGCTACAATGTCATGAGTTCACACATACAGTATAGAAGATGAAACACTTAGAGGTGGTGGTGTTGTGAGCAAATTGCTTTGTTTGCCTTATTTGGTGGTGCATAGAGATATTAATTTGGGCACTGTTTATTTATGTAATACTTTCTAAGTTAAACAACGCTGAGGTTTTCTACAGCCGCCCCATGAAATACTGTATTTGATAATGAACAAGACGCAGAAACAATCCAATACCAAAATGCAGTTGTCAAATGTGGATTTGGGCTGACCAAGCACTAAGGGTGGACTACATGAGCACATCTGATTAAGGTGCTCAATATAAATGTACCATTTACCATTCACGCTACATTTGATAAGGTATTTGTATAATATTTTGAATCAATCCAGCATGGGATTACACATATTTCTGTTTTGGGGATGTGTGTCCTTTGACTGAATGACAATCAAAAAGATATCGATGATTATGAATATATAAGAAAATGTGTTGACCTCAAAGCATATAATAAAGTATGCACTAGGCCTGTCCCCGACTAAGGATTTCTATAGTCGAAATTAATATGAATGTACCGTTAAAAGAAAAAAAAGCAGCACACCTTGAATTAAAATGGCTGAAAATCTATCAAAATGCCTGCCCCACTAAATTTGAATAATCAAAGAAAACCATCAATATATACAATGAGCTACAGATATAATCACAATCAAAGTCAAACAAAGCCCAGTCAATAATAATTATAAGCATGTATGGAAATGCAGTTCATTTGTGGTGGATAAAATACATATGTTATGATATTGTGCATGAATGTTGGATATAATGTTCATGATTTAGTAGTTGATAGTTTGCAATACAAAATGTCAAATGCTTTTAGATAGCATGTTAAGCATTTGCTAGTATTCTACAACAATAAAGACAAAAGGTGAGTATGACACATTTGCAGACTACTGACCAACTAGGTCCATTTTTGTAATTATATAATTAATCTGTAATTCATTCTTTGGAGACTAGTTGCCCTGAGCTTCCTGGTTATGAAACAATTTGAAAGTTCAATTTAAAAATGAGTTCATGTCAGACACCTTTCAGTTTGCATACAACATAATGCAAGATTCCTAATCTACCTTACTTAACCTTCTCTACAAATATTTAGAAGGTAGGATAAAGAAGAATCACACCAGGCTTCCCTTTCAAAGATTTTTACTCAGCTTTCAATAAGATTCAGCCCCATTAAAACACATACAATGTCAGCTACAATGTCATAAGTTCACACATACGGTATAGAAGATAAAACACTTTGTTAGAAAGTACCAACGCCTTCAGCTAAAGAACACTGCCTCATCAAATACTGTATTTGATAACGAACAAAACACAGAAACATTCCAACAACAAAATTCAACAGACATGTTTATTTCCATCCACAGCATAATGTTAGTGTGGAATGAAGTAGAAATACAGAATGTAAATGGATATATGCAGTGAAAATGTATTTAAAATAATTAAACACCACCTGTTTTCTTTAAATAGTTTCTCTGTATTGACTATACTATACTAGTATTGACTATGATAGTAAAAAGAGTGTGCAAGTTCTCTATGGACAAACCGATAGCATGAATGTATGCATAGTTTGAATATGATCCAATAATTAGTAATATTTTGAGGGTTCAATGTTAAGTGGTTCTTCCTTTCTGCAGGTCAAATTTCAGTAAAACAAAGAAGATTGAAGAAACAACAGAATACTGAGACATGTTTATTTCCATCCAGAGCATACTGTTGGTGTGTACTAATCCAAAGACAATACAGTATTAAACTAGTATCATAATAACATTGTGATTAATACGAAATTAATTAATACTATATATAAATATAACAAATGTCAATGGCAATCATTCATCAAAAGTATAACTTTTATAGAAATGTGCCGCGGACAAAGCCAACTCGAGTCGTGACGAATCATGATGACACACACAAACTTTTGGGACAATAAAATAATTTCTAAGATGAAAAACGAAACGTAAAGTCTTGTATCATGCCGTTTTCTACTTCTTCCTAATTATATATTATATGACGTTATTGTGTTTGTTGTCATGATTTGTCACGACCTGAGTTTGGTCGCGGCGTAATCGTCTTGATATAAATTATTTTTGAAAAGTCTATAAGAAAAATGAATGGGGAAAAGACTTCCGGAACCGGGGCGGTGACGTCACTGCGCATCTCTATAATCTGGTACAATGTTCTTTAGCGGTACCAGACCTATTACTACAGCCCAAGTGTGCTACAAATAGGCTACAAAATAATAAAAAAATAAAAATGAACAAATATTTAGAAGGTAGGATAAAGAAGGATCACACCAGGCTTCCTTTTCAACGATTTTTACTCAGCTTTCAATAAGATTCAGCCCCATTAAAACACATACAATGTCAGCTACAATGTCATAAGTTCACACATACAGTATAGAAGATAAAACACTTTGTTAGAAAGTACCAGCGCCTTCAGCTAAAGAACACTGCCTCATCAAATACTGTATTTAGTAGAAGCCCCAGGAGGGGTCCACGCGCACCCCCCGTATTTTTTTTTCTAGTCTGGTTTTTATTCATCCTTAGGACCTCTAAAATAAGAATTTTGATGATCCCAAGAACAAATTTTGTCCTTTTGGTGTTTTTTTCAATGTTTTGTGAGTCATACACGTGCTTCGAGATTACCGTCAAGAACGCCTGCGAGACTGTCTATTAGAGACTGTGGTACGCTCAAATTTTGAGATAGCCAGAAAGCAAATACACCATTGTTTTCTAGACAACCTCAGCTTTCCAATGAGACCATTCGCATCATGCTCCCATGTCAGAAAAGTGGACAAATACCTAATGATTCAAAGTTAAAATAATATTTTGCGAAGGAAAAAAGGCCATCGACTATTTTCCAAAAGGTCCCTTGACCTGTCACTTCAAAATATGTGAATGGAAATGGGTTACAGGGGTAGCTACAAGCCTCCCCTATACAGACATGTCAAATTTATGCCAATCAAATGCAGTTTTGACCAAGAACCTTGCACTTTTGTGCATGCAGTACAAATGTAATTTTGCCCAAAATGCTGTATTAGTCAAGTTGAGACTGTCTATTAGAGACTGTGGTACGCTCAAATTTTGAGATAGCCAGAAAGCAAATACACCATTGTTTTCTAGACAACCTCAGCTTTCCAATGAGACCATTCGCATCATGCTCCCATGTCAGAAAAGTGGACAAATACCTAATGATTCAAAGTTAAAATAATATTTTGCGAAGGAAAAAAGGCCATCGACTATTTTCCAAAAGGTCCCTTGACCTGTCACTTCAAAATATGTGAATGGAAATGGGTTACAGGGGTAGCTACAAGCCTCCCCTATACAGACATGTCAAATTTATGCCAATCAAATGCAGTTTTGACCAAGAACCTTGCACTTTTGTGCATGCAGTACAAATGTAATTTTGCCCAAAATGCTGTATTAGTCAAGTTGAGACTGTCTATTAGAGACTGTGGTACGCTCAAATTTTGAGATAACCAGAAAGCAAATACACCATTGTTTTCTAGACAACCTCAGCTTTCCAATGAGACCATTCGCATCATGCTCCCATGTCAGAAAAGTGGACAAATACCTAATGATTCAAAGTTAAAATAATATTTTGCGAAGGAAAAAAGGCCATCGACTATTTTCCAAAAGGTCCCTTGACCTGTCACTTCAAAATATGTGAATGGAAATGGGTTACAGGGGTAGCTACAAGCCTCCCCTATACAGACATGTCAAATTTATGCCATCAAATGCAGTTTTGACCAAGAACCTTGCACTTTTGTGCATGCAGTACAAATGTAATTTTGCCCAAAATGCTGTATTAGTCAAGTTGTGCAGTGCACATTGGGTTTTGTTTCTAATGTTGATGTGTGTGTGTGCGTGTGCGTGTGCGTGTGTGTGTAACCAGCAGTAACCAATGGACCACCACCAATTGACCAATAGAGATTCTACCGTTATCAGTAGATAAGATCGCAGTTATCACGTTGTCATCAGCAGGACTTTTTCGTCTCAGTATGGCCATGCTCTGCAGACTCCCATTGTTCCGAGACGCAAAACCCTAGCCCCCTCCAACCGTAACCCTAATCCTAAATGCCTGACCCTCAACCTGGTGGTTGAGCATCAGGGATTTAGGCTTAGGGTTACAGTTGGAGGGGTCTAGGGTTTTGCTACAAACATTGCTACACCCTTCTCTAAACCTACCCCCAAACCTAACCGCAAGCAGATTTGACTGTTATCAGTGGTTAAGATCGCAGTTGTCATCTTATCAGTGAGTAGGCTCCAGACAACAAGCTATAATCGATAAAATGCTGATAAGCAGCCTACTGGGAATTATCGCTTGATAACGGTAGAAGCGGGTGCCAATTTACTGTCCCATTGGATGAGAACTTAAATGACAGTAGACTCCCCAAGTATAAAGAGGTCATTTCACCTGCTTTCTTGTTCATTGCTACACGGATCCTAGAAGAGTTGTTGTCTAGCACATGCCACAAACTTTAAAATTGTCAGTGGATGAGTCTGGACCAATGTATTTTACATAATGTAAAACTTAAAGATCCAGGAACATTCACACCTCTCAGTGCATCAAATATTGAACCTGTGAGAAACTCAAGCATCTCATCTCAAGCTTAACATCCAGTGCCAGGAGCCCCTTAACTCACCATACAGAATGAAGGACATCTGTGACCACATTCCTGAATCACTAGAAGGTATAGACATAGGGATCACAGGCTGGCACAGAACATGTTACCAGTAGGCCTACTTTGTAAAAAACAAAGGAAGATTGGCAGCCTCTTCAACATCCACACAGTGCCCCAAAACCAAAAAATACTCACCCCGGAAAAGGAAATCATTATCCAGTGATCCAAAGTTTGGACCTGAGTGCATTTTTTGTGAAAAAAATGTAATTAAATCTGGTCCAAGTTGGCATCGTAAAAATGAGTACCCTGTTGAATTTCCAAAATATAAAGGCAGATCACCATCCTGGGACAACCTTGAAAGCCAAGCACAGCAGTTGGGCAAATTCAAGCGTTTTAGGAAAATGCATAAAAGTTGAAGGCTGATTTGATCTCTGGTACCAAGCTTGTGTGACCAACTCAGTGGAGTGTTCTGGTTGGAGTTTCCGCCCTGAGACTGGGAGGTTGGGGTTTGATTCCCGACCGGGTCATACCAAAGGCTCTATAAACAGGACCCAATGCCTCCCTGCTTGGCACTCAGCATCAAGGGTTGGATTGGGGGTAAGACCCTGCGACATACTAGCATCATGTCCAGGGGGTTATTGTACAACAAGCTGCCACCCCCTACAGAAACAGGAGATAGGTTCCTGCCCTATGGGCTTCATGGCTCAGCCTAGCCTCATAACGTCATGGCTAGGCAAGACTTACTTCCTAGGATTGTATGCTGTGACGATTCCGGCACAGAGATACATTTGGTGTAAATCAGGTAAAATGACACATCCCTGTAGCTGGGCCTGAGCAAAATCAACTGCATTTTGTATTCAGTGAAACAACTTGCCGCTCATCTACAATGTGTTTCTGCACATTACTGCAGATCACAGTGAACGCCTGGTTGTGGACAGCAGAAATATGTGCTTGGGCACTTTTAGGTTTACAGCTTCTCTTCTTGGATTTGACAAGATTCTGGTATTCCGTATTACTGCACGAAGGATGGTACTTTGCTTCTGCTGAGAGGAGACACCTTTTATGTATTTTCCTAAAAAGTTTAGAATTGCCCAAATGCTGTGCTTGGCTTTCAAGGTTGTCCTAGGATGGCGTTCTGCCTTTATATTTTGCTTGAGTTTCTCACAGGTTCAATGCACTGATAGATGCACTGAAAGATGTGAATGTTCCTGGATCTTTAAGTTTTACATTATGTAAAATACATGTTTGCATTGGTGTTGAATCACTAACCCTTGTTCGTTTCTGGCTTGGTCCAGACTCATCCACTGATATGGTGACAATTTTAAAGTTTGTGGCATATGTGCTAGACAACAACTCTTCTAGGATCCGTGTAGCAATGAACAAGAAAGCAGGTGAAATGACCTCTTTATACTTGGGGAGTCTACTGTCATTTAAGTTCTCATCCAATGGGACAGTAAATTGGCACCCGCTTCTACCGTTATCAAGCGATAATTCCCAGTAGGCTGCTTATCAGCACCATTTTAATGATAGCATGTTGTCTGGAGCCTACTCACTGATAAGATGACAACTGCGATCAACTTGACTAATACAGCATTTGGGGCAAAATTACATTTGTACTGCATGCACAAAAGTGCAAGGTTCTTGGTCAAAACTGCATTTGATTGGCATAAATTTGACATGTCTGTATAGGGGAGGCTTGTAGCTACCCCTGTAACCCATTTCCATTCACATATTTTGAAGTGACAGGTCAAGGGACCTTTTGGAAAATAGTCGATGGCCTTTTTTCCTTCGCAAAATATTATTTTAACTTTGAATCATTAGGTATTTGTCCACTTTTCTGACATGGGAGCATGATGCGAATGGTCTCATTGGAGAGCTGAGGTTGTCTAGAAAACAATGGTGTATTTGCTTTCTGGCTATCTCAAAATTTGAGCGTACCACAGTCTCTAATAGACAGTCTCAACTTGACTAATACAGCATTTTGGGCAAAATTACATTTGTACTGCATGGACAAAAGTGCAAGGTTCTTGGTCAAAACTGCATTTGATTGGCATAAATTTTACATGTCTGTATAGGGGAGGCTTGTAGCTACCCCTGTAACCCATTTCCATTCACATATTTTGAAGTGACAGGTCAAGGGACCTTTTGGAAAATAGTCGATGGCCTTTTTTCCTTCGCAAAATATTATTTTAACTTTGAATCATTAGGTATTTGTCCACTTTTCTGACATGGGAGCATGATGCGAATGGTCTCATTGGAAAGCTGAGGTTGTCTAGAAAACAATGGTGTATTTGCTTTCTGGCTATCTCAAAATTTGAGCGTACCACAGTCTCTAATAGACAGTCTCGCAGGCGTTCTTGACGGTAATCTCGAAGCACGTGTATGACTCACAAAACATTGAAAAAAACACTAAAAGGACAAAATTTGTTCTTGGGATCATCAAAATTCTTATTTTAGAGGTCCTAAGGATGAATAAAAACCAGACTAGAAAAAAAAATACGGGGGGTGCGCGTGAACCCCTCCTGGGGCTTCTACTAATTTGGTAATTAACAAAAACAAAAAAACAACAACACAGAAACATTCCAATAACAAAATGCTGCTGTCAAATGTGGATTTGGCTGACCTATATAAACCCTGCTCTATATAAACCCACAATTTACCATTGTCATTAGACAAGGGTTCAGCTTGAGTATCAACAGAGAGAGAGACATACTGTATTCACACAACGACATTGATAAAGTGTCCTTGAGTATTTTTCCTCAGTACAGTAGCCCACAAATATGGCTACTACATTGTCTTACTACTTTTAGTAACAGTGTCACAAAAAGCTGTCCTCCACCAAATTGGTCATACATTGTTGTTGTGTTCTTGAAAGGATTTGGAGCAATTGTGTGTAAATGAAGTTTCTATTGAGATTGTCCAAACGTTGGACAATGGTCATTGGACAATGGTTCAGCTTGAGTAGCAACAGAGTGGCGAGAGAGACTTATTCACACAGGACATCGATCAGTTTTTTTTTTCCTAACGTACAGTAGCCCACTTACGCACAAATATGGCTACTAGTCCACTAGGCCTACATCTTGGAAACAAACTGCGCTTTTGATCCACTGGATTTATTTGGAAACTTTATTGCAGTATTCAAACTCTGACAATGATAGTGTTGTTAGCTCAGTAAATATGTGTGCTTTCCTCAGTTTGGAGTCAGTTGGTAAAACATGCAAACAATACGTCAGATTAACAATCAAACCAAAGTAATGCTGCCTCGTCAAAGTTGGTGTTGTGACTTGCTATAGTGTCTACTACTACTGGCATGAAAGGCAGACATTTTGAGGGTTCAATGTTAAGTGGTTTTGTGCGAAAGTAAAACAAAGAAGTTCTACTGGAAATACATTTTTTTTTTGCTGTACTATTTTTACTGTAATTACTAAAATGTCTCAGAATACTGAGACATGTTTATTTCCATCCACCGCGTAATGTTATTGTGTACTAATCCAAAGACAATGCAATATTAAAAGAGTATCATAAAAACATTGCAATTAAAGAGTAGGTATCACGGATATTTCCTTTAAAAACTAATGACGCATATCAATGGACCATACAAATGGTACATTTAGACAAAAGTTCATGTATCATTCACAAAAACGTCACATCCTGTTGTGTAATAAAAGCAATAAAAGAGGCACACCTTGAATTAAAATCCTAAATTGGAAGAACCAAAGAAAAACATCAATCTACACAATGAGTTACATACACCATCACATGCCATGCCTAGTCAATCAAATCATCCCAAATGTGGTATTAAGACTGTTATCTGCATGTATGGAAATGCAGTTAATTTGTGGTAGTTTAAAGATCCCAAACAAGTGGATAAAATTACTCATGTCATGGCATTGTGCTTGCTTTAAGAAGTAGGCACATTGAACAGAAGGTGACACTTTAAAGCCACTAAGTACAACCTGGGGAACAAGGAGAAAAAAGTGTTATATAAACATTTCACCTTGTGTGGATTCTCTTGTGTGATTTAAGGGAAGACATTTGAGTGAACTGCTTCCCACAGTGATCACATCCATAGGGTTTCTCTCCAGTGTGGATTCTCTGGTGGCTTTTGAGAGTGGACATTTGAGAGAAGTGTTGCCCACAGTGACCACATCCATAGGGTTTCTCTCCGGTGTGGATCCTATGGTGTTCTTTAAGGTTCCCCAATGTAGAGAAGTGTTTTCCACACAGATCACATCCATAGAGTTTCTCCCCATATTTATCTCCTTTGTGAATTCTCTTGTGTATTTTAAGGCTGTACATTCTAGAGAAGTGTTGTCCACACTCATCACATCCAAATGCTTTTTCCCCAGTGTGTATTTTCTGGTGCCTTTTAAGAGTGTTCATTCTAGAGAAGTGGTGTCCACACTGATCACATCCATAGGGTTTCTCTCCGGTATGAATTCTCTGGTGGGTTTTTAGATCCTTCATTTCCAAGTAGCGTTGTCCACACTCATCACATCCATAGGGTTTTTCTCCAGTGTGAATTCTCTGGTGACGTTTAAGGCTGGACATTACAGAGAAGTGTTGTCCACACTCATCACATCCATAGGGTTTCTCCCCTGTGTGAATCATCTTGTGGGATTTAAGGTGGGACGTATCCGAGAAGTGTTGACCACACTCATCACATCCATATGGTTTCTCCCCTGTATGAATTTGTGTGTGTCTTCTAAGGTGGAACATTGTATAGAAGTGTTTCCCACAAAGATCACACCCATAGGGTTTCTCTCCAGTGTGAACTCTCTGGTGACTTTTAAGGCCAGACGTTGTAGAAAAGTGTTGCCCACACTGATCACACCCAAAGGGTTTCTCTCCAGTGTGAATTCTCAGGTGTATTTTAAGACTGGAATTGTTAGGGAAGTGTTTCCCACAATGATCACAGCTGTGGTGTTTTTCCTTAGCGGAGTTTCTTTTTTCAGTCACGTCTGGTAGGTCAGGGAAGCCAGACTGATGATGCAAGACTGGATGAAGCAAAGAAAAAGCAAAGAAAAAAGAAAGATCAACAGGGTGTATATCTATGTTGAACATTAATCAGTGAATATCCCTTTGCACTGCAAGTGGTTTCCCAAGACTTAAGCGATACTATGTTAACCTTGGTTGACTGTAGTGCATCTAAGCTAGGATTCAACAAAATGCAGAATACAACATTGACAATGACATGCATATTTAGAATATTGATTGGAGAGAGAGAATCATACCATGATTTTTGCATTCCTTCTGTTCAGCAGAAATATCCCTGGTGGGGTGGAGAGAATTCATCTTCCCTGAAGTCTGTTGTCCAGTCAGAGGTGATCAGATCCTGGAGGAGTTGTGGAGAAGAGAAACAGATCAACTTGTCTTATAGTAAAGGCTCTGGGTGGAGACAGTGGCTAATTTGAATGATTGGCCAAAGAGAACAATAGAACCATCTCCTCCACCAATCACATACTGTGATCCACCCCTCCCTCTCTCCCTGGACATGCTCCATGCAAACTTCTAGAAATAAAGTGTTAACAAACTAAATTCTCTGTATAATAGTTAGGGGCTCCTGGATATTCATTATGTGACTTTTATTTCAGAACTGTGATAGTGTATATAGTGGGGCTAAACCAATGTAGCAATTTGAAATGATTGTGTACTTATATTTCAGATCAGCTTGGATTCTACTTGCAGGTCTATGTCCAGTCCTAAACAGTGTTTAGAGAATGAAACAAATTGAGAAACAATGCATCAGTGAATTAATATGAAATGTATCATGCTAACCTTTTGCCTTTATTGATGAAGACTACTATCAAATGCTTAACATGCTACCTCAAAGCATTTGATAATTTGTATTACAACGTTCAACTACTAAATCATGAACACTAACTCTGTGTTTTATATCCAACATTCAAGTGACCATAACAGTACAAAATGCAGGTTCAATTAAATCATTGAGCTATGGCAAAATAGCCCAACGAAGGGGCATAAATTCATCCAATTCGACTGAAATGACTCCATGTTTCTATGAGCTAACAACACTGTTAATCATCTAATCAGCTATCATCTTTTTTCATCTAGTTTATATTAGTTTGGACTTTTGGAATTATATAATTAATATTAACTTTCAAAATGAAACATTTTGAAAGTTGAATTTAAAACTGAGTTCATGTAAGAGTTCAACTCTCATTGGTTAAATACATCTCGGTACTGAAGGAAATCAGAGGTTGACAATAGAAGACCAGACCAAGAGACTTGGTCTGAACCAGGCTAATGCATTGTATCAAATCCTTTTCTACAAATATTTCGAAGGTAGGATAAGGAAGAAACATGCCAGGCTTCCCTTTTGTATATTTTTACTCACCTTTTAAAGGTAGGGGAAGTGATTTGAAATTCATGGTGTAGTACCAGCCTGGTGCTGCTCTCTCCTGATTGGAGGAGAATTGTGGTGACCTGGAGAACTTTTATTAGCTCCTCTGCTAACGTGGGGGAGGGGGAAACTCCATATGTGGTTTCCACACCTTATAATAGAGCATTTTAACAGAAAAAAATATTTTTTGGGTGATATCTGACAAAAGTGAAATCACTTCCCCTACCTTTAATAACATTCAGCCCCATTAAAAATAATACAATGTCAGCTACAATGTCATGAGTTCACACATACAGTATAGAAGATGAAACACTTAGAGGTGGTGGTGTTGTGAGCAAATTGCTTTGTTTGCCTTATTTGGTGGTGCATAGAGCTATTAATTTGGGCACTGTTTATTTATGTAATACTTTCTAAGTTAAACAACGCTGAGGTTTTCTACAGCCGCCCCATGAAATACTGTATTTGATAATTAAAGGTAGGGGAAGTGATTTGACATTCATGGTGTAGTACCAGCCTGGTGCACTAGGGGCCCCTAAAGTAGCTACACTATGTGAACCTGCTGCTCTCTCCTGATTGGAGGAGAATTGTGGTGACCTGGGGAACTTTTATTAGCTCCTCTGCTAACGTGGGGGAGGGGGAAACTCCATATGTGGTTTCCACACCTTATAATAGAGCAATTTAACAGAAAAAAATATTTTTTGGGTGATATCTGACAAAAGTGAAATCACTTCCCCTACCTTTAACAAGACGCAGAAACAATCCAATACCAAAATGCTGTTGTCAAATGTGGATTTGGGCTGACCAAGCACTAAGGGTGGACTACATGAGCACATCTGATTAAGGTGCTCAATATAAATGTCCCATTTACCATTCACGCTACATTTGATAAGGTATTTGTATAATATTTTGAATCAATCCAGCATGGGATTACACATATTTCTGTTTTGGGGATGTGTGTCCTTTGACTGAATGACAATCAAAAAGATATCGATGATTATGAATATATAAGAAAATGTGTTGACCTCAAAGCATATAATAAAGTATGCACTAGGCCTGTCCCCGACTAAGGATTTCTATAGTCGAAATTAATATGAATGTACCGTTAAAAGAAAAAAAAGCAGCACACCTTGAATTAAAATGGCTGAAAATCTATCAAAATGCCTGCCCCACTAAATTTGAATAATCAAAGAAAACCATCAATATACACAATGAGCTACAGACATAATCACAATCAAAGTCAAACAAAGCCCAGTCAATAATAATTATAAGCATGTATGGAAATGCAGTTCATTTGTGGTGGATAAAATACATATGTTATGATATTGTGCATGAATGTTGGATATAATGTTCATGATTTAGTAGTTGATAGTTTGCAATACAAAATGTCAAATGCTTTTAGATAGCATGTTAAGCATTTGCTAGTATTCTACAACAATAAAGACAAAAGGTGAGTATGACACATTTGCAGACTACTGACCAACTAGGTCCATTTTTGTAATTATATAATTAATCTGTAATTCATTCTTTGGAGACTAGTTGCCCTGAGCTTCCTGGTTATGAAACAATTTGAAAGTTCAATTTAAAAATGAGTTAATGTCAGACACCTTTCAGTTTGCATACAACATAATGCAAGATTCCTAATCTACCTTACTTAACCTTCTCTACAAATATTTAGAAGGTAGGATAAAGAAGAATCACACCAGGCTTCCCTTTCAAAGATTTTTACTCAGCTTTCAATAAGATTCAGCCCCATTAAAACACATACAATGTCAGCTACAATGTCATAAGTTCACACATACGGTATAGAAGATAAAACACTTTGTTAGAAAGTACCAGCGCCTTCAGCTAAAGAACACTGCCTCATCAAATACTGTATTTGATAATGAACAAAACACAGAAACATTCCAACAACAAAATGCTGCTGTCAAATGTGGATTTGGCTGAGCAGGTTCTAAGGGTGGACTACATGAGCACATTTGATTAAGGTGCTCTATATAAACCCACAATTTACCATTGTCATTAGACAAAGGTTCAGCTTGAGTATCAACAGAGTGGTGAGAGAGACATACTGTATTTACACAAGGACATTGATGAAGTGTAAAGTATTTTTCCTCAGTACAGTAGCCCACAAATATGGCTACTACATTGTGTTACTACTTTTAGTAACACAATGTCACAAACAGCTGTCCTCCACCAAAGCTGATTGGTCATACATTGTTGTTGTGTTCTTGAAAGGATTTGGAGCAATTGTGTGTAAATGAGGTTTCTATTGGGATTGTCCAAACATTGGACAATGGTCATTGGACAATGGTTCAGCTTGAGTAGCAACAGAGTGGCGAGGGAGACTTATTCACACAGGACATCGATCAGGTATTTTTTTCCACAGTACAGTAGCCCACTTACGCACAAATATGGCTACTAGTCCACTAGGCCTTACATCTTGGAAACAAACTGTGCTTTTAATCCACTGGATTTATTTGGAAACTTTATTGCAGTGTTCAAACTCTGACAATAAAGTGTTGTTAGCTCAGTAAACATGTGTGTTTTCCTCAGTTTGGAGTCAGTTGGTAAAACATGCAAACAATACGTGAGATTAACAATCAAACCAAAGTAATGCTGCCTCAAAGTTGGTGTTGTGACTTGGTATAGTGTCTACTACTACGGGCATGAGAGGGAGATATTTTGAGGGTTCAATGTTAAGCGGTTTTCTACGTTCTACGTGAATTACAGTTTTTTTGCTGTACTATTTTTACTGTAATTACTAACATGTCTCAGAATACTGAGACATGTTTATTTCCATCCACAGCGTAATGTTAGTGTGTACTAATCCAAAGACAATGCAATATTAAAACAGTATCATAAAAACATTGCAATTAATACAAAATGAATAATACATACAAATATAACACATTTCAGTGATAATCATGTATCAAAAGTATAACTTTTAATCTGGTACATTGTTCTTTAGTGGTACCAGACCTATTACTACAGCCCAAGTGTGCTACAAATAGGCTACAAAATAATGGAAAATAAAGATGAACAGCCTGACAAAGGTCAACAATTCTACTTATAAAGGTTTAGTATTTCAGTCTACAAAAGATACAATTGATGATACATTATGCTGGTGGGAAAGACAATCCTGGAAGACAATACGGTGTACAACATAATACAGCATTTAGGGTTGTAATGAAGCAGAAATACAGAATCTAAATGGATATATGCAGTAAAAATGTATTTAAAATAATTAAACACCACCTGTTTTCTTTAAATAGTTTCTCTGAAAAATATTGACTATACTATACTATAGTAGTATTGACTATGATAGTAAAAAGAGTGTGCGAGTTCTCTATGGACAAACCGATATGAATGCATGAATGTATGCACACACTATGAGTGAATATTGATGGATTGTAACTGAGCAGAGCCATTAAGAGGACATTTGCTCCATATATTCCACCACTAACAGCTGAGCTGAACCAAAACCAGGCCTGTTTTAAAAAAATGTATTGTACATAAGAGTCATCTGAATATATCTGGTAACATTTTGCACTTCAATACCAGGTGTCGATGAGCAGATACCCGATTTGCATCTTGGGTGATCACAAGTTGACAGCTCTTCATACATCTAAATTCACTCAAGGAGGACAATCATCCCTGCTCCGAGGAGAAATAAGTAAGAACGTCATTGCCACCTATTGCTCCCCAGCAACGGATCATACAAATGGTACAATTAGACAGAAGCTCATGTATCATTCACAAAAAGTCACACCATGGTGTGTAATAAAAGCAATAAAAGAAAAGCTGCACTACATTGAATTAAAATTGCTGAAAATCTATCAAAATCCCCCTAATTGGAAGGATCAAGTAATAACACCAATAAACACATTGAGCTAAACACATCATCACATTACATTCCCGGTCAATCAAATCAGCCCAAATGTGGTATTCAGACTGTTATCTGCATGTATGGAAATGCAGTTAATTTGGGTGTACCTGGTGAACATGACAAAAATGAAGTATTCTACAATTCTACAAACATTTCATCTTGTGTGGATTCTCTTGTGTGACTTAAGATGATGCATTTTAGAGAACTGCTTCCCACAGTGATCACATCCATATGGTTTCTCTCCCGTGTGGATACTCATGTGGCTTTTAAGATTGGACATGATAGAGAAGTGTTGCCCACAATAAACACATCCATAGGGTTTCTCTCCAGTGTGAATTCTATTATGTATTTTAAGGCTGTAGAATCTAGAGAAGTGTTGTCCATACTGGTCACATCCAAATGCTTTTTCTCCTGTGTGTATTTTCTGGTGCCTTTTAAGAGTGTTCATTCTAGAGAAGTGGTGTCCACACTGGTCACATCCATAGGGTTTCTCTCTGGTATGAACTTTCTGGTGGATTTTCAGATCCCCCTTTCTCGAGAAGTGTTGTCCACACTGCTCACATCCATAAGGTTTCTCCCCTGTATGAATTTGTGTGTGTTTTTTAAGCTGGAACATTCTAGGGAAGTGTGAATTCTCAGGTGCATTTTAAGACTAGAATTGTTAAAGATGGAGTGCCATGAATTTTTTCTACCCTAAAACATGATCATCAGGTATTAATGTTATATGAAAAGGACTTTTTTCCCCAAAAAGTGTACAGTGTTTGTTAAACTGTCATTTTTATGATTCCACCCTACCAGTTCATTAAGTATGCCTGGTTTGCCTGGTGGGTGGTGATGGGTGGAGATCCACCTGAACTGAAGCCACACCCACAGCTTTAGTTGCATGATAAATGGGAGGAGTTAGGGGAGGGGCTGAACACATGATGTCACTATATTTAAGTTTTTTTCATTGGCACGTTTGACTGGAAAGGTTCAGCCCCCAGGAAGAAACCCTAAATACAAAGGGAAGACATCATTGCACATAAAAAACACACCAAAGGGTCTATTTACATACTGTCACCTCTTAAACATGTACAAAATTGGAAAAAATACAAAAATCACGGCACCCCCTCTTTAAGGAAATGTTTCCCACATTGATTACATCTGTGGTGTTTTTCCTTGGCGAAGTGTCTTCTTTCACTCACGTCTGGTAGGACAGGGAAGCCAGAATGATGATGAAACACTGGATGAGAAGCAAAGAAAAAAGAAAGATCATTGAGGTGTACATTCATGTTGAACATTAATAATCCAATGTACTGCAAATGATTTCTGCGATACTATGCATCCATCTAAGATGCAACATTGAGAATGACATGCATATTTAGAATATTGATTGGAGAGAGAATCATACCATGATTTTTGCATTCCTTCTGTTCAGCAGAAATGTCCCTGATGGTGTGGAGAGAGTTCATCTTCCCTGAAGTCTGGTGTCCTGTCTGATGTGATCAGATCCTGGAGGAGTTGTGGAGAAGAGAGAAAGATCAACTTGTCTTATAGTAATGGCTCTGGGTGGAGAGAGTGGCTGCTTTGAATGATTGGCCAAAGAGAACAATAGAACCATCTCTCTCCACCAAACACCCCCCCGCCCCGCACAGAGTATCTATACCAGTCTAATAGTTAGGAGTTGATGAATACACATTATGGGGCGTTTATTTCAGAAGTGTGATTGTGTTGCTAGGGACGCTAGACAAATGTTGAATTTTGTTGGAATAACTGTGTACCTGTAATTCAGATCAGCTTGGATTCTACTTCACTTGTAGGTCTATGTCCAGTCCTAAAACACTGTTTAGAAAATGAAACAAGTTGATGAACGACAATAAATTAATATGAAATGTGTCATACTCACATTTTGCCTTTATTGATGTATAATACTATCAAATGCTTGACATGCTACGTAAAAGCATTTGATAATTTGTATTACAAACGTTAAACTACTAAATCATAAACACCAACTCTGTGCTTTATATTGAACATTCAAGTGACTATAACAGGATGCAGGTAGAAAATGCAGGTTCAATTAAATCATTGACATATGGCAAAATAGCCCAACAAAGAGGCATAAAATGGTCCCATTTGACTGTCGTGACTCCATGTTTACTATGAGCTAACACCACTGTTAATGTCAGTGGTGGAATACTGCAGGAAAGTTTAGAAATGTGGGCTACCATCTTTTTCATCTAAATTCAACTCAGGTTAGTAATTATATAATTAATCTGTAATTCCATCTTTGAAAACGGGCGCCTGTTGCCCTGACCTCCCTATTGCACTATTTTGAAATAGTCAAACATTATTGAGCCATGACAGGATCTCGCTCAACCTAGTGTTGCCGAACGTCCCGGATTTTCCTGATTGTCCCGGATTTTCCTGATTGTCCCGGATTTTCATGGTCTGTCCAGGAAAAAAAAAAAATAAATCCTGGACACTTGAATGTCCCGGATTTTTATACATGGTCAAAGGTATTATTTTTTTTACATGGCCAAAACTAGAGACTGCAACTAACCTGACTTGCGTCACTCACAGTCTCAGATCAGCATGGTAGTCAAATGTAGCGTGCCAGTACGTACCAGTGTTGCCAACTTGGCACATTTCTCGCTATATTTGCCTCTTTTCCAGAAGCCCCTACCGCCAAAATTAGTGGAAAAACTCCTGAATCTAAATCTGTTTATCTAAAGATAACTGAGATGAGAAAAATATAAACTGGACTGCTAATAAAATAATGAGAGCAGTAGCACCTTTCAGTGTAAAGGTGTTATATATTTCTGAGTTAGATGTTTAAAGAGGTGCACTGCTTCCGGCCAAAACGCAGATAATCGCCACCGATAATAGGCTGCCAATTGGATGGTCAAAATGTCCAGGATCTTTGTCAGACACATGTGGCAACCCTAGGGTCACCCGGTCAGCTCACTGTGGTTCCAAGGGATTGAAGTTGTGAGAGGGAGAGATTTTGACCAGCTAAATTTGCAGGTCAAATTACAGTAAAACAAAGCAGAAACAACAGAATATTGAAACAACATGTTTATGTCCATCCACAGCATAATGTTAGTGTGGAATGAAGTAGAAATACAGAATCTGAATGGATATATGCAGTAAAAATGTATTTAAAATAATTACACACCACCTGTTTTCTTTAAATAGTTTCTCTGAAAAATATTGACTATACTATACTATAGTAGTATTGACTATGATAGTAAAAAGAGTGTGCGAGTTCTCTATGGACAAACCGATATGAATGCATGAATGTATGCATAGTGTGAATATGATCCAACAATTAGTAATATGGCCTAACACTATGAGTGAATATTGATGGATTGTAACTGAGCAGAGCCATTAAGAGGACATTTGCTCCATATATTCCACCACTAACAGCTGAGCTGAACCAAAACCAGGCCTGTTTTAAAAAAATGTATTGTACATAAGAGTCATCTGAATATATCTGGTAACATTTTGCACTTCAATACCAGGTGTCGATGAGCAGATACCCGATTTGCATCTTGGGTGATCACAAGTTGACAGCTCTTTATACATGTAAATTCACTCAAGGAGGACAATCATCCCTGCTCCGAAGAGAAATAACTAAGAACATCATTGCATCCTACTGCTCTCCAGCACAAACCACATTACCATACAAATGGTAAAGTTAAACAGAAGGTCATGTATCATCATGTATCATTCACAAAAGCAATACAATATAGGAAAAGTAGCTCGACCTTGTATTAAAATGGCTGAAAATCTATCAAAATGCCCCACCCCCAATAAACACAATGAGCTGGAAACATCATTATGTGGTTTACAGACTGTTATCTGCATTTATGGAAATGCAGTTCATTTGGGTGGTTTAAAAATGTCAAAAAGTTGATAAGAAATACTCATGTTATGGCATTGTGCTTGCTTTAAGAAGTAAGCAAATTCCATTGGTGAACATGACAAAATAAAGTATTCTACAGTTCTACAGACAATTCATCTTGTGTGGATTCTCTCATGTGATTTAAGGGAAGACATTTGAGTGAACTGCTTCCCACAGTGATCGCATCCATAGGGTTTCTCTCCTGTGTGGATTCTCTGGTGGCTTTTAAGAGTGGACATTATAGAGAAGTGTTGCCCACAATAAGCACATCCATAGGGTTTCTCTCCAGTGTGAATTCTATGGTGCGTTTTAAGGTTCCCCATTGTAGAGAAGTGTTTTCCACACAGATCACATCCATAGAGTTTCGCCCCATGTTTATCTCCTGTGTGAATTCTCTTGTGTATTTTAAGGCTGTACATTCTAGAGAAGTGTTGCCCACACTGATCACATCCAAATGCTTTTTCTCCTGTGTGTATTTTCTGGTGCCTTTTAAGAGTGATCATTCTAGAGAAGTGGTGTCCACACTGGTCACATCCATAGGGTTTTTCTCCAGTGTGAATTCTCTGGTGACGTTTAAGGTGGGACATTTGAGAGAAGTGTTGTCCACACTCATCGCATCCATAGGGTTTCTCCCCTGTATGAACCATCTTGTGGGATTTGAGGTGGGACGTTTCGGAGAAGTGTTGTCCACACTCATCACATCCATATGGTTTCTCCCCTGTATGAATTCGTGTGTGCCTTTTAAGTTGGGACATTGTAGAGAAGTGTTTCCCACAAAGATCACACCCATAGGGTTTCACTCCAGTGTGAACTCTCTGGTGACTTTTAAGGCCAGACGATTTAGCAAAGTGTTGCCCACACTGATCACATCCAAAGGGTTTCTCTCCAGTGTGAATTCTCAGGTGTATTTTGAGACTGGAATTGTTAGGGAAGTGTTTCCCACAATGATCACAGCTGTGGTGTTTTTCCTTAGTTTTTCCGTGTGGCAGGACAGGGAAGCCAGATGTCTCATGCAACACTGGATGAGAAGGAAAGAAAAAAGAAAGATCATTGAGGTGTACATTCATGTTGAACATTAATAATCCAATGTACTGCAAATGATTCCTGCGATACTATGTTAAACTTGGTTGACTGTAGTGCATCCATCTAAGCTAGGATGCAACATAATGCAGAATGCAACATTGAGAATGACATGCATATTTAGAATATTGATTGGAGAGAGAATCATACCATGATTTTCAGATTCCTTCGGTTCAGCAGAAATGTCCCTGGTGGTGTGGAGAGAGTTCATCTTCCCTGAAGTCTGTTGTCCAGTCAGAGGTGATCAGATCCTGGAGGAGTTGTGGAGAAGAGACACAGATCAACTTGTCTTATAGTAATGGCTCTGGGTGGAGACACTGGATGCTTTGAATGATTGGCCAAAGAGAACAATAGAACCATCTCTCTCCACCAAACACATACTGTACACCCCCGCCAGTATAATAGTTAGGAGCTGATGAGTAAACCTTATGGGGTGTTTATTTCAGAAGTGTGATAGCGTTGCTAGGGAGGCTAAACAAATTAAATTTGTTGAAATAACTGTGTACCTATAATTCAGATCAGCTTGGATTCTATTTGCAGGTCTATGTCCAGTCCTAAAACAGTGTTTAGAGAATGAAACAAGTTGATGAACGACACATTAATAAATTAATATGAAATGTGTCATACTCACCTTTTGCCTTTATTGATGTATAATACTAGCAAATCTTTGAAAACTGGTGCCTGTTGGCCTGGTTATGAAACAGATTGTCTACATGTAAGATTCCTTATCTATCTTACTTAGCATCCTCTAGAAACATTTAGAACCTAGGAAGACATACACCATGCTTCCCTCATAGATTTCCCTATATATGATTTTAGGTTTAGCCCCATAAAAAATGAATGATCCACTAGTTGAAATAGTCAAACAATATTGAGCTCTTTAGACTGTCCACAGGATGATGCCACATATTCATAATAATGCTGCATAATGAAAATGAGCACTTCCAAACGCTGATATAAATCAATTATATATGTTTTGATTTCATTAAATAAATTATTTGCAGGTGGAAGAGGATCAAAACAACCATTCAGACTGGACTAGTGACACATTCAGCAGACAATGGAATGACAATTTTCAGTGACAATAATATAGTACAAAAGTGTAACTTTAAATCAGATACAATGTTCTTTAGTGGTACCAGACTTATTACTACCGTCCAAGTAGCCTTACAAATAACATGTAAAAAAAACATGAACAACTTGACAAAGGCCACCAATTCTAATTTCAGTCTATGAAAAATACGATTCCCAAAAAACTATACAGTGTACAACCATTTCTTGATAATACAGCATTTAGGGTTTAATGAAGCAGAAATAAAGAATCTAAATGGATAGATGCAGTACAAACATGTATCTAAAATAATTCAACACCACCTGTTTTCTTTAAATATTTTCTTCTGAAAACTATTGGCTACACTATAGTATTATTGACTATACTAGTAAAAAAGAGTGTGTGAATTCTCTTTGGAGAAACCGGTAGCATGAATGTATGTAAGCCTCTAGTATCAATTGGATCCAACAATTAGTAATACAGTCTAGCAAAATGAGTGAATATGAATTGATTGTAACTGAAGCAGAGCCTGTCTGTTTAAGAACAACTGTATTGTACATATCAATCATCTGAATATAGCTGGTAATGTTTTGCGTTTAAATACAGGGTGTCTATGAGCAGATTTGCATCTTGGGTGATCACAAGTTGACATCTCTTCATACATGTAAATTCACTCAAGGAGGACAATCTCCTCGGCTCAGAGGAGAAAGACGTGAGAACATGTTTGACACCTATTGCTCTCCCGCACAATGGACCATCCAAATGGTAAATTTAGACAAAAGCTCATGTAGCCTTTCACACTCAAAAAGTATCAACCTGCGGTGTAATGAAAGCAACAAAAGAAAAGAAAAGCAGCACACATTTACTTAAAATGCATGAATCTATCAAAATACCCCACTAAATTAGAAGGATCAAAGAAAAACATCAATATACACATTGAGCTTCAGACATCATCACATTACTGCCCTGTCAATCAAATCATCTCAAATGTGATGGTCAGACTGTAAATGCAGTTCATTTGTGTTGGTTTAAGGATGCGAAAATGTGGATAAAATACTCATGGTATGGCATTGTGCTTGAATGTTGGATATAAAACAAAGAGTTGGTGTTGGTAATTTAGTGATTTAGTAGTTGATAGTTTGTAATACAAATGCTTTGAGGTAGCATGTTACGCATTTGATACGATTCTACATCAATGAAGGCAAAAGGTGAGTATGACACAGTTGCAGCCTACTGACCAACTAGGTCCCTTTTTGTAATTATGTAATTCATCTGTAATTCTATATTTGGGAACTGGTGCCTGTTGCCCTGACCTCCCTGGTTATGAATCAATTTGAAAGTTCAATGTAAAACTGATCCATGTTAGACGCCTTTCAGTTTGCGTATGTGCAAGATTCCTAATCTACCTTACTTAGCCTTCTCTACAAATATTTAGAGGGTGGGATAAGGAAGAAACACACCAGGCTTCTCTTTCGTAGAATTTTACTCAGCTTTTAATAAGATTCGGCCCCATTAAAAACAAATACAATGTCAGCTACAATGTCATAAATTCACACATACAGTATAGAAGATAAAACACTTTGTTAACTATTACATAAATGAACAGAGCCCAAAGCCAAATTAATAGCTCTATTACCACCAAATGAGGCAAACAAGGCAATTTGCTCACAACACCACAAACTCTCAGTTAAAGAACACTGAGGTTTTCTACTGCTGCCCCATCAAATACGGTATTTAATAATTAACAAAACACAGAAACAATCCAATACCAAAATGCTGTTGTCAAATGTGGATTTGACAACTCTTGGATCTTCAAACTTCCCCATGAATAAGTTGGCAAAATTAGGAGAACATGGACTGCCCATACTGACACCCTGACACTGCAGATACTACTTCAACTTTGAAGTAATTTATGTTCAACAGACATGTTTATTTCCATCCACAGCATCATGTTAGTGTGGAATGAAGTAGAAATACAGAATGTAAATGGATATATGCAGTGAAAATGTATTTAAAATAATTAAACACCACCTGTTTTCTTTAAATAGTTTCTCTGTATTGACTATACTATAGTAGTATTGACTAGTAAAAAGAGTGTGCGAGTTCTCTATGGACAAACCGATAGCATGAATGTATGCATAGTGTGAATATGATCCAATAATTAGTAATATTTTGAGGGTTCAATGTTAAGTGGTTTTGTCTGACCTTTGCCTCACCTTTCTTAAAATCTGCAGGTCAAATTTCAGTAAAACAAAGAAGATTGAAGAAACAACAGAATACTGAGATATGTTTATTTCCATCCAGAGCATACTGTTGGTGTGTACTAATCCGAAGACAATACAGTATTAAACTAGTATCATAATAACATTGTGATTAATACGAAATTAATTAATACTATATATAAATATAACAAATGTCAATGGCAATCATTCATCAAAAGTATAACTTTTATAGAAATGCGCCGCGGACAAAGCCAACTCGAGTCGTGACGAATCATGATGACACACACAAACTTTTGGGACAATAAAATAATTTCTAAGATGAAAAACGAAACAAAAAGTCTTGTATCATGCCGTTTTCTACTTCTTCCTAATTATATATTATATGACGATATTGTGTTTGTTGTCATGATTTGTCACGACCTGAGTTTGGCCGCGGCGTAATTGTCTTGATATAAATTATTTTCGAAAAGTCTATAAGAAAAATGAATGGGGAAAAGACTTCCGGAACCGGGGCGGTGACGTCACTGCGCATCTCTATAATCTGGTACAATGTTCTTTAGCGGTACCAGACCTATTACTACAGCCCAAGTGTGCTACAAATAGGCTACAAAAAAATAAAAAAAAAAATAAAAATGAACAAATATTTAGAAGGTAGGATAAAGAAGGATCACACCAGGCTTCCCTTGCAAAGATTTTACTCGGCTTTTAATAAGATTCAGCCCCATTAAAACACATACAATGTCAGCTACAATGCCATAAGTTCACAAATACAGTATAAAAGATAAAACACTTTGTTAGAAAGTACCAGCACCTTCAGCTAAAGAACACTGCCTCATCAAATACTGTATTTGATAATTCACAAAACACAGAAACATTCCAACAACATAATGCTGCTGTCGAATGTGGATTTGGCTGAGCAGGTTCTAAGGGTGGACTACATGAGCACATTTGATTAAGGGGCTCTATATAAACCCACAATTTACCATTGTCATTAGACAAAGGTTCAGCTTGAGTATCAACAGAGTGGTGAGAGAGACATACTGTATTTTCACAAGGACACTGATAAAGTGTAAAGTATTTTTCCTCAATACAGTAGCCCACAAATATGGCTACTACATTGTGTTACTACTTTTAGTAACACAATGTCACAAACAGCTGTCCCCCACCAAAGCTGATTGGTCATACATTGTTGTTGTGTTCTTGAAAGGATTTGGAGCAATTGTGTGTAAATGAGGTTTCTATTGGGATTGTCCAAACATTGGACAATGGTCATTGAACAATGGTTCAGCTTGAGTAGCAACAGAGTGGCGAGGGAGACTTATTCACACAGGACATCGATCAGGTATTTTTTTCCACAGTACAGTAGCCCACTTACGCACAAATATGGCTACTAGTCCACTAGGCCTACATCTTGGAAACAAACTGCGCTTTTGATCCACTGGATTTATTTTGAAACTTTATTGCAGTATTCAAACTCTGACAATAATAGTGTTGTTAGCTCAGTAAACATGTGTGTTTTCCTCAGTTTGGAGTCAGTTGGTAAAACATGCAAACAATACGTCAGATTAACAATCAAACCAAAGTAATGCTGCCTCGTCAAAGTTGGTGTTGTGACTCGGTATAGTGTCTACTACTACTGGCATGAGAGGGAGACATTTTGAGGGTTCAATGTTAAGTGGTTTTGTGCGAAAGTAAAACAAAGAAGTTCTACTGGAAATACTTTTTTTGCTGTACTATTTTTACTGTAATTACTAACATGTCTCAGAATACTGAGACATGTTTATTTCCATCCACAGCGTAATGTTAGTGTGTACTAATCCAAAGACAATGCAATATTAAAAGAGTATCATAAAAACATTGCAATTAAAGAGTAGGTATCACGGATATTTCCTTTAAAAACGAATGATGCATATCAATGGACCATACAAATGGTACATTTAGACAAAAGTTCATGTATCATTCACAAAAACGTCACATCCTGTTGTGTAATAAAAGCAATAAAAGCAGCATACCTTGAATTAAAATCATAAATTGGAAGAACCAAAGAAAAACATCAATCTACACAATGAGTTACATACATCATCACATGCCATGCCCAGTCAATCAAATCATCCCAAATATGGTATTAACACTGTTATCTGCATCTATGGAAATGCAGTTCATTTGTGGTGGTTAAAAGATCCCAAACAAGTGGATAAAATTACTCATGTCATGGCATTGTGCTTGCTTTAAGAAGTAGGCACATTGAACAGAAGGTGACACTTTAAAGCCACCATGCACAACCTGGTGAACAAGGAGAAAAACATGTTATATAAACATTTCACCTTGTGTGGATTCTCTTGTGTGATTTAAGGGAAGACAATTGAGTGAACTGCTTCCCACAGTGATCACATCCATAGGGTTTCTCTCCAGTGTGGATTCTCTGGTGGCTTTTGAGAGTGGACATTTGAGAGAAGTGTTGCCCACAGTGACCACATCCATAGGGTTTCTCTCCGGTGTGGATCCTATGGTGTTCTTTAAGGCTCCCTATTGTAGAGAAGTGTTTTCCACACACATCACATCCATAGAGTTTCTCTCCATATTTATCTCCTGTGTGAATTCTCTTGTGTATTTTAAGGCTGTACATTCTAGAGAAGTGTTGTCCACACTGATCACATCCAAATGCTTTTTCCCCAGTGTGTATTTTCTGGTGCCTTTTAAGAGTGTTCATTGTAGAGAAGTGGTGTCCACACTGATCACATCCATAGGGTTTCTCTCCGGTATGAGATCTCTGGTGGGTTTTTAGATTGTTCATTTCCATGAAGCGTTGTCCACACTCATCACATGCATAGAGTTTTTCTCCAGTGTGAATTCTCTGGTGAGATTTAAGGGTGGACATTCGAGAAAAGTGTTGTTCACACTCATCACATCCATATGGTTTCTCTCCTGTATGAATTCTTGTGTGACATTTAAGGTGAGACGTTTTAGCAAAGTGTTGCCCACACTGATCACATCCATAGGGTTTCTCTCCGGTGTGAACGCTCTGGTGACTTTTAAGGCCAGACGTTGTAGAAAAGTGTTGCCCACACTGGTCACATCCAAAGGGTTTCTCTCCAGTGTGAATTCTCAGGTGTATTTTAAGACTAGAATTGTTAAGGAAGTGTTTCCCACATTGATTACAGCTGTGGTGTTTTTCCTTGGCGAAGTGTCTTCTTTCACTCACGTCTGGTAGGACAGGGAAGCCAGAATGATGATGAAACACTGGATGAGAAGCAAAGAAAAAAGAAAGATCATTGAGGTGTACATTCATGTTGAACATTAATAATCCAATGTACTGCAAATGATTTCTGCGATACTATGCATCCATCTAAGATGCAACATTGAGAATGACATGCATATTTAGAATATTGATTGGAGAGAGAATCATACCATGATTTTTGCATTCCTTCTGTTCAGCAGAAATGTCCCTGGTGGGGTGGAGAGAGTTCATCTTCCCTGAAGTCTGTTGTCCAGTCAGAGGTGATCAGATCCTGGAGGAGTTGTGGAGAAGAGACACAGATCAACTTGTCTTATAGTATTGGCTCTGGGTGGAGACAGTGGCTGCTTTGAATGATTGGCCAAAGAGAACAATAGAACCATCTCTCTCCACCAAACACCCCCCCCCCCCCCCGCCCCGCACAGAGTATCTATACCAGTCTAATAGTTAGGAGTTGATGAATAAACATTATGGGGTGTTTATTTCAGAAGTGTGATCGTGTTGCTAGGGACGCTAGACAAATGTTGAATTTTGTTGGAATAACTGTGTACCTGTAATTCAGATCAGCTTGGATTCTACTTCACTTGCAGGTCTATGTCCAGTCCTAAAACACTGTTTAGAAAATGAAACAAGTTGATGAACGACAATAAATTAATATGAAATGTGTCATACTCACATTTTGCCTTTATTGATGTATAATACTATCAAATGCTTGACATGCTACGTAAAAGCATTTGATAATTGGTATTACAAACGTTAAACTACTAAATCATAAACACCAACTCTGTGTTTTATATCGAACATTCAAGTGACTGTAACAGGATGCAGGTAGAAAATGCAGGTTCAATTAAATCATTGACATATGGCAAAATAGCCCAACAAAGAGGCATAAAATGGTCCCATTTGACTGTCGTGACTCCATGTTTACTATGAGCTAACACCACTGTTAATGTCAGTGATGGAATACTGCAGTAAAGTTTAGAAATGTGGGCTACCATCGTTTTCATCTAAATTCAACACAGGTTAGTAATTATATAATTAATCTGTAATTCCATCTTTGAAAACGGGTGCCTGTTTCCCTGACCTCCCTATTCCACTATTTTGAAATAGTCAAACATTATTGAGCTCTTTAGGCTGTCCACAGCATGATGCCATATATTAATAATAATGCTGCATAATGAAAATGAGCACTTCCAATACATCAATTATATATGTTTAGATTTAATGAAATAAATTATTTGCAGGTGAAAGATCAAAACAACCATTCAGACTGGACTAGTGACGCATTCAGCAGACAATTGAATGACAATTTTCACTGACAATAATATAGTATAAAAGTGTTACTTTAAATCTGATACAATGTTCTTCAGTGGTACCAGACGCCGTCCAAGTAGCCTTACAAATAACATGTAAAAAAAAAAAAAAAAAAAAAAAAAAAAAAAAAAAACATGAACAACTTGACAAAGGCCACCAATTCTAATTTCAGTCTACAGAAAATACAATTATAAAAAAAAAAAATACACAGTGTACAACCATTTCTTGATAATACAGCATCTAGGGTTGTAATGAAGCAGAAATAAATAATCTAAACGGATAGATTCAGTACAAACATGTATCTATATAATTCAACACCACCTGTTTTATCTGGTACATTGTTCTTTAGTGGTACCAGACCTATTACTACCTCTCGCGTGTGCTACAAATAGGCTACAAAATAATGGAAAATAAAGATGAACAGCCTGACAAAGGTCAACAATTCTACTTATAAAGGTTTAGTATTTCAGTCTACAAAAGATACAATTGATGATACATTATGCTGGTGGGAAAGACAATCCTGGAAGACAATACGGTGTACAACATAATACAGCATTTAGGGTTGTAATGAAGCAGAAATACAGAATGTAAATGGATAGATGCAGTAACAAAAATGCATTTAATAATAATTCAACACCATCTGTTTTATTTAAATAGTTTCTCTGAAAACTATTGAATATTACTATAGTAGTATTGACTATACTAGTAAAAAGAGTGTGTGGATTCTCTGTGGATAGCATGAATGTATATGCATAGTGTCAATAGGATCCAACAACAGTAATACAACAACAACACTACTGTATGAGTGAACATTGATGGATTGTAACTGAGCAGAGCCATTAAGAAGACATTTGCTCCATATATTCCACCACTAACAGCTGAGCTGAACCAAAAGCAGGTCTGCTTAAGAAACAAATGTATTGTACATAACAGTCACCTGAGTATACTGTATGTGGTAACCGATTTTGCATTTCAATACCACATATCTATGAGCACATACTTGATTTGCATCTTGGGTGACTGTTGACAGCTCTTCATACAAGTAAATTGACTAAAGGAGGTCAATCATCCCTGCTCCAAGGAGAAATAAGTAAGAACATCAGTGCCACCTATTGTTCTCCAGTTTGCTCTCCAGCACAATGGACCATACAAATGGTACATTTAGACAAAAAAAATCATGTATCATTCACAAAATCATTCACAACCTGTTTAAAAGCAATAAAAGCAGCACAGCTTGAATTAAACCAAAGAAAAACGTCAATCTACACAATGAGTTGTACATACATCATCACATGCCATGCCTAGTCAATCAAATCATCCCAAATGTGGTATTAAGACTGTTATCTGCATGTGTGGAAATGCAGATAATTTGTGGTGGTTTAAAGATCCCAAACAAGTGGATAAAATTACTCATGTCATGGCATTGTGCTTGCTTTAAGAAGTAGGCACATTGAACAGAAGGTGACACTAAAGCCACCATGTACAACCTGGTGAACAAGGAGAAAAACATGTTATATAAACATTTCACCTTGTGTGGATTCTCTTGTGTGATTTAAGGGAAGACAATTGAGTGAACTGCTTCCCACAGTGATCACATCCATAGGGTTTCTCTCCAGTGTGGATTCTCTGGTGGCTTTTGAGAGTGGACATTTGAGAGAAGTGTTGCCCACAGTGACCACATCCATAGGGTTTCTCTCCGGTGTGAACTCTATGGTGTTCTTTAAGGTTCCCCAATGTAGAGAAGTGTTTTCCACACAGATCACATCCATAGGGTTTCTCTCCGGTGTGAACTCTATGGTGTTCTTTAAGGTCCCCCAATGTAGAGAAGTGTTTTCCACACACATCACATCCATAGAGTTTCTCCCCATATTTATCTCCTGTGTGAATTCTCTTGTGAATTTTAAGGCTGTACATTCTAGAGAAGTGTTGTCCACACTGATCACATCCAAATGCTTTTTCCCCAGTGTGTATTTTCAGGTGCCTTTTAAGAGTGTTCATTCTAGAGAAGTGGTGTCCACACAGATCACATCCATAGGGTTTCTCTCCGGTATGAATTGTCTGGTGGGTTTTTAGATCCTTCATTTCCAAGAAGCATTGTCCACACTCATCACATCCATAGGCTTTTTCTCCAGTGTGAATTCTCTGGTGACGTTTAAGGTGGGACATTTGAGTGAAGTGTTGTCCACACTCATCACATCCATAGGGTTTCTCCCCTGTATGAATCATCTTGTGGGATTTAAGAGTCTTCGTTTCGGAAAAGTGTTGTCCACACTCATCACATCCATATGGTTTCTCTCCTGTATGAATTATTGTGTGACATTTAAGGTGAGACGTTTTAGCAAAGTGTTGCCCACACTGATCACACCCATAGGGTTTCTCTCCAGTGTGAACTCTCTGGTGACTTTTAAGGCCAGACGTTTTAGAAAAGTGTTGTCCACACTGATCACATCCAAAGGGTTTCTCTCCAGTGTGAATTCTTAGGTGTATTTTAAGACTGGAATTGTTAGGGAAGTGTTTCCCACAATGATCACAGCTGTGGTGTTTTCCCTTAGCGAAGTGTCTTTTTTCACTCACGTCTGGTAGGAGAGGGACGCCAGACTGATGATGCAACACTAGATGAGAAGCAGAAAAGAGAAAGATCATTGAGGTATTCATGTTGAACATTAATAATCCAATGTACTGCAAACGATTTCTGCGACACTATGTTAAACTTGGTTGACTGTAGTGCATCCATCTAAGCTAGGAGGCAACATAATGCAGAATGCAACATTGAGAATGACATGCATATTTAGAATATTGATTGGAGAGAGACTCATACCATGATTTTCAGATTCCTTCTGTTCAGCAGAAATGTCCCTGGTTGGGTGGAGAGAGTTCATCTTCCCTGAAGTCTGGTTTCTAGTCTGAGGTGACCAGATCCTGGAGTTGTGGAGAAGAGAAACAGATCAACTTGTCTTATAGTATTGGCTCTGGGTGGAGACAGTGGCTGCTTTGAATGATTGGCCAAAGAGAACAATAGAACCATCACTCCACCAATCACATACCGTGACCCCCCCCATGCAAACTTCTCCATGCAAACTTCTACAAATAAAGTGGTAGTGAGTATCTATAGTTATCTATAGGTATAATAGTTAGGAGTTGATGAATAAACACTATGTGGCGTTTATTTCAGAAGTGTGATAGTGTTGCTAGGGAGGCTAAGCAAATGTTGACATTTGTTGAAGTAATTGTGTGCCTATAATTCAAATCAGCTTAGATTCTACTTCAACTGCAGGTCTATGTCCAGTCCTAAAACAGTGTTTAGAGAATTAAACAAGTGATGAACAACACATTATTAAATTAATATGAAATGTGTCACTTTTTGCCTTTATTGATGTATAATACTATCAAATGCTTATATGCTACGTAAAAGCATTTGATAAATTGTATTACAAACGTTAAACTACTAAATCATAAACACCAACTCTGTGTTTTATATCGAACATTCAAGTGACTGTAACAGGATGCAGGTAGAAAATGCAGGTTCAAATAAATCATTGACATATGGCAAAATAGCCCAACAAAGAGGCATAAAATGGTTCAATTTGACTGTCGTGACTCCATGTTTACTATGAGCTAACACCACTGTTAATGTCAGTGATGGAATACTGCAGTAAAGTTTAGAAATGTGGGCTACCATCGTTTTCATCTAAATTTAACACAGGTTAGTAATTATATAATTAATCTGTAATTCCATCTTTGAAAACGGGTGCCTGTTGTCCTGACCTCCCTATTCCACTATTTTGAAATAGTCAAACATTATTGAGCTCTTTAGGCTGTCCACAGCATGATGCCATATATTAATAATAATGCTGCATAATGAAAATGAGCACTTCCAATACATCAATTATATATGTTTAGATTTAATGAAATAAATTATTTGCAGGTGAAAGATCAAAACAACCATTCAGACTGGACTAGTGACGCATTCAGCAGACAATTGAATGACAATTTTCACTGACAATAATATAGTATAAAAGTGTTACTTTAAATCTGATGCAATGTTCTTCAGTGGTACCAGACGCATTACTACCGTCCAAGTAGCCTTACAAATAACATGTAAAAACATGAACAACCATTTCTTGATAATACAGCATCTAGGGTTGTAATGAAGCAGAAATAAATAATCTAAATGGATAGATTCAGTACAAACATGTATCTATATAATTCAACACCACCTGTTTTCTTTAGATATTTTTTTCTGAAAACTATTGACTAAACTATAGTATTATTGACTATACTAGTAAAAAGAGTGTGTGAATTCTCTATAGAGAAACCGGTAGCATGAATGTATGTAACCCTCTAGTATCAATTGGATCCAACAATGAGTAATACAGTCTAACAATATGAGTGAATATGAATTGATTGTAACCGAAGCAGAGCCATTAAGAAGACATTTGCTCCATATACACTTTCACTAACAACTGGACCAAAAAAACAGCTGTTTAAGAACTGTATTGTACATATCAATCATCTGAATATATCTGGTAATGTTTTGCATTCAAATACAGGGTGTCTATGAGCAGATTTGCATCTTGGGTGATCACAAGTTAACATCTCTTCATACATGTAAATTCACTCAAGGAGGACAATCTCCTCAGCTCAGAGGAGAAAGACGTGAGAACATGTTTGACACCTATTGCTCTCCCGCACAATGGACCATCCAAATTGTGAATTTAGACAAAAGCGCATGTAGCCTTTCACACTCAAAAAGTATAAACCTGCGGTGTAATGAAAGCAACAAAAGAAAAGAAAAGCAGCACACATTTGCTTAAAATGCATGAAAATCTATCAAAATGCCCCACCCCACTAAATTAGAAGGATAAAAGAAAAACATCAATATACACATCGAGCTTCAGACATCATCACATTACTGCCCTGTCAATCAAATCATCTCAAATGTGATGGTCAGACTGTAAATGCAGTTCATTTGTGTTGGTTTAAGGATGCCAAAATGTGGATAAAATACTCATGTTATGGCATTGGGCTTGAATGTTGGATATAAAACAAATAGTTGGTGATTTAGTAGTTGATAGTTTGTAATACAAATGCTTTGAGGTAGCATGTTACGCATTTGATACGATTCTACATCAATGAAGGCAAAAGGTGAGTATGACACAGTTGCAGCCTACTGACCAATTAGGTCCATTTTTGTAATGAATAATGATGTAATTCATCTGTAATTCTATCTTTGGGAACTGGTGCCTGTTGCCCTGACCTCCCTGGTTATGAATCAATGTGATGATGCTCATATTCAGAATAATGCTGCATACTGAAAATGAGCACTTCCAAATGCAGATATAAATCAAATCCATAACATGAAATACATTATTTGGAGGTGAAATGGGACCAAATAGGTCCAAGTGGCCTACAAATAATAAATGTAAAAGAACATAAACAACACCTGACAAATGTCAACAATTCTAATTATGCAGATTAAGTATTTCAGTCTACAAAAAGTGTGTGGATTCTATAGGGACAAACCGATGGCATGAATGTACTGTATATACGGTATATAGTATCAATTGGATCCAACAATTAGTAATAGAGTCTAACAATATGAGTGAATATTAATTCATGTAACTGAAGCAGGGCCATTAACAAGACTCCATATATACCTTCACTAACAACTGAACCAAAAAACAGCTCTGTTTAAGAAACAACTGTATTGTACATAACAGTCATCTGAATACATCTGGTCACGTTTGGCATTTCAATACTGGGTGTCTATGAGCAGATTTGCACCTTGGGTGGTGACAAGTTGACAGGTCGCACGAGAAGTCGGCCCGTCGCGAAGTCGGCCCGAATCGTGTGGAGAGGTCGGGCCGGGGCTGTGGAGAGGTCGGGCCGCGGCTGTGGAGAGGTCGGGCCGGGGGAGTGGAGAGGTCGGGCCGCGGCTGTGGAGAGGTCGGGCCGGGGGAGTGGAGAGGTCGGCCCATGTCTGTGGAATAGTTAGTTACTTAGTGAGCTAGTGTCAGCTGTTTTAGGTCCTTGTATATCATTATCCTTATTATTGTGCACTTTTTAAGGCTACAACAGAATGTAGAAGATTAATTGTCATGTTGATCTAGTGAATTGACTGCTTTGTTTCCCTGGTCCAGCAAAAGTGATGTGATTGACTGATAATTGCTGAGGGTATGTTCACACTTGGACCCGAGGTGAAATTGCTTGCTAATGGCTTCAATAACTTTAAAGTAAAATTAACTCCAGACAACTCTGACATGATCAACTCTATGAAATAACTCCAACACTGAAGCCAATTTAACTCTAAAGGTGTTGAAATACACTTTGGGAGTTGAAATCAACTCTGAAATATGTAACCCTGAAATTTTAACTCTCCAATTTTTGCTGTGTACTGTTTCCCACAATTGGGAAATGAAAATTACGCAATTCAGATGTTTAAGTATAATGTAACATGCTGCAGTTAGGAAGAACACATCCACAATGTTTCAAACTGTTTTAAATATGTGTTATTGTCTAATTACTTTAACTCTGGTAAAGAGTGAAATATGTATTTATTCAACTCTGGGAGTTCAGGCATGTGTCAACCTGTTAGCCATTGCTATAGTCAAAACAAACATTTTGTATCCTAAAGCATAGAATGTATCCTTTTAGCCACATTACTGCAATCTGAAGCATAGATTTACATGAATTACTTCAATAACTTTAAAGTACTCTGGTAAAGAGTGAAATATGTATTTATTCAACTCTGGTAAAGATAAAACATTTAATTATTCTCTAGTTGAGAGTAAACCAGTATTATTGAACATGCATATGTATTGATAATGGTTGATATGCAGTGATAATGGTGCCTATACATGTCTATTGTCATGACTTGATAATGGTTGATATGCAGTGATAATGGTGCCTATATACATGTCTATTGTCACAACAGCAAGACATATCAAGCATAAAAGACTTGATGATGGTTGGTATATGGCCTGTTAATGGTTGATATGCAGTGATAATGATGCCTATGCATGTCTATGATATGCAGTGATAAAGGTGCCTATGCATGTCTAATGGGCCGACTTCTCCACACCCCCTGGCCGACTTCTCCACACCACCTAGCCGACTTCTCCACACCACCTAGCCGACTTCTCCACACCACCTAGCCGAGATCTCCGCAGTTTTGCTCGGTCCGAGTTCGCGGCGGCCTGAGATCTCCTGTCCCCAGTTGACAGCTCTTCATACATGTAAATTCACTCAAGGAGGACAATCATCCCTGCTCCGAGGAGAAAGAAGTGTGAGCATGACAGCACAATGAACCATACAAATGGTAAATTTAGACAAAAGCTCATGTAGCCTATCATACACAAAAAAGTCACAACCTGTGATGTAATGAAAGAAATACTGTAAAAGAAAGAAGAAAAGCAGCACACCTTGAATTAAAATGGCTGAAAATCTATCAAAATGCCTGCCCCACTAAATTTGAATAATCAAAGAAAACCATCAATATACACAATGAGCTACAGACATAATCACAATCAAAGTCAAACAAAGCCCAGTCAATATAATAATTATAAGCATGTATGGAAATGCAGTTCATTTGTGGTGGATAAAATACATAGGCTATGTTATGATATTGTGCATGAATGTTGGATATAATGTTCATGATTTAGTAGTTGATAGTTATGTCAAATGCTTTTAGATAGCATGTTAAGCATTTGCTAGGATTCTACAACAATAAAGACAAAAGGTGAGTATGACACATTTGCAGACTACTGACCAACTAGGTCCATTTTTGTAATTATATAATTCATCTGTAATTCATTCTTTGGAGACTAGTTGCCCTGAGCTTCCTGGTTATTAAAAATGAGTTCATGTCAGACACCTTTCAGTTTCAATACAACATAATGCAAGATTCCTAATCTACCTTACTTAACCTTCTCTACAAATATTTGGAAGGTAGAATAAAGAAGAATCACATTAGGCTTCCCTTTCAAAGATTTTTACTCAGCTTTCAATAAGATTCAGCCCCATTAAAACACATACAATGTCAGCTACAATGTCATAAGTTCACACATACGGTATAGAAGATAAAACACTTTGTTATAAAGTACCAGCGCCTTCCGCTAAAGAACACTGCCTCATCAAATACTGTATTTGATAATTAACAAAACACAGAAACATTCCAACAACAAAATGCTGCTGTCAAATGTGGATTTGGCTGACCAGGTTCTAAGGGTGGACTACATGAGCACATTTGATTAAGGTGCTCTATATAAACCCACAATTTACCATTGTCATTAGACAAAGGTTCAGCTTGAGTATCAACAGAGTGGTGAGAGAGACATACTGTATTTACACAAGGACATTGATGAAGTGTAAAGTATTTTTCCTCAGTACAGAAGCCCACAAATATGGCTACTACATTGTGTTAATACTTTTAGTAACACAATGTCACAAACAGCTGTCCTCCACCAAAGCTGATTGGTCATACATTGTTGTTGTGTTCTTGAAAGGATTTGGAGCAATTGTGTGTAAATGAGGTTTCTATTGGGATTGTCCAAACATTGGACAATGGTCATTGGACAATGGTTCAGCTTGAGTAGCAACAGAGTGGCGAGGGAGACTTATTCACACAGGACAGGACATCGATCAGGTATTTTTTTCCACAGTACAGTAGCCCACTTACGCACAAATATGGCTACTAGTCCACTAGGCTTACATCTTGGAAACAAACTGCACTTTTAATCCACTGGATTTATTTGGAAACTTTATTGCAGTGTTCAAACTCTGACAATAAAGTGTTGTTAGCTCAGTAAACATTTGTGTTTTCCTCAGTTTGGAGTCAGTTGGTAAAGACGTATTGAGGGATATTAACATCTAGTCCTATTTAACAGATCTATTGTCATGACTTGATAATGGTTGATATGCAGTGATAATGGTGCCTATATACATGTCTATTGTCACAACAGCAAGACATATCAAGCATAAAAGACTTGATGATGGTTGGTATATGGCCTGTTAATGGTTGATATGCAGTGATAATGATGCCTATGCATGTCTATGATATGCAGTGATAAAGGTGCCTATGCATGTCTAATGGGCCGACTTCTCCACACCCCCTGGCCGACTTCTCCACACCACCTAGCCGACTTCTCCACACCACCTAGCCGACTTCTCCACACCACCTAGCCGAGATCTCCGCAGTTTTGCTCGGTCCGAGTTCGCGGCGGCCTGAGATCTCCTGTCCCCAGTTGACAGCTCTTCATACATGTAAATTCACTCAAGGAGGACAATCATCCCTGCTCCGAGGAGAAAGAAGTGTGAGCATGACAGCACAATGAACCATACAAATGGTAAATTTAGACAAAAGCTCATGTAGCCTATCATACACAAAAAAGTCACAACCTGTGATGTAATGAAAGAAATACTGTAAAAGAAAGAAGAAAAGCAGCACACCTTGAATTAAAATGGCTGAAAATCTATCAAAATGCCTGCCCCACTAAATTTGAATAATCAAAGAAAACCATCAATATACACAATGAGCTACAGACATAATCACAATCAAAGTCAAACAAAGCCCAGTCAATATAATAATTATAAGCATGTATGGAAATGCAGTTCATTTGTGGTGGATAAAATACATAGGCTATGTTATGATATTGTGCATGAATGTGAGTTGATGGCATCTAGGGAGTGAACCTGGGACGCTGAGACTCACTGCTGAACCCTCTGGAGGTGTCGTGGGCCAATCAGCGAAACATCAGTGAAAGAGGGCGCCCACTTGACAACCCGAAGGATGCCATCACTTGCTTGAACTCCACAGAATCTCGTTGGTGCTTCACGTATTGAGGGATATTAACATCTAGTCCTATCTAACAGATCTGATCATCTGGTTAACCAGTGACTGCTGTGAAAGTGCAGGTGGCAACAAGGGAAAGACCTTGCGACGGCATGGAAAGACAGCTGACAGGAGGGAATAGACCCCAACGGGGCCACCATGGGCTAGCTACCCGTGGTGGCGGGATCCAGCACAAGTGGTGTATGGGTCCCACCCACAACTGGCTACGAAAAGTCCTAAGAAGAAAACACCCCCAGAGCCTGCGAGAGCGGGGGCGGAAGATGGCTCATCGGCAGATAACACGGCAACGAACTCAGGAACGGAACAGACTACGAGATTGATGATCAGCATACCTGAGGCTCCGACAGCTACAGCAGGACCCATGCTCCAGAGTTGCGTATGTGGCTGGAGAAAGGTTACCTCCATCCTCGGCCTGAAGATTCACCAGGGCAAGAAAGGGTGCTTAAGGAAGGGTCAACAGGGAAGTCGCATCGACAGCTACTTTCTGAGAAGCAAGCCGAGTGATTCGACTGAAGTTCAGCAGCAGGACGCACACCACAGTCTGCAGGACATCAACACCCCTGTTCCAGAGGAGGAGGAGCAAAGCACAGGAGAGCAACCTGAATCCAACACATCGCGTCCACGAGCGGAGAAGAAGATCCCGGGGCGAAGGCCACTAGTCAACTGGCCTAAGGCCTGCGAGAAGATGCTGTGGAAGGAGGTCAACACAGATCTCTGCAACATCCTGGAAGGGATAAAAGGCACCACCTTGAAGAAGTTGGAGGTAATGGGCAACCTAATCTATGCCTATGGGGCGGAACGGTTTGGAGTGGCCGAAGGCAAGCGGTCTGCTCCCTCAATTCCCGCCAAGTCCAGAAGGCAGACAGAAATCGACCGCCTAGTCAAGGAGAGGAGGCAGCTGAAAAGGCAATGGAAGAAGGCCACAGAGGAAGAGAAAGAGGGAATAAACCTGCTGCAGGAAGAGATCCAGTGCAGGCTTGCAACACTGAGGAGAGCCGAAAACCTCCGGAAGCGGCGCAGAAGGAAGGAGCAAACAAGAGGCCGTTTCTACAAAGACCCCTTCAAATTTGTGAAGAGTCTCTTCACAAAGGAGAAGAGTGGAACACTCTCAGTGTCAAAGGCCAACCTGGAAGAACATCTGAAAAAGTCCTGCACGGATGACCGACACCAGGAAGAGGTCGCACTTCCATCCGACATGCCACCACTCAGTCCTCCAGAGTACGAGCTAGACATCACCCCACCCAGGTGGAGTGAAGTGGACAGAACTGTGCGCAAAGCAAGGGCCGCGGCTGCCCCAGGCCCCAACGGAGTCCCATATAGGCTCTACAAAAACGCACCTGACGTCCTGCGATTCCTCTGGAAGCTGATGAAAGTCGTGTGGCAAAAGAAGGAGATACCATCATCCTGGCGGAGAGCCGGAGGGATCCTTATCCCCAAGGAAAAGGACTCATCGGGAATCAACCAGTTCCGCCAGATCAGCCTTCTAAATGTCGAGGGAAAGATCTTTTTCAGTGTGGTTGCCCTTAGGCTGGCAGGATACCTGCAAAGAAACAACCTGATTGACACGTCAATCCAGAAAGCAGGCATCTCAGGATTCTCAGGGTGTATGGAACATGCTAGTGTCATCTGGCATCAGATCCAGGTCGCCAAGAAGGAAGGAAAAGATCTCCACGTGGTATTCTTGGATCTCGCGAATGCCTTTGGCTCAGTTCCTCACAACCTTCTGTGGACAGCCTTTGAGTACTTCAGAGTCCCACCAGCTCTTACAACCCTTGTCAAGGCCTACTTCCAGGACATCCAGCTCTGTGTGACAACATCAGAGTACACTACGGCGTGGCAACATCTGGAAGTGGGAATCATGGCTGGCTGCACCATCTCCCCACTGGCCTTCACCTTGGCCATGGAGGTCATCATACGGGCCTCTCGATGGGTGGTTGGCGGACAGCGAATAAGACCAGAGCTGAGACTACCACCAGTCAGAGCCTACATGGATGACCTCACAACGCTGACCACAACCAAGGCTTGTACAGTACGGCTGCTAGGAAAGCTCCAGGAAAACATCGAGCTGGCTCGCATGAAGATCAAGCCAAGCAAGTCCAGGAGCATCTCCATTGTTAAAGGGAAGCTGTCAGACCACCGCTTCCACATTGGCGAGGAACCCATTCCAACGGTCTCCGAGAAGCCTGTGAAGAGCCTAGGTCGCTGGTATGATGCCTCCCTCAATGACAAAGAGCAGGTGGAGCAGCTCAGGAAGGAGGTAGCCAGTGGCTTGGAGAACATCGACAGAACTCTGCTTCCGGGCAAGCTGAAGCTTTGGTGCATGCAGTACGGACTACTCCCACGTCTCCTGTGGCCACTAACGCTCTACGAAGTCCCACTCTCAAAGGTGGAAAAACTGGAGAGGCTGGTCAACTCGTATGCAAGGAAGTGGCTTGGCCTTCCGAGGTGCCTCAGCAGCATTGGGCTCTATGGCAAGGGCATGCTTCATCTGCCCATTTCCAGCCTGGCAGAGGAGTACAAGTGTGCCAAGGTCCGTCTGGAGATGATGCTATTGGATTCAAGCGATCCATTTGTAGCCAAAGCGGCACCCATCCTGGCCACTGGAAGGAAGTGGACCCCATTGGTTGCAACGGAGCAGGCCAAGGCAGCACTCAGACACAGGGACATCGTGGGCCGAGTTCAGGAAGGGAGGAGTGGTCTTGGTCTCGGGCCCAGCACACCGGCCTGGAGCAAGGCCAGTCTGCCTGAAAGACGCAAACTTGTGGTCCAGGAGGTACGGCGGGAGGAGGAAGCAGGGAGGCGCGCACAGGCGGTGGCGCAGGCGAGGCAAGGGCAGTGGATGGCATGGGAGGGAGTAGAGAGGAGGAAGATCTCCTGGAAAGAGCTCTGGGAGATGGAGGCATCCAGGGCAAGCTTCACCATCAGGGCTGCCTATGATGTGCTGCCCTCTCCCACGAACCTAAGCCAGTGGTATGGCGAGGACCCTACTTGCCCCCTTTGTCCAAACCCTGCAACACTGAAACATGTCTTGGTGGGATGCAGCACCAGCCTCGCACAAGGCCGATACACCTGGCGGCACAACCAGGTGCTGAAGTGCCTAGCAGCAGTGCTGGAAAAACAGCGGACAAGCGTCAATGCCCTCCCGCCCACGTCGTCCCGTTGGCAGCCAACACCGTTTGTCCGGGAGGGACAAGCCAGCCTCACCACCGCAAGATCCGACCCTGGGCAGCTAGGCAGAGCACGGGACTGGATGCTGCTGGCAGACCTGGACAGGAAGCTCTGCTTTCCAGCTGAGATCGCGTCCACCAACCTGCGACCGGACCTTGTGCTGTGGTCACCCTCACTCAGGCTCGTGTACATTATAGAGCTCACGGTGCCCTGGGAGGGTGCAGTGGAGGAGGCTTACGAGCGGAAAAATCTGAGATATGCTGACCTCGCTGCAGATGCACAACAGCAAGGCTGGAAAGCGTTGGTACGCCCAGTGGAAGTGGGCTGCAGAGGATTTATAGCTACCTCAACATCCAGGTTCCTCAAGGAGATGGGAGTACGAGGGAAGGCCCACAGGCAGGCAGTCAAAGACCTCTCTACAGCTGCGGAGAAGGGGAGCCGGTGGCTGTGGATAAAAAGAAAGGATGTAACCTGGGCCTTCAAGTGAGTTGATGGCATCTAGGGAGTGAACCTGGGACGCTGGGACTCACTGCTGAACCCTCTGGAGGTGTCGTGGGCCAATCAGCGAAACATCAGTGAAGGAGGGCGCCCACTTGACAACCCGAAGGATGCCATCACTTGCTTGAACTCCACAGAATCTCGTTGGTGCTTCACGTATTGAGGGATATTAACATCTAGTCCTATTTAACAGATCTATTGTAATCCATATTGAAGTGATAATGGTTGATATGCAGTGATAATGGTGCCTATATACATGTCTATTGTCACAACAGCAAGACATATCAAGCATAAAAGACTTGATGATGGTTGGTATATGGCCTGTTAATGGTTGATATGCAGTGATAATGATGCCTATGCATGTCTATGATATGCAGTGATAAAGGTGCCTATGCATGTCTAATGGGCCGACTTCTCCACACCCCCTGGCCGACTTCTCCACACCACCTAGCCGACTTCTCCACACCACCTAGCCGACTTCTCCACACCACCTAGCCGAGATCTCCGCAGTTTTGCTCGGTCCGAGTTCGCGGCGGCCTGAGATCTCCTGTCCCCAGTTGACAGCTCTTCATACATGTAAATTCACTCAAGGAGGACAATCATCCCTGCTCCGAGGAGAAAGAAGTGTGAGCATGACAGCACAATGAACCATACAAATGGTAAATTTAGACAAAAGCTCATGTAGCCTATCATACACAAAAAAGTCACAACCTGTGATGTAATGAAAGAAATACTGTAAAAGAAAGAAGAAAAGCAGCACACCTTGAATTAAAATGGCTGAAAATCTATCAAAATGCCTGCCCCACTAAATTTGAATAATCAAAGAAAACCATCAATATACACAATGAGCTACAGACATAATCACAATCAAAGTCAAACAAAGCCCAGTCAATATAATAATTATAAGCATGTATGGAAATGCAGTTCATTTGTGGTGGATAAAATACATATGTTATGATATTGTGCATGAATGTTGGATATAATGTTCATGATTTAGTAGTTGATAGTTATGTCAAATGCTTTTAGATAGCATGTTAAGCATTTGCTAGGATTCTACAACAATAAAGACAAAAGGTGAGTATGACACATTTGCAGACTACTGACCAACTAGGTCCATTTTTGTAATTATATAATTCATCTGTAATTCATTCTTTGGAGACTAGTTGCCCTGAGCTTCCTGGTTATTAAAAATGAGTTCATGTCAGACACCTTTCAGTTTCAATACAACATAATGCAAGATTCCTAATCTACCTTACTTAACCTTCTCTACAAATATTTGGAAGGTAGAATAAAGAAGAATCACATTAGGCTTCCCTTTCAAAGATTTTTACTCAGCTTTCAATAAGATTCAGCCCCATTAAAACACATACAATGTCAGCTACAATGTCATAAGTTCACACATACGGTATAGAAGATAAAACACTTTGTTATAAAGTACCAGCGCCTTCCGCTAAAGAACACTGCCTCATCAAATACTGTATTTGATAATTAACAAAACACAGAAACATTCCAACAAAATGCTGCTGTCAAATGTGGATTTGGCTGACCAGGTTCTAAGGGTGGACTACATGAGCACATTTGATTAAGGTGCTCTATATAAACCCACAATTTACCATTGTCATTAGACAAAGGTTCAGCTTGAGTATCAACAGAGTGGTGAGAGAGACATACTGTATTTACACAAGGACATTGATGAAGTGTAAAGTATTTTTCCTCAGTACAGTAGCCCACAAATATGGCTACTACATTGTGTTAATACTTTTAGTAACACAATGTCACAAACAGCTGTCCTCCACCAAAGCTGATTGGTCATACATTGTTGTTGTGTTCTTGAAAGGATTTGGAGCAATTGTGTGTAAATGAGGTTTCTATTGGGATTGTCCAAACATTGGACAATGGTCATTGGACAATGGTTCAGCTTGAGTAGCAACAGAGTGGCGAGGGAGACTTATTCACACAGGACATCGATCAGGTATTTTTTTCCACAGTACAGTAGCCCACTTACGCACAAATATGGCTACTAGTCCACTAGGCTTACATCTTGGAAACAAACTGCACTTTTAATCCACTGGATTTATTTGGAAACTTTATTGCAGTGTTCAAACTCTGACAATAAAGTGTTGTTAGCTCAGTAAACATTTGTGTTTTCCTCAGTTTGGAGTCAGTTGGTAAAGAGATTAACAATCAAACCAAAGTAATGCTGCCTCAAAGTTGGTGTTGTGACTTGGTATAGTGTCTACTACTACGGGCATGAGAGGGAGACATTTTGAGGGTTCAATGTTAAGCGGTTTTCTAGGTTCTACGTGAATTACAGTTTTTTTGCTGTACTATTTTTACTGTAATTACTAACATGTCTCAGAATACTGAGACATGTTTATTTCCATCCACAGCGTAATGTTAGTGTGTACTAATCCAAAGACAATGCAATATTAAAACAGTATCATAAAAACATTGCAATTAATACAAAATGAATAATACATACAAATATAACACATTTCAGTGATAATCATGTATCAAAAGTATAACTTTTAATCTGGTACATTGTTCTTTAGTGGTACCAGACCTATTACTACCTCCCGCGTGTGCTACAAATAGGCTACAAAATAATTGAAAATAAAGATGAACAGCCTGACAAAGGTCAAAAATTCTACTTATAAAGGTTTAGTATTTCAGTCTACAAAAGATACAATTGATGATACATTATGCTGGTGGGAAAGACAATCCTGGAAGACAATACGGTGTACAACATACATACAACATACAATACAGCATTTAGGGTTGTAATGAAGCAGAAATACAGAATGTAAATGGATAGATGCAGTAACAAAAATGCATTATAATAATAATTCAACACCATCTGTTTTATTTAAATAGTTTCTCTGAAAACTATTGAATATTACTATAGTAGTATTGACTATACTAGTAAAAAGAGTGTGTGGATTCTCTGTGGACAAACCGATAGCATGAATGTATGCATAGTGTCAATAGGATCCAACAACAGTAATACAACAACACTACTGTATGAGTGAATATTGATGGATTGTAACTGAGCAGAGCCATTAAGACATTTGCTCCATATATTCCACCACTAACAGCTGAGCTGAACCAAAAGCAGGTCTGCTTAAGAAACAAATGTATTGTACATAACAGTCACCTGAGTATACTGTATGTGGTAACCGATTTTGCATTTCAATACCACATATCTATGAGCAGATACTCGATTTGCATCTTGGGTGACTGTTGACAGCTCTTCATACAAGTAAATTGACTAAAGGAGGTCAATCATCCCTGCTCCAAGGAGAAATAAGTAAGAACATCAGTGCCACCTATTGTTCTCCAGTTTGCTCTCCAGCACAATGGACCATACAAATGGTACATTTAGACAAAAAAAATCATGTATCATTCACAAAAACGTCACAACCTGTTTAAAAGCAATAAAAGCAGCACAGCTTGAATTAAACCAAAGAAAAACGTCAATCTACACAATGAGTTACATACATCATCACATGCCATGCCTAGTCAATCAAATCATCCCAAATGTGGTATTAAGACTGTTATCTGCATGTGTGGAAATGCAGTTAATTTGTGGTGGTTTAAAGATCCCAAACAAGTGGATAAAATTACTCATGTCATGGCATTGTGCTTGCTTTAAGAAGTAGCCACATTGAACAGAAGGTGACACTTTTTAAAGCCACCATGCACAACCTGGTGAACAAGGAGAAAAAATGTTATATGAACATTTCACCTTGTGTGGATTCTCTGGTGTGATTTAAGGGAAGACATTTGAGTGAACTGCTTCCCACAGTGATCGCATCCATAGGGTTTCTCTCCAGTGTGGATTCTCTGGTGGCTTTTGAGAGTGGACATTTGAGAGAAGTGTTGTCCGCAGTGATCACATCCATAGGGTTTCTCTCCGGTGTGGATCCTATGGTGTTCTTTAAGGGTCCCTATTGTAGAGAAGTGTTTTCCACACAGATCACATCCATAGGGTTTCTCTCCGGTGTGAACTCTATGGTGTTCTTTAAGGTTCCCCAATGTAGAGAAGTGTTTTCCACACACATCACATCCATAGAGTTTCTCCCCATATTTATCTCCTGTGTGAATTCTCTTGTGAATTTTAAGGCTGTACATTCTAGAGAAGTGTTGTCCACACTCATCACATCCAAATGCTTTTTCCCCAGTGTGTATTTTCTGGTGCCTTTTAAGAGTGTTCATTCTAGAGAAGTGGTGTCCACACTGATCACATCCATAGGGTTTCTCTCCGGTATGAATTCTCTGGTGGGTTTTTAGATCCTTCATTTCCAAGTAGCGTTGTCCACACTCATCACATCCATAGGGTTTTTCTCCAGTGTGAATTCTCTGGTGAGATTTAAGGGTGGACATTCGAGAAAAGTGTTGTCCACACTCATCACATCCATATGGTTTCTCTCCTGTATGAATTCTTGTGTGACGATTAAGGTGAGACGTTTTAGCAAAGTGTTGCCCACACTGATCACATCCAAAGGGTTTCTCTCCAGTGTGAATTCTCAGGTGTATTTTAAGACTGGAATTGTTAGGGAAGTGTTTCCCACAATGATCACAGCTGTGGTGTTTTCCCTTAGCGAAGTGTCTTTTTTCACTCACGTCTGGTAGGACAGGGACGCCAGACTGATGATGAAACACTGGATGAGAAGCAGAAAAGAGAAAGATTATTGAGGTGTACATTCATGTTGAACATCAATAATCCAATGTACTGCAAATGATTTCTGCGATACTATGTTAAACTTGGTTGACTGTAGTGTATCCATCTAAGCTAGGATGCAACATAATGCAGAATGCAATATTGAGAATGACATGCATATTTAGAATATTGATTGGAGAGAGAATCATACCATGATTTTTGCATTCCTTCTGTTCAGCAGAAATGTCCCTGGTTGGGTGGAGAGAGTTCATCTTCCCTGAAGTCTGGTGTCCAGTCTGACGTGATCAGATCCTGGAGGAGTTGTGGAGAAGAGAAACAGATCAACTGTCTTATAGTAACGGCTCTGGGTGGAAACACTGTCTGCTCTGAATGATTGGCCAAAGAGAATAAAACCATCTCTCTCCACCAATCACATACTGTGACATACTCTCCACCAATCACATGTGTGACTGTGACCCCCCCCCCCCCCCGACAGTATCTACAGGTCCTTCTCAAAAAATTAGCATATTGTGTAAAAGTTAATTTTCTTCCACAATATAATACAAAAAGTGAAACTTTCATATATTCTCAATCAATTGTGCATTAAGTGAAGTATTTAAAAACTTGTTTTGTTTTAAACCTGATGATTATGGTGTACAGCTCATGAAAACCCCAAAATCCTATCTCAATGAATTAGCATATTTTGGCGAGAACACTAAAAAAATATGTTTTAAACAAGAAATGTTGACCTTCTGAAAAGTATGTTAATGTATGCAGTTAATACTTGGTCTGGACTACGTTTGAACAAATTATTTCATCAATGGGGCGTGGCATAGAGGTGATCAACCTGTGGCACTGTTGAGGAGTTATGGAAGACCAGTTTTGCTTTGATAACGGTCGTAAATTAATTTGTATTGTTCAGTCTTATGTCTCACACCTTCCTCTTGACAATACAATCCAGATTCTCTGTGGGGTTAAAGTCAGGGCAGTTGCCTGGCCAGTTAAGCGCAGTAATACCATGGTCAGGACAGCAGCTACTGGTAGTTTTAGCTCTGTGGGCAGGTGCCAAATCGAGCTGGAAAGGAAAATTTGCATCTCTATGAAGCTTATCAACATACCAAAGCACAAGGTACTCTAGAAGGATGGCTGTGTTTTCAGTTTTCAGCCAATAACATGGCCTAAACCATGTGTTATGCCATGTCCAGTCTCCAAGCCATGTTATCGGCTGGTGTTGATCCACTAACAGTGAAAACAGTCAGTGGTTTCAACACAGCCATCCGTTTAGAGTACCTTGTGCTTTAGTATGTTGATAACCTTCATGGAGAAGCTTATTTCCCCTTCCAGCTCGATTTGGCACCTGCCCACAGAGCCAAAATTACTAGTAACTGCTGTACTGACCATGGTATTACTGCACTTAACTGACCAGCCAAATGTCCTGATTTTAACCCAACAGAGAATCTGGGTTGTATTGTCAAGAGGAAGGTGTGAGACACAAGGCTGAACAATACGAATTCATTTTTGGCCGTTATCAAAGCAAAACTGGTCTTCCATAACTCCTCAACAGTGGCACAGGTTGATCACCTCTATGCCACGCCCCATTGATGAAATAATGTGTTCAAAAGTAGTCCAGACCAAGTATTAACTGCATACATTAACATACTTTTCAGATATTCAACGTTTATTGTTTAAAACATATATTTTTTTGTGGTTTTGTTTTGCTGTACACCATAATCATCAGGATTAAATAAAAAAAAGTTTTTAAATAGTTCAGTTAATGCACAATTGATTGAGAATATATGAAATCTTCACTTTTTGTATTATATTATAGAAGAAAATGAACTTTTACACAATATGCTAATTTTTTGAGAAGGACCTGTATACCAGTATAGTAGTTAGGAGCTCATGAATAAACATGGGACGTTTATTTCAGAAGTGTGATAGTGTCCATAGGGAGGCTAAACAAATGTTGCAATTTGTTGAAATAATTGTGTACTTATATTTCAGATCAGATCGGATTCTACTTTACTTTCAGGCCTATGTCCAGTCCTAAAACAGTGTTTAGAGAATGAAACAAGTTTAGGAACAATACATAAATAAATTAAAATCAAATCTGTCATCCTCACCGTTTGCCTTCATTGATGTAGAATACTACCATATACTTATCATGCTACCTCAAGCCATTGGACAATTCGTATTACACACTTTCAACTGTTAAATCGCTAACTCTGTTTTATACCCAACATTCAATTCACCGTAGCAGAATGCGGGTGCAAAATACAGGTTCAATTAAATCCTTGACATATTCCAAAAGAGCCCAAGAAGGAGGCATAAAATAGTCCCATTTGACTGACATGACTCTGTGATTACTATGGGCTAACACCATTGTTAATGTCAGTGGTGCAATACTGCAATAAAGTTTGGAAATGTGGGCTATCATCTTTTTCATCTAAATTTACCAGAGTTCAGTTCAGCACATTTGATTAAGGTGCTTGATATAAATGTACCATGCTACATTTGAGAAGGCATTTGTATAACATTTTAAATCAATCCATTATAGGATTACCTATAGATTTCTGTTCTGGGGGATGTTTGTCCTTTAACTGACTAAATGACAATCAAAACACTATCGATGATGATGATTATATAAGAGAATATGTTCACAGTCAAATCATATACTATAGTATGCACTACAAATTACTTAACTACTAAAATCATAAACACCATGTCTCATTTTATATCCAACATTAAAGTGACCGCAACAATGGGACGCCAGGCAAAAAATGGCAATTTACCGCCATCAAAAGGGACAAGACATATGTGGTATCATTACGTTCGTCTGACATCCAGGAATGCAAAAATGTGTGATAGCAGTTTCAGAAGAGTAGCTGAATACAGTTTTTTGGCATTTATATCTGATAAAATGTTGTAATAACTTCATAACTTGAAATGCATTGATTTTACGCCCCATAAATGTATTGAACGTTAATATAAAGTTGAGCATTACGAACGATTTGGTACCAACTACATGTCTGTATCTCCTACGGTTCTCGAGATACAGCATATAGGTACGTTCACAGATTGCGGAGAGCAAGACATTTGTAACATTGATTTTTAAGTCAATCAAATGGTGATACAGGCATGAAAATTGGTACACACACTCTTCAAACCCCACTATTTCTAAAAGTTCTGCGTGCCCTGCAAAATTCCAAGATGGCAGCCCCCAAAATCCAAGATGTCCGTCCAAAAATGTGGTTTTTCATTCATAACTCGAAATACAAAGATCTTAAGCCCCATAAATGTATTGAACGTTAATATAAAGTTGGGCATTGCGGACATTTTGATACCAAGTACATGTCTCTATGTGCTACGGTTCTTGAGTTACAACATATACGTAGTGATGAGGCACCATAAGTGTAACATTTTGTCACGTTTCACTCTTTAACTCAAAGATCCCTTTATCACCATATCTTCTATTTTCAGGAAATGGACCTACATGTATCTGCTATCATAAACCACTTCAAGTTTTTCAATTGATGAAACGGGTCGGGAGTTATTAAGCCAATTGTGAAGGGCTGTTTCAGTGCTAAAATTGCTGCGTACATTCTGCGAATATAAGCCACCCAGAAATGTCTGTCTGTGCATCTGTCCTTCACAATAAGTGTATATGTGAAGCGGACGCACCAAGTGTAGCATGTGTCATAGTATAATGGTATAATGTGTATAATGTAGGTAATATATGCAATAGTGTCGTAGTGTAACGTGTAATACTGTAATAGGGTAATATGTGTAATAGGGTAATATGTGTAATAGTGTCATAGTGTAACATGTGTAATAGGGTAATTGGGTAATATGTGTAATAGTGTCGTAGTGTAACGTGTAATACTGTAATAGGTTAATATGTGTAATAGTGTAATAGGGTAATATGTGTAATAGTGTCATAGTGTAACATGTGTAATAGGGTAATAGGGTAATATATGTAATAGTGTCATAGTGTAACATGTGTAATAGTGTAATAGGTTGATATGTGTAATAGTGGCATAGTGTAACATGTGTAATAGTGTAATAGGTTGATATGTGTAATAGTGGCATAGTGTAACATGTGTAATAGTGGCATAGTGTAACATGTTGTAATAGCATAATAGGGTAATGTGTGTAATAGTGTAACATGTGGTAATGTCTGTGCATTATGGTAATAGTGTAATATATTATTTTATAGCATAATAGTGTAATATGTGTACTAGTGTCATATTGTGACATGTGTAATAGGCAAGTATGTGTATCATGTGTAATGGTGTAATAGGACAATTACACTAGACCACTATTCAATATATTACACTATTACCCTAATGCACATATATTTCACTATTACACCATTACATATATTACCCTATTACACTATTACATATATTACCCTACTACACTGTTACACAATTGCATATATTACACTATTACATGATTGCGTATATAGCACTATTACCCTAATGTACATATTAGCCTATTACACTATGACACTATTACACATATTTCCTATTACACTATTAGCCTAATGCACAAATATCACACTATTACACTTATTACCCTATTACACATGTTACACTATGACACTATTACACATATTACCCTATTACCCTATTACCCTATTACACATGTTACACTATGACACTATTACACATATTACCCTATTACACTATTACACATATTAACCTATTACAGGATTACACGTTACACTACGACACTATTACACATATTACCCAATTACCCTATTACACATGTTACACTATGACACTATTACACATATTACCCTATTACAGTATTACACGTTACACTACGACACTATTGCATATATTACCCACATTATACACATTATACCATTATACTATGACACATGCTACACTTGGTGCGTCCGCTTCACATATACACTTATTGTGAAGGACAGATGCACAGACAGACATTTCTGGGTGGCTTATATTCGCAGAATGTACGCAGCAATTTTAGCACTGAAACAGCCCTTCACAATTGGCTTAATAACTCCCGACCCGTTTCATCAATTGAAAAACTTGAAGTGGTTTATGATAGCAGATACATGTAGGTCCATTTCCTGAAAATAGAAGATATGGTGATAAAGGGATCTTTGAGTTAAAGAGTGAAACGTGCCAAAATGTTACACTTATGGTGCCTCATCACTACGTATATGTTGTAACTCAAGAACCGTAGCACATAGAGACATGTACTTGGTATCAAAATGTCCGCAATGCCCAACTTTATATTAACGTTCAATACATTTATGGGGCTTAAGATCTTTGTATTTCGAGTTATGAATGAAAACCCACATTTTTGGACGGACATCTTGGATTTTGGGGGCTGCCATCTTGGAATTTTGCAGGGCACGCAGAACTTTTAGAAATAGTGGGGTTTGAAGAGTGTGTGTACCAATTTTCATGCCTGTATCACCATTTGATTGACTTAAACATCAATGTTACAAATGTCTTGCTCTCCGCAATCTGTGAACGTACCTATATACTGTATCTCGAGAACCGTAGGAGATACAGACATGTAGTTGGTACCAAATCGTTCGTAATGCTCAACTTTATATTAACGTTCAATACATTTATGGGGCGTAAAATCAATGCATTTCAAGTTATGAAGTTATTACAACATTTTATCAGATATAAATGCCAAATAACTGTATTCAGCTACTCTTCTGAAACTGCTATCACACATTTTTGCATTCCTGGATGTCAGACGAACGTAATGATACCACATATGTCTTGTCCCTTTTGATGGCGGTATTTTTCCTGGCGTCCCACCAACATTAAAGTGACCGCAACAATGACAGCAGAGCTCCCTGCTTTTCTATCTGCCGGCATGGAATGGTCGCATTAGCATGTTTTGTCAACCGACACTAAACTGAGGAAAACACATGTTTACTAAGCTTTTGAAACCTTTCGTGCTTGAACCCCTCTAACCATTAATGAATTGTGTATATCTATCAGTAGTGTGAGGCTAACTAGAAGGTTGAAAATAAAATTGGAGAAATATAAATTTGTGAACTGAAATATGCATAACACTTGCATGTGTTATTATACTACTATATCCATAATTAATAATAAACTATGTGCAACATATGGACATGGATGGATGGGTACTGATCTATGTCAATATTACTTTGTCTTGAGACATAGATTACAACTAAACTAAACTGTTCTGCAGTAAACTGCCAGGGTCATACCTTGTAGGGCAGGGGTAGGGAACCTAACCTCATTTTAATTATATGAAAAAAAGTGTCATTAGACGAGTCCGCGCATGCGCAAAATGGTGCCAGTCACCAGAGACTAGAAATCCGGTTCGCAGTAATTTGAATGGGAAAGTGGCAACCTATTTATCTATCAATGGCATAGACAGCGCAGATGAGGCAGACTTAGACACCGTTTGATGTATTTTGTTCTGCTGTCAAAAATAGCGGCCGATGTGTGCATGTTCAAACTAATTGCGTTAACTGAAAAGAAACCCTTTTGAGAAGATGGCTAAAAGGCAAAATAAGGACAAGGAGTATTTTACTTTTCAGCAGGAATTGACAGAGGAATCTGCTTTTGTTGAGAGAGCAGGTTCTGTGGTGTCTAATATGCAATGATAAAAGAGCAATGGCATAAGAATGTTATTAAAAATAATTCAGACTCATTATACTTAAAAGTGGTGAAATTACATCAAATGGACAGATTTACTAGTATTTTATTATTGTTTTTTTTTTTTTAAAGACTGTATGGCGCTCACAGAATTTCATTTGAAAATATGTGGTGTTTTTTATGTGGTGTTTTTTTTTTCTCAATACAGTAACCCACTTAAGTACATATGGCAACTAGTCCACTAGGCCTACATCTAGGAAACAAACTGTGCTTTTGATCCAATGGATTTATTTGGAAACTGTATTGTTATTGAAACCATGACAATGGTACATTAGCAGGCATGAACAATAACCCTCCAAATAAAATAAAGAAAAAATAGAAAAAAAGAAAATAAATAGTCTTTAAGTGAAGTCGTCACTTTAGCTCTTAAAGAGTTTATTCAAGGTCCAAAGTCAAGTCAATGACCTTTACGGTCAATTGGGTCAACTCAGACTCCGATCCACAGTTCTACAAAAAACGACTCTGTGAGCAACGAATGTCGGCTGTCGAATCGTTTGAGTAGTTTGAATCGTTGGAGTGCACTCTTTGTCACATTTTCGAATCCAGTACTAGTCGGGTGACTGGCACAACCCTACCATAGAACAGACCATCCATCTGTTCTATGGTAGGGTTTATTATTTAATTATCATCATGTTCTGTTCTTGTTCCTTGTTGTACAACCTTTCAATATCAACATCAACTGAGCATTGCAGTATGCAAACACTCGTTTTAACTCTGAACTCAAATACCATATATAATGTATTTGTAGAAATATTTATCTTCATGTGTATCCATATATGTGTCACAATCTGATACTTTGAGGCTCAAGCAGCCCAGGGTCACTTTTCTGTTTTTACAGATTATTAAAGTATGCAATGTAAGCTTTCATATGATGCATCACATACGATGAAATTGGAGCATTTTTGGAGTAGGTATGAGCATTTAAATCTGAAATCTGACAAGGCATTCAAAGTTTCTTTAGATTTTCACACATACAGTAGGGTAGAAATGGGTGGTAACAATGGGAGGGACAAGGGTCATCCACTCCGCCCATAATGTCTCATTTAAATACCATAAACACCCTGACTAACTGTAGCTGTCAAAGACTGTACTGTACTAGACTGTGAATAGCCTTAAAGATCTTTAAAATACTTATGATGCTAATACATGTCATCTTTTGTTAGAGAAAGTAAAATATGGGTGTTTTACATTGCTTGATTTATTTAGTTTTAATGTACATTCACACCCATAGAGTAATACATTCCAATGGCCAATCGCCATCTGCAGGCTACATGCTAAATAGTGAGCTTGTAGATCATACCATTTGTAGCGCTTGTGTACTGTATACTGTACATGATGTTCTTTCATAAACATAGAAATGAATGACTGTCTGTAGTGAGGAGTGTCGCCACACACACACACTGGTTGCGAAACTCTTCCTACTTTAGTAAAGTAGGAGTTTGGACATTGAGGGGGAGGAAAATAGCCTGGTCACATGGTTCATGTTCTCACTCAAGCCCATAGACAATGCATTCCGGTTGTCCCAATTTGTTGTCCCCATTCAATAGAAGCCATGCAGAAAATCCGCCATTAGACTGGCCCCATGAAGTGAACAGAGTTTACTTATCTCGGTCTGTCGCTAGGCTAAGCTAAGCTAACAACTAAACTAACGCAGGGACGGAAACACAGTTTTATGGGGTCTGATTTTGTTGTGGCCTGGAAAGGGCAGTTGTTTTACAGACAGGCAAATGGGCAGAGTCGGAATCCCCCTCTAATATCGATGTGTTCACGTCCTCCCCGCAGAAAACTGACAAAATAGAGTCTTGACTCCACACTGAAGACATGACAACAGAGCAGCTCTTTTTAAAAGAAAATATGACGGAATGAGGCGTCGCTCATTCATGCAATGCAGCCATGCGTTGCACGCGCACGCACACACACACACACGCACGCACACACACACACACACACACACACACACACACACACACTGACCAAGTCAATTAATCACTCATTGTGTTTAACACAATACCCTTTGTCATTTACCAACAATGACCAAAAAGTGTGGAATGCACCTTTAAGTTGCATTTTCACCATAATGATAAAATGTAAACACTTCCATCACAGATGATGCACTATATAAGTCAAATACAGTAGTAAATCTCGTTTTATAGAGTAAAGGAAATAATAAAATAATATATCTTCCACAACACTAGTAAGTTACAGCAACAATATTTCAACAGTCAACACTCACCGAATCACTTCCAATGTTCAGGAACACAGAGAGATGTCAGGTTTCAGTTTCACTGGTCTGTATAAACAATGCTATCCGTTAGCATCACATAACAATGGCGTTAGCATTGCTAGTTAGAAGAATGTGCATGCATATGCTATTTAGTTCATCTCACCGAGTGGGTAAACGTGTGGTTCTGGTTCCTACACCAAACGGCTGCAGGATTGTCCCCTTTGTAAGACAAACATACAGCACCACACTGTAGCAACAGTTGGTGCATCTGTTCTGTTGCTTCTGCTCAGACAGAGCCTTGGAAATAGACAGAGTTACGCCAACTCCGTTCACTTTGTGGGGCCAGTCCCTCTACATAGACTTCTGTTGGATAGTGACAATGAATAGTGACAGCCGGAAGTTACTGAATGCATTAAAATCTATGGGCTCGCGCGAGTACATGAACCACGTGACCAGGCTGTTTTCTGACCCCTCAATGTCGCAACTCTTCTACTAGATGGCTCTGTGCTCAGATGCAGTCGCGTCAGCTTGGAAAAGGACAGAGCCTTGGAAATACAGAGTTACGCCAACTCCGTTCACTTCGTGGGGCCAGTCCAATGGCGGCTCCTCTACATAGACTTCTATTGGATAGTGACAACAAATAGTGACAACCGGAAGTTACTGAATGCATTGAAGCCTATGGGGCTCGCGCGAGTACTAGAACCACGTGACCAGACGGTTTTCTGTCCCCTCAATGTCGCAACTCTGTCTATTTCCAAGGCTCTGGAAAAGGAAGCATAGACGTGATGACGTCACGTATAGCTGCGTCAAATAGATGATGTCACAATTTCCGATTTTTGCCTATTTTAAAATTAGATTCATGGAGGTTTTCTTAGCTTGTGTCTAAAGAAAAGGTTTAATACTTTGCAGAATTGCATAGAAACTGTGCCTGATGCAGTACAATTCATTGTCCAAGAGTTTTTTTTTTTTGCAAAAGGAAATTCTTAATATTAATGTATTTTGTGAGCTAAAAAGGAACACATTTCACATACAGCAGAAAATCTAAAAAATGGTCAACTTGTCAACTTGATCATGTACTGACACCATTGTGTATCTTTCTTATAATAATGGTTGTACACGTTTGCAGTCACAAATAAAGACACACGTTCAAATTCACTTCCCTCAATTAAATACGAGTAACACAATGTCACAAACAGCTGTTCCTCCACCAAAGCTGATTGGTCATACATTTTGTGGTTGTGGTTCTGAAAGGATTTGGAGCAAATGAGGTTTCTATTGTGAACATTAGACAATGGCTCAGCTTGAGTAGCAATAAAGTGGTGAGAGACTTATTTACACAAGGACATTAATCAACAGCTTTTTTTAAATACAGTAGCCCAGGGGTTTTCAACCTTTTTCATCCCAGGGCCCACCATTTATTCAACATTTGAGCCACGGACCACCATTTGAGGACATTTTAGCCCCACAGACCCCCCAAACTAAAGATTTCCTTTGCTTCTGTCCATGACCATTGGTCCCCTAGTTGAGTAGATTAGGACTAACTCACATGATGAATATTTTAACTCTTGAGAGTGTAAAAATGAAACCAAATGGACCCGCAAGGGTCCATTTGGTTTCATTTTTACGTTCTCAGGAGTTGCATCTGGTTAAACAACTTAGCTGGGGGCCACCTGGAACCCTCTCAGGGACCACTGGTGGTCCCCAGACCACCTGTCGAAAACCCCTGCAGTAGCCTACAAATATGGCTACTAGTCCACTAGGGCTACATCTTGGAAACAAACTGTGCTTTTGATCCACTGGATTTATTTGGAAACGTTATTGCTGTATTCAAACTCGACATTAATAATACCGTTAACTCAATAAACGTGTGTTTTCCTCAGTTTGGAGTTTTTAGATTTTATTGCATGGGCTGTTTTGCCATATTTTAGCAGCCAACTGAATGTATGGCAGATACAAGCAGAGGAGACTACAGGCATGAGACACATTTTCAGGTTAAATTAGAGTAAAACAAAGAGGATTGAGAACATTGTGACATGTCGATTTCCATTCACAGCATAATGTGTACTAATCCAAAGACAATACAGTATTACACCGGTATCACAGTAAAATTGCAATTAATTCAAAATGAATAGTATATACAAATATAACACGTTTCAGTGAAAATCATGTTTTAAAAGTATAACTTTTAATCTGACACAGTGTTCTTTTAGGGGTACCAGACCTATTACTACGGCTACAAATAGTGTAATGTAACACTTATGTAATAATGTAAAATAATAATAATAAAAAATTAACCTGACCAATTCTAATTATACAGGTTTAGAATTTCAGTCCACAAAAGATACAATTGATGATACATTACAGGGGTTGACACTAAGGTCTCTGAGGCACTTGCCCATTGGGCAAGTGAAAGTCAGGTTCTACTTGCCCTCAGGTCATGGTCACTTGCCCCCCAAAAATATATTGTAAATGTTGCATTTAAGTTTACTTCCTACTTGGGTGCTTGGGTTCCAGGTGGGACCTTGGTTAACCAGATGTAACTCTTGAGAGCGTAAAAATTGCTTTCCAGCCCAATGGACCATACAAATGGTAAATTTAGACAAAAGCCCATGTACTGTATCATTCACAAAAGTCACAACCTCTTGTGTAATAAAAAGCAATAAAAGAAAAGCAGCACACCTTGAATTAAAGGTAGTGGAAGTGATTTCACTTTTGTCAGATATCACCCAAAAAATATTTTTTTCTGTTAAAATGCTCTATTATAAGGTGTGGAAACCATATATGGAGTTTCCCCCTCCCCCACATTAGCAGAGGAGCTAATAAAAGTTCCCCAGGTGGTAGCGGATTCTCCTCCAATCAGGATCGAGCAGCAGGCTCACATAGTGTAGCTACTATTTGGCGCCCCTAGTGCACCAGGCTGGAACTACAGGATGAATTTCAAATCACTTACCCTACCTTTAAAGTGAATCAAAATATTCATGTCATGGCATCGTGCTTGCTTTAAGAAGTAAGCAAATTACCACATTGAACAGAAGGTGACAGTATCAAAAAATATAATAATAATAAAAAATAATAGCAAAGTCTGCAGTAATAGCAGTCTGTTTAAAAAATGAATGAAGTCCAAAATCCTTATAGTGGTTTTTATTTCCATGCATTGGGAACATATAGTAAGAGAAACATCCCCATATCATGATGCGCATCACCATGGATGTTTAACTTACTATGGTGTCTGGCCTATTTATCACATACCATGGATGAGTTTGGATACATCAAAATACTTGAAAAGGTCATGTTGCCTTATGCTGAAGAGGAAATGCCCTTGAAATGGGTGTTTGAACAAGACAACGACCCCAAACACACCAGTAAGCGAGCAGCTTCTTGGTTCCAGACCAACAAAATTAAAGTTATGGAGTGGTGGTGGCCAGCCCAATCTCCTGACCATAATCCGATAGAAAACTTGTGGGGTGACATTACAAATGCTGTTTCTGAGGCAAAACCAAGAAATGCAGAGGAATTATGGAATGTTGTCAAATCATCTTGGGCTGGAATACCTGTTCACAGATGCCAGAAGTTGGTCGACTCCATGCAACACAGATGTGAAGCGGTTCTCAAAAACAGTGGCCGTACAACTAAATATTAGTTTAGTGATTCACAGGAATGCTGAATCCTGGATATTTTTCAGTTAATACAGTAAATATTTGAGTTTGTAAAGTAAAATGCAGACACAGCTATTTTTGAACAGCCCAATGTTCATTTTTCTTCATTTTCTGTAAAATAATTAAATAATTTCTGCTTTTTCCTTCATGTTTTGATTTAGAATATAATGTGTAGAATATAATGTGCATACATTTTCAATGTATGGGAAAAAAAAAAAAAAAAAAACTATAAGGATGTTGTGCTTTACTATTTTTTTTTTTTTAACAGACTGCTATTATTTTTAACATAACTGTAAGTAAGAACATCATTGCCAACTATTGCTCTCCAGCACGTGCAATAAAAATACTCACATTGTGCTTGCTTTAAGACGTAGGCAAATTACCACATTGAACAGAAGGTGCCAATTTAAAGCCACCGCGTACAACCTGGTGAACAAGGTTTTTTTTTTTCCTATAAACATTTCATCTTGTGTGTATTTTCTTGTGTGATTTAAGCGTGGACGTGTGAGAGAACTGCTTCCCACAGTGATCACATACATAGGGTTTCTCTCCAGTGTGGATTCTCATGTGGCTTTTAAGAGTGGACATGGTAGAGAAGTGTTGCCCACAATAAGCACAACCATAGGGTTTCTCTCCGGTGTGAATTCTATGGTGTGTCTTAAGGCCCTCCAATGTAGAGCAGTGTTTTCCACACAGATCACATTCATAGAGCTTATCCCCATGTTTCTCTCCCCTGTGAATTCTCTTGTGTATTTTAAGGCTGTACATTCTAGAGAAGTGTTGTCCACACTGATCACATCCAAATGCTTTTTCTCCGGTATGTATTTTCTGGTGCCTTTTGAGACTGTTCATTCTAGAGAAGTGGTGTCCACACTGATCGCATCCATAGGGTTTCTCTCCGGCATGGATTCTCAGGTGGGTTTTTAGATCCCTCATCTCAGAGAAGTGTTGTCCACACTGCTCACATCCATGGGGTTTTTCTCCGTGAATTCTCTTGTGGGATATAAGCCTCTTCATTTCGGAAAAGTGTTGGCCACACTCATCACATCCATAGGGTTTTTCTCCGGTGTGAAGTCTCTGGTGACGTTTAAGGTTGGACATTTGAGAGAAGTGTTTCCCACAGTGACCACATCCATAGGGTTTCTCTCCTGTGTGGATCCTATGGTGTTCTTTAAGGTTCTCCATTGTAGAGAAGTGTTGTCCACACTCATCACATCCATAGGGTTTTTCTCCAGTGTGAGTTATCTGGTGACGTTTAAGGTTGGACATTACAGAGAAGTGTTGTCCACACTCATCACATCCATAGGGTTTCTCTCCAGTGTGAATTCTCTGGTGACTTTCAAGGCCAGCCGTTGTAGAAAATTGCTGTCCACAAAGGTCACATCCATAGGGTTTCTCTCCAGTGTGAATTCTCTGGTGATTTTTAAGGCCAGCCGTAGTAGAAAATTGCTGTCCACAAAGATCACATCCATAGGGTTTCTCTCCAGTGTGAATTCTCTGGTGACTTTTAAGGCCAGACGTTGTAGAAAAGTGTTGTCCACACTGATCACATCCAAAGGGTTTCTCTCCAGTGTGAATTCTGAGGTGTACTTTAAGATTAGAGTTGTTAAGGAAGTGTTTCCCACAATGATCACAGCTGTGGTGCTTTTCCTTAGCGAAGTGTCTTTTTTTTCTTTTTTTCTTCTGATGATGCAACACTGGATGAGAAGCAAAGAAAGATCATTGAGGTGTACTATTCATGTTGAACATTAAGCAGTTAATAATCAAATGTACTGTAAGTGATTCCTGCGATAATATGTTAAAGTGATTCCTGCGATAATATGTTAAACTTGGTTGACTGTAGTGCATCTATCTAAGCCAGGATGCAACACAATGCAGAATGCATTATTGAGAATGACATGCCTATTTAGAATAGAATATCGATTGGAGAGCGAGAGAGAATCATACCATGATTTTGGGATTCCTTGTATTCAGCAGAAATGTCCCTGGTGGGGTGGAGAGAGTTCATCTTCCCTGAAGTCTGGTGTCCAGTCTGAGGTGATCAGATCCTGGAGGAGTTGTGGAGAAGAGAAACAGATCAACTTGTCTTATAGTAACGGCTCTGGGTGGAGACACTGTCTGCTTTGAATGATTGGCCAAAGAGAATAAAACCATTTCTCTTAGTGATTTAGCACATACTGTGCTAAATCACTAACTCTGTGTTTTATATCCAACATTCAAGTGACCGTAGCAGAATGCAGGTACAAAATACAGGTTCAATTAAATCCTTGACATATTCCAAAAGAGCCCAACAAGGAGGCATAAAATAGTCCCATTTGACTGACATGACTCCGTGATTACTATGGGCTAACACCATTGTTAATGTCAGTGGTGCAATACTGCAATAAAGTTTGGAAATGTGGGCTATCATCTTTTTCATCTAAATTTACCAGAGCACAAGGTGCTTGATATAAATGTACCATGCTACATTTGAGAAGGTATTTGTATAATATTTTAAATCAACCCATTATAGGATTACCTATTTCTGTTTTGGGGCATGTTTGTCCTTTAACTGACTAAATGACAATCAAAACAGTATTGATGATGATGATGATGATGATGATGATTATAGACCATGGGTCTCCAACGCGTCGCTCGCGAGCGACCGGTCGCTCGTTGGTTGTTTTTGGGTCGCTCGCAAAGGAGTTGCAAAATTCGGCTATGAATGATATGAAAAGCATGACCTGAAATGCACTTTCCCTATGTCAGTCATTCCTAACGACCGTGCCGCGTCACTTTACTGTGACTTGGAGCAAGGCCAAGTGTGCCGTGAGAATTGCCGAACAAATTCCTTAGCATTTCCCGAAACCAATCGATACTGCGGTCCATTGTTCTTAGGTGCGAGAAAAAACAACATGCTAATGACGGCCGGGCGCCACCACGGAACCAATAGATACTACATTACAACACGCTGACCGTCGCTCCCTATCCCTTGGCCATAGAAATGCTAATTCAGTCTTTGTTTCAACGGGGCCATCACATTACCGTTGACTATAGGTAGGCTATCTGTGTCGCAGAACTGTCGAAAACAATGCATTTCCAACTCCAGTTTGTCACCGTTCCAGGCTGCATGAACAACAGCAGCGCGAGCACAGCGCTACTCCTCCGTGTGTGTGAGAAACTTGAAATCCGAGCGATATGATCGGATCGCTCCCACTATTGTGCCAAATCAATAATGTCGCAAAATGCCACTAACCCGTGGGTTCAGATTTGCCCAATGAAAGGATTAAAAAGCTCACTATAAAAATGCCATGAGGCATGGCAAAACACGTGACCGAGGCTTACACATGAAGGAGAGAGTAAATGCAGCTTCTCTCTGTGTTGCGTGATCGTTGACCATTGGCAAGAAGGGGGGGAAATCACACCCATGTGAAGAGAAGTAGTGCAACTGCAAACAACATTCACAGATGCTGAGATGATAAACTCCACTATGATTTGCTGCTTCTGGCTTTACTGGAGTGAATATTTGATTAAATGTGCATGGTGGACACAATCAAACTTAATTAATCTCCAAAATGATGTGCAGCTAAAAGCACAACAGAATTCACAACATTTCTGGGCGTTGGTGGACCCAGAAAAATATAATAATATTCACCAAGCAGCCCTGAAAGTGAGTGCTTTATTTGGCTCTACTTATCTATGTGAATCTGCATTCTCTGATATGAATGTGATCAAATCCAAATTCAGAACTAGGTTGACTGATCATTTGAATGACTCTAAGAGTGAACCTGAGTGGATACACCCCAGCGTTCAAGTGTCTTGCAGAGGCCATGCAGTGCCAGGCATCTCATTAGAGGAGAATGCAAAATGTGAATGCACTTTTGAACCAGAACAGAGTTAGTGCCTGGCCTAACTAAAATAAAACGCAGTTTGTTGTTAATGTTGTTGAATAAGGCATCTGAATATGCACTGTGATTGTTAATTGTTAATGTTGTTGAATATTATTGATTCTGTTAAATAAATGAAAGCTAAAAGTGAAGTAGCTCTCGGCCCCTCAGATTTTTTCAAAGTAGCTCTTAGATGAAAAAACGTTGGAGACACTTGTTATAGACGATAACATGTTCACAGTCAAATCATATAATATAGTATGCACTACAAATTACTTAACTACTAAAATCATCAACACCAACATTTTACATCCAACATTTAATCTGACCGTAACAATGACAGCAGAGCTCCCTGCTTTTCTATCTGCCGTACGAAAGGCAAGTTCAGCTGGCTGCTAAAATATGGCAAAACAGCCCAAAGAGCAAAAAGGCATGGAATGGTCACATTACATGAAATGGACAGATTTACTAGTATTTTAGGTTTTTAAAAACTGTATGGCTCTCACAGAATTTCATTAGAAAATATGTGGTGTTCATGGCTGTCTCAGCCAAAAAGGTTCCCGACCCTGCTGTAGGGCTTAACCTGTCAAGTTGATCATGTATTGACGCCCTTGTGTATCTTTCTTATGAGAATTGTTGTGCACGTTTGCAGTCACAAATAAAGACACACATTCAAATTCACTTCTCTCAATCACATACTAGTAACACAATGTCACAAACAGCTGTTCCTCCACCAAAGGTGATTTGTCATACATTGTGGTTTTCAAAGGATTTGGAGCAATTGTGTGCAAATGAGGTTTCTATTGTGACCATTGGACAATGGTTCAGCTTGAGTAGCAACAGTGGTGAGGGACTTATTTACACAAGGACATTCAACAGTAGCATTTTTTTTCAATACAATAGCCCACTTAAAGGGATATTCCATTTTTTTTTTTTTAATGTCATTTCATGGTCTACTCAGTCTCATGTGAACATTCCAGACTGTTTATAAGTTACTCCATAGACAGACCATCCATCCGTCCATCTGTCTATGGTAGGGTTTATTATTTAATTATCATCATGTTCTGTTCTTGTTCGTTGTTGTACAAACTTTTAATATCAACGTCAACTGAGCATTGCAGTATGCAAACACTTGTTTTAACTCTGAACTCAAATACCATAGAATGTATTTGTAGAATTATTTATCTTTGCGTGTATCCATATACAGTATGTGCCACAATCTTATCTGATACTTTGAGGCTCAAGTAGCCCAGGGTACATTTTACAGATTATTAAAGTATGCAATGTAAGCTTTCATCTGATGCATCAATCAAGGAAATTGAAGCATTTTTGGAGTAGATATGAGCATTTAAATCGGAATGTCCCAAAATAGCACACAGAGAAAAGGGCACTCAAAGTTTCAGAAGATTTTCACACATACAAATGGACCCTTGCGGGTCCATTTGGTTTCAGTTTTACACTCTCAAGAGTTAAAATATTCACCATCTGAATTAGCACCACTTAATTAAGACGTTTACACTGTTTTGTTGGCAAAATCCAGACCAAATTGTGGACGAAACCAAAAGAGTGGTGGTCCGTGGCTCAAATGCTGAATAAATGGTGGAGTCAAAAAGGTTGAACCCCTGATGTATGCAAATCGCCAAGTCTCGATTTCTCCACCCCGATATAATTTGGTACTTTAGCAAATAAATACGCACATTTAACTTCTCCAAATAATCTAACTGTTCGGATGAATAGTGAGATCAAACTTCAGACTTTTTTATACAAATAAAAACGATTTTACCCCCCAAAAAAAGATAATTATTATTAGACTTTAGATGGCTCTACAGGAAAACGGCCTTGCGTGACAAAGGGACCAAAGCACCAGATTCTATCACATATGCTTGGCATATTTTTAACCAATAACTTGCAAAATACAAAATAAAAGTATTAAACTGTTTCAGTTAACTGGAATACCAATATACAAAACGTATCAAGTACTTATTATATTAATCATAAACTCAAAATGACACATTAGTGCAAAATAAACAACACAGAGCTTTTCTGTCGCAAACATGCACCAAAAGTCAATTAATCACTCTGATTGTGTTTAACACAATACCCTTTGTCATTTACCATCAATGACGAAAAAGTGTGGAATGCACCTTTAAGTTGCATTTTCACCATAACGATTAAATGTTAACACTTCCATCACAGATGATGCACTATATAAGTCAAATACAGTACTAGTAAATCTCGTTTTATAGAGTAAAGGAAATAATAAAATAATATATCTTCCACAACACTAGTAAGTTACAGCAACAATATTTCAACAGTCAACACTCACCGAATCACTTCCAATGTTCAGGAACACAGAGAGATATCAGGTTTCAGTTTCACTGGTCTGTATAAACAATGCTATCCGTTAGCATCACATAACAATGGCGTTAGCATTGCTAGTTAGAAGAATGTGCATGTAGTGATGGGCAGTAGCTTGTTACAAGTAGCTAAGCTACATAGCTTAACTACATTTTCCCATAACTTGTAATGTAGCTTACTACATTTGATCTGGGAAAAGCTTGAAGTGAAGCTACACTACTTGTTTTGAGTAGCTTGTAGTGAAGCTACACTACTTGTTTCGGGTAACAAGGAAAGTAGCTTACTACATTTTCCCACACATTTTCAAATTCCACCCATTTTAATGGGTAGAAAACCTCTAATATACATCCCAAAACTTAAACATGCAATTTTTATTTTTATTATATTATTATGATTATTATTTAGAAGGCTGTACATTAAGTTGAGATATATATTTATATTATGTAGTGTTGATGTAGCAAGCTACATCAAGCTACTTTTGTCGTGTAGCTTGTAGTGTAGCTTAGCTACATTTTATCGAGAGTAGCAAGTAGTGTAGCTTACTACATTTTCCCAGTAACTTGCCCATCACTGTGTGCATGTATGTGTTATTTAGTTCATCTCACCGAGTGGGTAAACGTGTGGTTCCTACAGGATTCTCCCCTTTGTAAGACAAACATACAGCACCACACTGTAGCAACAGTTGGTGCATCTGTTCTGTAATATTATCTTTCTGCTCTGCTGTTGCTTCTGCTAGCGGACAGAGCCTTGGAAATACAGAGTTACGCCAACTCCGTTCACTTCGTGGGGCCAGTCCAATGGCGGCTCCTCTACATAGACTTCTATTGGATAGTGACAACAAATAGTGACAACCGGAAGTTACTGAATGCATTGAAGCCTATGGGGCTCGCGCGAGTACTAGAACCACGTGACCAGACGGTTTTCTGTCCCCTCAATGTCGCAACTCTGTCTATTTCTAAGGCTCTGGAAAAGGAAGCATAGACGTGATGACGTCACGTATAGCTGCGTCAGAGCCCTCTAGTAGAAGAGTTGCGACATTGAGGGGTCAGAAAACAGCCTGGTCACGTGGTTCATGTACTCCCGCGAGCCCATAGGCTTCAATGCATTCAGTAACTTCCGGTTGTCACTATTCATGTCACTATCCAACAGAAGTTTATAGATGGACTGGCCCCATGAAGTGAACGGAGTTGGCGTGACTCTGTCTATTTCCAAGGCTCTGAGCTGCGAGCTGTTCTATGGTGCAAACATGCTGCCCTCTACTGTTGCTTTGAAGTACCTCGAAGTAAAAATAAACCAAGTAATAATAAGTTGATGTAGATTCTTTTATACATGTTTTTTTTAAATAAAACAATTACTTTGTAGTGAATTTCAATGGAAAACCAGAATAATGTATTTTTAACCATTTAATTGTTCTTAGCTCGTAAGCTGGGTTTTAGGACCTGGGTTACACTATATTCAAACTCAGACATTAATAGTGTCCTTAGCTCAGTAAACATGTGTGTTTTCCTCAGTTTGGAGTATTTTTTTAAATTTATTTTTATTTTATTGCTTGGGCTGTTCTGCCATATTTTAGCAGCCAACTGAATATGCATTTTGTATGGCAGATAGAAAAGCAGGGAGCTCTGCTGTCATTTTAATGTTGGTATGAAATGGGAGTTGGTGTTTATGATTTAGTAGTTATGTAAATTGCAGTGTGTTAGGCTTTCTTTCTGTTTCTATATTATTTGACTGTCAAACTAGTTGAGAATCACTGCTTGAGCTGTAAAAAAAAATCTCTTACGGTGGCCATATCTATAGGCCATGCCATATATAATTTTGAAATGGGAGTGCATGCCGAATGGGTGTCAGTCCTTGATGTGAAACATGGGTCCCTTATGACATTCTCTATAGCCACATGAATCAATGTCTTAGGTGGTGTTACTGATGTGGTTTCATGTTTACACTCTCAAGAGTTAAAATATTCACTGAATTAGACCAAAGTCTACATCTACACAAGGGAATGTAGAAGATTAATGGTCTTTTAGTTCTGTCTGTTTTGTAATCCAGCCTGGAATTGTGGCCAAAAGCAAAATAGATCTTTAGTTTTGGGGTTTGTGGGGCTAAAATGTCCTCAATTGGTGGTCCGTTGCTCAAATTCTGAATAAATAAATAATAAATGAAAAAGGTTGAAAACCACTGTGGTAAAGCGTCCCCCTAACCCTGTATCAAGCACAGTGGTACATTTCCATGGATCTGAAAATATCATTGTAATCAACATTATAATCTTACTGCATTCATAATATGACACATACTCTTGCATGAGGAGTAATAAATAAAATGTCCACCTTGTTATATAAACATGTTTTAAAAAAGGCTAGTGCTTTATTAGTTCTATCCTAGCAGATTTTTTGTTGTACTGTACGTTTTTTAATTTCCAATACACTGTTCTATCAATCAGGGGATCACAACAGTGATGAGAGCTCCAGTAGACGTGGTGAAAAAGGTCGCCATTACGCTGTATTAAAGAGTATTAAAGAGCCAAAGATATACATCTGCTCACCACCACAATCCAATGGACTTTTAGAAGTGTTGTACCTTTTTGCGCATTTATAAGAAATGTCATCGGCTGGTCTTTTGAGTTTTTTTTTTTTTTTTTCACAAATACCGATGAGTAAAATCATGTATATCTTACATGAACTTATAATCAAGTTTTCTCTTATGTCATAGTACTACGCAGTCATGTTATCTGTGAGTTATATGTATATTTTCTGTGGGTTGTATATAGTTATACTGTATGTATATTGTGTCAAATCTTAAGTGCTTTGTATTCCACACATTTACACATTTTACACAAAACAAATGTGGGCTGAAGGTGCAACTATTACATGAAAAGGAACAAAATGGCATTAGCATTAAGGCTTAAATAAAAATAGGCTGTAAGAAATGGACTGACTGAAGGAACAAAGCTTTATTTTTTGAACATTCAGAATTAAGGGCAATAGAAAATAAATCCCAAAGCCAAAACAAACAAAAGGCATCGCTGGCCTAAAATTAGAACCCTAGAGCTAGACTGCCATTGTGTCACGTATTCGTGCACAACAATATCCAATGTCCATAGTTTTGTTCTGCAGCACTCTAAAGAGGGAATCAGTATGACTAAAAATATCCTCATAAGCCATGATCAAAAAGCATGTTGATGGTTTTCATAAGCACTTATAATAAAAAATGGCCATCATTTGGGTGTCGTTATCCCAGTCACCAGGATTTTCGCTAATGATACGGAATAATTCAAGCAGATCACTTTGGTACATGCTTATTGATTGCACAAGCCTTGAATTTGAGCTCCATCTCGTGGGCGCTGCTCTCGGTAAACGTCGCTTTACAACTGCATCGAGTAAGTTAGTGCGTTTTGTTGACTTGCTGAAAAATTATCCAAGTCCCTCCACTGTTTTAAAAAAGGTTTTGCACTCAGGCATACATTTAGCAGAATGTGAGAGTACAAGGTTAAATTTATGCGCATAACAGTAGGTAAACATTGCCTCTGAGATCTTTTCTTTCACCTTCCCCTGTACCCCATTCAGCTCTGAAGTCATCACAGCCGCTCCATCGTATATCTGAGCTACCAGCTTTTGCACACAGTCATACTTGTTCACAACTCCCAAAACATACTCTGCAACTGCAGCGGCACGTCTGTCATTACTCACATCGTCAAATCCCAAAAACGCCTCCTTCACTTCACTGCCGCCTTCACCTATAGCCGCGTATCAGAAAATGACAGATATCTGGGCTTTATTTGTGACATCAGTTGTCTCATCCACCTCCAGTGCGACAAATTGGGCTGCATCAATCTCCTTTTTAATGTCATTTCTGATCACATCACCGACTGCTTCAATCAAATCATTCTGTATTCTGTTTGATAAGCCAGAAAATACAGTGGAGGTCTCCAGGTGTTTAGCTAAACTCTCCTCTTTCTCTGCATAAGAATGCAATAGTTCCACATAATTTCCACGATTAGAAGAGTTTTTGCACTCTCATCATTACCACGGAATGCAAGCTCCTGCTTGGCAGGTCAGGTCTTTCAAAATTTCACGGTTTTCCTTTACCTTTGCATTATGGACGCTGATATTAAGCCTCCTTTGTTCATCAAGCGCCAAATCAATACGTGACTTTCCAAACGTTTTTATAGAAATCTGACTTTGAATGTGAGTAGCAGATCTTTCATGTTTGTCGAGGCTTCTTGGCAGGTTTTTCAGATCACAATATCCAGTATGGGTCCAGACGTTATTGTCACTCGTTGAGAATAAAAGACAGGGAAAGCAAAAAAGTCAATTTTTAGCAGCACAACCACAAAGCCAGTCTTTTTTAGAGTACCAATCCTTTTGAAACAAACGTGTTGTAGTCCGTCCTGGGAGGCCGGTAGTTTGAATTAATCCTCGCAAGTCTGGCGTTGGTCTTCCCCTACTTATGATGTCTTGCTTTGACTGAAAGTCCAGTTTGGAAAAAAATCTTATCTTCGAGATAATATCCTCCATTGTTGTTGTTTTTTTTGTTTGTTTGTTTTTTTCTGTATTAATTTACTCTCGCATTTAATATGGTGAACTATTAACCGCAGGCTCACTATCGCCCCCATCCCTGAGGCAAAGGTACTGGCTGCCTCAAGGCCCGTATTTTCCCGCTGACTGCAAGCACGCGCCGTTTGCACGCGCTCAGTACAGTGTGTGAGTGGTGCACACTCTCACACGCATGCCCTGAGAGGCACTTGCTGTCACTGCCTCAGCCTCCATGATTCTAATCTCCCGTTTTTATTTGAACAAGAAATACAGCTGTTTTGACTATGAAAATGATCCAAATATATAGAAAACACACCAAAACTGTATTAAAAGCATAGACCACAGGACAAATATTATATTATGTTTTATGATATTATTCATTTTTTAACATCTTATGGTGACAGCTGAGGAAACCATGTTGAGCCCTTTACCGCCCCTGGTGGCAAGGTGAGGCACTGCCTCACCTGCCTCCTATGACTGCACGTGCCTAATATGGTGGCCGAGTATTATGTTGCAGCATCATTTGAGTCAAGAGGTTTAAACCAGAATGTGAGCTGTGCAATGTGTGAGGCGATTTGGTTGACATTTCCTGTGTTGTGTGTTTCTGCTTTTTCCATGATTTTCACCATGCTCTTCCTCAATTCCAAGTCTTCTTGGGATGTATCCACCGGAGCCCTTCTCTTCAGTCTGTCATATCTGTAGCTTTTGAGTTTGGCCTTAAAAAAATAACAGAATACTTTACTTACAGATGGAATACACATTTTAAAACAGACATACGTACAGCTCTCTCAGTCAGTCAGAATATTGTGTAAAAGTTCATATTTCTTCCATAATCAATTAATTGTGCGTAAAGTGAGGTATTTGATTTGAAAAATAGAATATGGAAAAATACAGTATGTACTGTATGTAGATGTGCCTGTGGCACGGTTAAGGTATTGAGGAAAATTAGCATCTCCATGAAGCCTGTCAACGACCTGCAGAACATGACCCAAATCACCATTTTCAAGTCAAGCCCAGATTCTCAACACAACCATCCATACATTGACAAGGTTTACGTTTATGGTGTTTTGAGCACAGTAACACCATGGCATTGTAATGCCGTGGATGTATTACTGTGCTTGACTGACCAGCAAAATGACCTGAAGAACCCCCAGATCATCTAGGTTGTATTGTAAATTGGAAGACTGAACAATACAAAGGCAAATAAATCTGTTATCAAACAAACCTCAACAGTGCCACAACACGTGAAAACAAGCAATAAAGAGCAATATGCAATGAATTTACAAAATGGCACATTGTATTATACTTTTCCTACAAAACATTTGTTAAACATGCTGGTGAGATTAGCCTATAATACTCTTCTACTGGATGGCTATGACTGAAACGCAATGCGTGTTTCCCCAGAGCCATCTAGTGCCAGAGTTTCGACATTGAGGGCCCTGAAACTGAGCGCTCAAGCGCTGTTTATGCAGCCTGGATAATGTTGATAATATGGTGTAGCATTACTACAACAAAAAGTACAAATGTATATCATTTGGAATTCTAATGCATTTCCACTCATGACTTGTTCCTATTTTGTCCCCATTCTATCCCAGAGTCCATGTAGAAAAGACGCCATTGGACCGGACCCATGGAAATGAACGGAGTAACTATATACAGTGTACTCTATACTCGAGGCGGCCTCTGGTGTTTCCTTACAAAAGTGACATACCTCAAGTACACTGCGTCGTTCCTTCACGGACGAGACGGGCGCCCCTGACGTACCATCACCGGGTCCGACTTCAAGGGACTCTACATCAGACACGTTCCCGACGGTACCCACACTGGGAGATGATGATCCGGCGTCGACCCTGGGAGGGCTGGTCCGACTCCTTGTCAAAGTCAGTAGTCTCTGTCACGGGGTAGCCCGTGCCCTATATACATAAACTGTGGGATGAAATGAACATGAATGCATATTTATCTTTATTACTGGTAACTCAGTGAATTGTGGATTAGAACTTTACACAGGTTTTCATGGAGCAGGAGGGGTGTCTGTTTATGCCTTTGTGTTGCATGTCCTATTTATTTTCCTATTATGGCGCATGTAATGTAGTTGTTATAATGTGGGTTAATGATGTTTGCAGTCAGGCCAAGTTGTAGGCAGCACTGGGGTCCTGTAGTTAAGTTAGACCTCCAGGAAGTGTTCAGTGTGTTACATTGAGCGGCAACTAAGCCTGTTATGAAGCCTGCAGTAAATGGGAATAAAGAGCCTGCTACATGTGAAACCTGTCCTGTCACATTATTACATTGGCGACGAGGAAAAAACTAACTTCTCGAGATGGCGACTTATGGCAAGATTGACGAGTTTGACCCAGATTCTGGTGATTGGCAGCAATATATGGAGCGGATGGAATTCTACTTCGCAGCGAACAAGATTGAGGATGCCGGTCAGGGGAGAGCCATTTTCCTAAGTGCATGTGGGGGGAAAGTCTACTCCGTGCTCAGGGATCTGTGTCTGCCTGGTAAGCCAGCGGATTTCTCGTTGACAGAGTTGTTGAAGAAGTTGAGCGATCACTTTAACCCAAAGCCCAGTGCCATTGTAGAACGTTTTAAATTCAACTCAAAAGTGCGACAGCAGGGACAGTCTGTGGCAGCATTTGTGGCGGAACTAAGAAGAATGACAGAACACTGTGGCTATGGAGCTACACTGGACGAAATGATTCGAGATCGACTAGTGTGTGGCATTAATGATGATCGCATTCAAAGACGTTTATTATCAGAACCTGACACAAAACTGACTCTGGCGAGGGCAATTGAGCTCTCAACAATAATGGAAACGGCAGCTAAGGACGTGGCCGAGTTACAGCAAGGAGGGGGGGAGGAACCGGTACATAAAGTTCAGCCCGCTGCCTCAGACAGACAACCATCGCAACCTACAGGAGGCTGCTACAGATGCGGTGGAAACCACGTGGCCGCAGAGTGTAGATTTGTTGATGCTATTTGCCACAACTGCCAGAAGAGGGGGCACTTGGCCAGAAAATGCCGTGGTGCCCGGCAGCCCAGACAGAACCGTGGAAACAGAAGAGGAGCAACGCACATGCTGGCTGAAGACGAGGACGAGGAGGACTACGCTCACATGCTATACAACTTGGATGAAGAGGAGAGAGTGGAGCCATACAGAGAGACATTGTCAGTGAATGGACATGACATTGAGTTCGAGATTGACACTGGTGCAGGTATGACTATTCTGAATGAGGAAACATACAGAAAGATGGGTGGGGGGGCACTCCAACCCACAAAAGTGAAGCTGTACACCTACACCAGAGACAGAGTAGGGGTCTTAGGCAAAATGTACGCACAAGTCAGTTACAAAGGGCAAACCAAGCAACTGGCATTGCTGGTTGTGAAAGAGGGAGGTCCAAATCTGGTGGGGAGAACCTGGCTAAAAGCGATTAGGCTAGACTGGAGAGCCATTTTCAAATTTCAGATGGGCCAGCAGGAAGATTTGAATGCACTACTGTCACAACATGGAGATGTGTTCAAAGGGGAGCTGGGCACTTTAGTGGGAGCTACAGCAAAGATTTACGTGGACACAGAGGCCAAGCCACGTTATTTCAAAGCCCGGCCCTTACCATATGCTCTCAGGGAAAAAGTAGAGACAGAGTTGTCCAGATTGGAGAAGGAAGGCATCATTGAGCCTGTGAATTTTTCAGAATGGGCCGCCCCAATAGTTCCCATAGTTAAACCAGACAAAACAACAAGAATATGTCGGGATTATAAAGTCACAGTGAATCCAGTGTCCAAACTAGACAATTACCCCATTCCAAAGACAGAAGATTTGTTGGCGGTGTTGGGGGGCGGACAGAAATTCACAAAGCTGGACATGTCTCAGGCCTATCAGCAACTCCCATTGGATGAGGACTCAAAGAAATTCACCACGATAAACACTCACCGTGGTCTGTATCAGTACAACAGACTGCCTTATGGAGTGTCATCGGCTCCAGGCATATTTCAGCGCACCATGGATAACCTGCTACAAGGGCTCAACCAGGTAGTGGTGAGGGTTGATGACATCTTGGTGACTGGGAAGGATGACGCCAGTCATTTGCAGAACTTAGGGGTGGTGCTACAGAGACTTTCAGCAGCAGGACTACGCCTAAGGAGAGACAAATGTGTTTTCATGGCACCAGAAGTAGTGTACCTGGGATACAAAATTAACCACAAAGGCATTCACCCAGTTGCGGACAAGGTCAAAGCCATTGAAAATGCCCCAGAGCCCACTGATCAGACACAGTTGAAGTCCTGGTTAGGGATGTTGAATTATTATCACCGCTTCTTGCCTAATGTCTCCACTGTGTTGGAACCACTACATGAACTGTTGAGAAAGGGCACCCCCTGGAAGTGGGGGAAGCGTCAGAGCCAGGCCTTTGAGGCTGCAAAACGATGCCTCAAGTCGGAGCAATTGTTGGTGCATTATGATGACACAAAGCCCCTCTACTTGGCCTGTGATGCGTCACCTTATGGCGTCGGAGCAGTTTTGTCACACCGGTTGCCGGACGGCACCGACAGACCCATTGGATATATGTCACGATCACTGTCACCAGCAGAACGTGGCTATGCACAGCTGGAGAAAGAGGCCCTGGCCATCATATTTGGCCTGAAGAAATTCCATCAGTATTTGTTTGGGAAGCACTGTACAATTGTAACAGACCACAAGCCACTGCTGGGCCTGTTGGGAGAGAATAAAGGCATTCCACAACTGGCAGCGGCCAGGATGCAAAGGTGGGCCTTGATTTTGGCTGCTTATGAGTACACTTTGGAATATAAGGAGGGCGCAAAACATGGAAATGCGGATGCTCTGAGCAGACTCCCACTGCCAACCACACCCTCGATCGCACCATTTGAGGGGGAGGTGGTGATGCTCATGGAACATATGAATGGCACACCATTACAAGTCAAACAGATCCGGGATTGGACCCGTCGGGACCCCATCCTGTCCAGGGTGCATCAGTGGCTGAAGGAGGGCTCATGGCCATCGGTGTGCGAGGACCCGGAAATGCAGCCTTACATGAGGAGACGACATGAGTTGAGTGTGGAGGAGGGTTGCATTCTGTGGGGTAGCCGGGTGATAATACCCCCGCAGGGAAGACAGACCATGACTGATGAGCTTCATGAGGCTCATCCAGCAGCCTCGAGAATGAAGGCATTGGCCCGTAGCTACGTTTGGTGGCCAAACATGGATGCAGATTTGGAGTCAGCGGTGCGGAAGTGCCACGCATGTCAGGCCAATCAAGCAGCTCCAGCAGCAGCACCATTACATCCGTGGGAGTGGCCGAACCAACCATGGATGAGGGTGCACGTGGATTTCTGTGGACCTGTCATGGGAAAAATGATTTTGGTGGTGGTAGATGCATACTCGAAGTGGATTGAAGCCCACCCAGAACGCGCTGTACGCGTGATCAAAGATGGACTGAAGAAGATGGGGGAGGGTAGTTTGGAGACAAAACTAGCAAGATTCCTATTCAAGTACAGAACAACCCCCCAGACTACCACAGGAGTCACACCGGCTGAGCTACTTCTGAATCGGAGGCTCAGAACTCAGCTGGATCAGGTGCGTCCTTCATTAGCTAACAAAGTTGGACTGAATCAGGCTAAACAAAAAGCACATCATGATCAACGTGCACATGAACGAACATTCACCCAGTCTGATTCTGTTTATGTTAGAGGCTACTCAGGGCAGAAGTGGATCCCGGCAGCGCTGGTCAAGCAGACAGGTCCAGTGTCGTGGAGAGTGCAAACCCAGGATGGCAAGCTCGTGAGAAGGCATCAGGATCAGATTCGCCCATGCTATGATCATCAACCAACCCAGTCCAGTCCCCAGGAGGACGACTTTCCAGTAGACTCAACACCACAAGAACCAGCACACTACGATCAAGAGAATCCTGCTCCAGAAGAGACTGTTGCTCCAGAGGCAGCGGTCCCAATAACAGGTGACATTGAACTGAGCACAAACAGAGACACACGTTACCCAGCAAGAGTTAGGAAGGCACCCACTTATCTGAAAGACTATGTTGGTTCTGGGGCAGAATAAACCCCCGGGTGTCTCGAGGAGGGGTGGTCCACCCCCTTTCTCGTAGTTCAGAAAAAAAAATATATATATGTTTGTTGTGGACTATGGGGGGAGGGAATGTTATAATGTGGGTTAATGATGTTTGCAGTCAGGCCAAGTTGTAGGCAGCACTGGGGTCCTGTAGTTAAGTTAGACCGCCAGGAAGTGTTCAGTGTGTTACATTGAGCGGCAACTAAGCCTGTTATGAAGCCTGCAGTAAATGGGAATAAAGAGCCTGCTACATGTGAAACCTGTCCTGTCACATTATTACAGTAGTAGAAGTGGTTTAGTAAAACATGGTAATTGTGTAAGTTAACTCATGGGCCTTTGGTAGCCAAATGTGAAGTTAAGTAGATTACCAATTACAGACGTGTTCCTTGGTATAGTATAAGAGGGAGGCTGTAGGGTAGTTAGGTAGTTCAGTCTGACTTGATGCAACATGGTCACACCCAGGGAGAGCTGCTAGGGGGCCCATGATGGAAGGGTTATAGCCTAAAACAGTTTCTTAAGTTCTGGGTTTGTTTCCTTATTTTGCTTTAAGTCATTTTCTTTATCGTTGAGTATTCCGTGTTCTTTTTTGGTTCATTTTGTTTGGAGGCGTGTATCCCAATTCGCTGCAAACCAGGAGAGAGAAAATAAAATCATAAAAGGTATCTTCTGGACTTGTCACTTTTTGGAGCCTGGGCCGCTCGAGCCAACCTTACAGTCTCCATGCCACTAGACTTGGAGGTTGTGGCAGGGGAGCCACCCCAAGTTCAAGTTCAAGTTCAAGTTTATTAATATGTCCCAAATTGGGCACTTTGTTTTGCAGCACATAATAAAGCTCTAAAAACACACATTACAAACATGACAACAACAGACACACGTAGTAGCACAAAAACAGATACAAATACATAAATACTGTATGAAGTGCAAACTAGAGCTAAAGTGCACCAAGTGACTAATCTAACAACCTATACCTCACCACCCATCCCTGAGACTAACAGCCTAGCGTCTACCTCCTCTTGTTTCCCTTATTGATGGCTCTAATGGAGGTAGGTATGAAGGAGAATTTAAAACTATTGGTTTTGGTGACAGGAATCTTTAGCCATTGGCCAGATGGCAGAATTTCATATTCCTGACATAGGGGGTGGGAGCTATCTATTCTAACGGAGGCTGCTTTTTTAAGCACCTGTTCGTCATATACTGTATATGACTCAAACCCCCTGAATGTAGTCACCTGTAGTCCTCTGCACACAGAGGTGGAAGAAGAGCAGAATTACCCTTCCTTGTCCACTTCGGGATCCTGTCTCGACAACACACCGGTATTTTGTACGGATGCCCTTCAGTTTGGTTGTTATGACCACCTTTGTTGCGGTACCTTTTTTATGCGGAAAGTCTTCCCCAACACGTTTGGCTTCCTCCGTGTCCGGATACTGCTCCTCAAAGGCGTCCTTGATGTCAGAGTATTTGGTGTAGCAGCTCTCCCAGTCCACATTATCTTGGGCTTTCTTTGCACTGTACTCCAGTGTGACGTTTAGCAGCAATTCTACCTCATCGTCAGTCCACACATACGAGGGCTCTGTTTTAGACTTCTTTTTGCTCATCCCTAACCTTTGTTCTGATGACTTTTCTGTCTTTTCTCTTCCCACCTCCAGCTTTTCTGCACGCTTGTTTTGTTTTGTTTTTCATTCATTACGACTACCGGGTTACGTGGCGGAATTTATGGGGTAACACGTGGGGTAACCATGGAAACCAACTCACAAGCTTATTTTTCTGTTGCGCTAAATATTTCTTATCGCCACCTACTGGCCTGGCATACGAGTTGGAGTCCAAAATGTCCGTTTTGGGTTTATGTGTAGAGATAGATATCTTTGTTGTGTGGACAGGATTTTTTATTTTATTTTTTTCAACGGGGGAGGAAAAGAACGGATATTGTCGTAGTGTAGCCGGGGCCTAAGACAAGACACAAGTTGATCTGTGTCTCTTCTCCACAACTCCTCCAGGATCTGATCACCTCAGACTGGACACCAGACTTCAGGGAAGATGAACTCTCTCCACCCCACCAGGGACATTTGCGCTGAACAGAAAGTCATGGTATGATGAAGAAATAAAGTGGTAACAAACTAGAGTCTCTGATAGTTCATGGATATACATTATGGGGCTCTTATTTCAGAAGTGTGATAGTGTCCATACGGAGGATAAACAAACGTTGCAATTTGTTGAAATAAATGTGTACCTATAATTCAGATCAGCTTGGATTCCACTTCACTTGCAGGTCTATGTCCAGTCCTAAAACAATGTTTACTAGAGAATGAAACAAGTTGAGGATTAATACATTAAACTGATCACAGCCCTCCTGTGCGACACAGAATGAAAAACTAGTGTCATTGCAGACGCTGAAAGACTCGTCCATGCCTTTGTTTCCTCCAGGCTCGACTACTGCAATGCACTCCTCATCAGGATCCCTGGCAAGAGCCTCAAAAAGCTCCAATTCATTCAAAACAGCGCAGCCAGGATCCTGATGAGGGTGCGAAAACAAGAACACATCACACCCATCCTCAAATCACTCCACTGGCTCCCCATCACATCCCGGACTGAATATAAGATATCCTTACTCACCCATCAGTGCATCCACGGCAATGCCCCATCATACCTCAAAGAACTCATCACCCTCCAACCATTACCCCGCAACCTCCGCTCATCAAACATCAATCTCCTCAAACCGGTTAAAACGAAGCTCCGAACGATGGGCGATCGGGCCTTCTGCTCGGTCGCCCCTGAGCTGTGGAATGCACTTCCGGCACACCTAAGAGCACCACAGCCCACTGACACCTTCAAGCGAGGACTGGAAACCTTTTTATTTCAGAAAGCTTTTCAGTAGCTGTTTAGTTGTATTTGCCCCCTTTTTAATACACTGTTTTTTGATTTATTTTTCTTTGTTGCTTGCTGTTTTGTTTTACTTGCATTGTAGCACTTTGAGGTTCAGTAGAATGTAAAGTGCATTATAAATAAAATCCATTATTATCTAATCATGAACATTAGTGAAGGTAAATTATATGAGGCAGGTTGAAAAGTGGTGATGTGTTCCTTTAAGTCTTGAGAGCGTACTGGTAAATGAAACCAAATGGAACTGTATGGGTAAAACGTGTTTTTAAATGGCAGATGTACAACCTCACAATGTGTTGCCGTGAGCTTGTAGATCAGCTACTGTTCATTTGTGCTGGTCTTTATAGTCCTGTCCACTTTTTTCTGTTGCAAACCTGGCAAAATACACTCATGGGTTGTAGGAAAGTTGTGGATAAACTAAACGTTTATGCAATTCAAATACCGCATTTGTTTTACTTTCTCAACTCTCTCAGCCAATTGGGTTGGAGGAGCCAGTGTGGTCCATCTCCTTCTCCCTCCAATTGGTCCATTTGTGTTCAGGAATATTTTAACTCTTGAGAGTGTAAACATGAAACCAAATGGACCCACAAGGGTCCATTGGTTTCATTTATAAAATACAGCATTTGATTTTTTTTTTCTTGTTTGCATTTATTGAGATAAAAAGGTACAAACATTTCCAGAACAGAAGCATTCATTTCAAAAGAAGCCAAATTAAGTTTGTATAGGTGCAGGCAAATATAGAGCACAGTAGGCCTGAATATAACATCATATAGTTAGCTTTCCACCAGCCAGAAATATTACTACTACTAAAAATCAAAATGAGGCAAAATGAGGCTGAGCTTGGGTGACCAGATGTGGAACGCCCTGCCAACAGTCATTAAGACATGTCAATCCCTTGACTCCTTCAAAACCAATCTCTAAGGACTACAAAAAAAAAAAAAAAAAAAACTCTCCCCCCTTACATTCATTCAGTAAAGTTGTGGCACTTTCATTTTAAATGATCTTTAAAATATCAATGGATTCATGGAAACAGAAATATGCTCAATATACTTAAAAATTAATAATAATAGCAGGGATGAAACTTCTCATAAAAAAGTAATAATAAATAAAAGTTGGGCATTTTGTGCAGAGGTTTGCAAAAAACACTGCGATACGATATGGGCCTGGGTTGCTTGCACAGAATCAAAAATATGACATGTCAGTATATCAGACTGTCTTCTTCACATCATTTTTTTTTTTAATTTAAATCTATCTACTACAGTCTGGCTATGGAGGTTCACAGATCTACTGAATGTGAAGGAGGAAGCACAATGCGCTGCATTTGGACATGCCCGACTCAGAGGCTCAATATGGCATTTTGTCACATTCAGTAGATCATTTGTGGCCAGATGTAATTTCCTGGGGTTTGTAGTACTGTAGTAGGTTATAAAAATGCTTTAAAAATGTATTTAGGACCATGTTGGAATGCCCCTCCCATAACTAAAATCCATGCAAATAAAAGGAACGTAAAACAATTAACATCCATCTTTTACTTTCTCAAATAACAACTTAAAACACACAAAACAACACAAAACACAAACAAACTAAAGTTGCCCTAGTAGTAAGTAAATGCAGGCCCGTGCAGATCGCAGGGGGGTGATTTGGGGGCTGTGCCATTTGACACCACACACATTCAGCAGCTTTTAAATCAAACCACATTTTCCCTCCTACGCACTACGCATTTAGCTCACTCTCTCTCTCTCTCTCTCTCTCTCGCTCTCTCGCTCTCTCTCGCTCTCTCTCTCTCTCTCTCTCTCGCTCTCTCTCTCTATCTCCAGATGTCCGTTGAGACAAGGCATTTATGTTTACTTACAGTTCGGTTTTAATTTATGCTGCCATTGATATGCCTACTGCTTATTATCGCCGTGTTATTGTTATTGTGGGTTATCTGTTTTTTTTGTTTTGTTTTTTTTTGTTTTGTTTTTTTGATCATGTTTTGTGTCTCAGAATAATCTGTGCTCTCTGAATTGTCATCGCTGATTGTTCTGTTCTCTCCACTCCTACACATGGACTCCTGTTGTTCATTACGGAGCTTTGGGATCTGTCCCACCCTCCATAGAACCCTCCCAGCCCAGCCAGACTCTCCCAACACACACACACGCACAGACATTCAGTTGTGGACATCGACCGTGAGCGCACAGAGAGAGGTGAGCTGTTTTTACTTTTTAATTGTTCGTTCCAGGGGCGTTTTTTGCCATTAGGCAGACTAGGCAGTTGCCTAGGGCGCCGTGAGGGGAGTGGGGGCATGAGGGGAGGTGGGGTGAGGGGAGGGGGCGACCACCAGACATGCTTTAAAAGGATACCAGGCTAATAAGCCTCATATGGATAAATGTCATGATACTTAGAATAATTAGAATTGCACATTTAAAATACATTATACTGTAATACTGTAATATGTCATTTAGTTTAAAAGTAGTTCATAATTTTATCCCTTGGGGGGCACCATTTTACAGGAGTTTTTCCCTGGAGCCCCCCTTTGGTGGGTGGGTGGGTGGGGGGTGGGGGGGCTCCAGGGAAAATATTGCCTAGGGCTCCAAATTGCTTAGAAACACCACTGCGTTCATTTATTCATCAGCAAGTTAAAGGGGCGCTACCATTTATCTGGAATCAAATGACATCATATGCATGTTGCCTTTATAAACTATACATAAGCAATACATCTCAGAATTTTAATGCAATTGTCTTTCTTTTTCTTTTTTTCTTCTTTATCATAGACTGTTCCATCACTTCCTGAAAATAGCTAGGCTCTTCCTGATTGGCTAACAAATAGTCCTGCCGGGACTATTTGTTAGCCAATGACAAAGCTCCTGGGGATTTCTTTGGAGACATCCTGCAGCCCCTAGAGGCGTCAAAAAGACAAGATTTCTTTGGAGATGATCTAATTAAAGGAAGACTTCATGAAAAAACATAAAAACAATAAAAAAATGTAATTAATTATTATTATTATTATTATTATTATTTTTTACCATACAATTACATGTAGGAGCTTTAAAGGTAGGGGAAGTGATTTCACTTTTGTCAGATATCACCCAAAAAATATTTTTTTTCTGTTAAAATGCTCTATTATAAGGTGTGGAAACCACATATGGAGTTTCCCCCTCCCCCACGTTAGCAGAGGAGCTGATAAAAGTTCCCCAGGTCATCACAATTCTCCTCCAATCAGGAGCGAGCAGCAGGTTCATATAGTGTAGCTACTGTTGGGGGCCCCTAGTGCACCAGGCTGGTACTACACCATGAATTTCAAATCACTTCCCGGAGCTTTAATATATAGTTTATACACATATAATTATTTTTTCATATTTACCCAGTGTACCAATTGGCTGCAGTACCAGAAATGTCCACAAAAAAGCCCCCGCCCTCACTGCTTCGCCCCGCCCACCTCATTGTTATTCCCTGTCTCATGAGAATATGCATGATCTGCCTGGTTTCAGTGGCTTTCATTGGTCTTCTTGAGAGGGGGTGTGGCTTCTAGGGGTGGGCAAAAAAAAAAAAAAACAATATGCCAATATGGGATACTTAAAGGGGAACCTCAGAGTTGTGTGGACATGATAAAAAAAGTTCCCCCAATTCTGTATTTCCTAAAAATGAAAGTCTGAAAAAAAATCATTAACATGGTGAAATACATCTGATGACATCATCAAGATGTATTTCACCATGTTAATGAGTTTTTTTTTCCTGAGAGGGTACAAATGCAACCAAATGGACCCGCTACGGTCCATTTGGTTCACATTTGTATCCTCTCATGAACATTTTGAAAATGGATGGAATACCCCTTTAATGCCATGGTATCAATATCGTACTGCCAGGTTCAAATCAATCAAAAATAATTCTTTAATGTTAGGTCTTTGGTGTGAAAATGTAATCAAACGGTGGTCCGTGGCTCAAATGCTGAATAAATGGTGGTCCCTGGAGTAAACAAAAAGGTTGAAACCCCCTTTCTTAAAAGGATCCCTGGCTAATAAGACAAATATGCCTTAAAACACTATACTTGCCTTCTATAACTAAAACATGCAGATAAAAACACCTTCAATACTTTATTTCTTTCATAAATAGAGAATCTTTCACTCAATAGGAGGTGCTCCAGTCGCAGGATGATGATGTCACAGAGCATGTTCATCCATATACTGTATTCCATAGAGCTAGATCACACGTGACATCATCATCCTGTGCCAGGAGCAGTTCCTGTTGAGTGAAATATTCTCTATTTAAGAAATAAGATGCCATCAGTGTTTTTATTTGTTTATTATAGTTATATAGGGAAAGTATAATGTTTTAAGCAATGTTTATCTTATTAGTCAGGGATCTTTCTTAAAGGATGGAGGCAAAGTTAACCCTCAAGCGTTATTACGGTCGCGTTGGCCGTCGCGGTCGCAAATTGACTTCGCCCCTCCTGGACGTTTTATTTGACTACCATTCATGCCAAGGGTAAAATCATGCATCATCTTTTTTTCATTTCATATCATTTCAGGTCCCGCAACACCAACATCATCATCAACACCATGGACTACTCCAGCATGGATGATCTGGCAGATCTCAACTTCTCCTCCTCAGAGTCCAGCGAAGAGTTGCGCCTCACAGTGCTCCGCCTCACAGTGCTCCGTTCTGTGGACATCCTGTGCATGGTGGTCTACAGCCTGGTCTTTGTGCTGGGTGTGGTGGGGAACGGCCTGGTGGTCTGGGCCACGGCCTTCAAGCTGAAGAAGACCTTCAGCACCGTGTGGTTCCTCAACCTGGCCCTGTCTGATCTCCTGTACGTTGCCACCCTGCCCATGGCCGTCATGCACCAGGTACGATGGCAGTTATCGTCACACTCACACTGTCGGCATATTGGGGATAGTTTTGACTTTTGAGCGACTCTGCTGTCTGTGAGGAGTTCGATATGGAAGAACAGGTGAAAATAATCGGGACCCTTAAGGGCTTTCCAGACGGCAACGTTAAACACGGCGATTTTCCGATTTTCTCTGCAGTGCAGACATAAAGAAAATCATGTATTGATTAACGCCAGGCGTTTTAAAAAGCTCACTCTATTGAGCTTTCAAAAACATCGCTCGTGTGTGCACGAAACGAGTAAGCGCGCAAAACAAATCACTGGATGCCGTGCGATAAACAACCGGCGTTACACGCTCTCTTGATCGCAGGTCGTTTTCTTAGCACAAAACGCCGGCCCCATTGAAAATGAATTAGAATGCGCGATTTATTACTCGCCTTCTGTAAGCCCCTTTAGAGTTACGATACAAGTTTCAACTAATAGCTGCATTAAAGTGCAAATAACAGTACTTAATATATTATATGTCACTCAAGGTTATTTCTAATGGTTTGAGCCTCAATCACCACACCTCAATCACCTTGTCATTTGCTTCTGGACTGAAAGCAGTTTAACTGCGGTACCACAATGTCCTGAGGTGGTGGGGGCGCTGATTTGCAGATTATTTAACATTTTAGTCATTATAATAGTGATGCTAGATAAAACCAGGCTTGTGTCCAATGAGTCATTAATAATAGTGATGCTAGATGAAACCAGTCTTGTTTCCAGTGAGTCAACAATAATAGTGATGCTAGATAAAAACCAGGCTTGTTTCCATTGAGTCATCATTATAATTCATTGACCGCGATCGGATCTTCTTTGTTTCCTCTCCACTGCCGTGGCTCAAACCAGTTCGATCGGTAAAAAAGCCCTTATTTTGAAGCTCAGATCTCCTAAACAGGATGTGCTGTTTCTGTTATGCTGTGTCTGTTGTCTTGCCTAATCGATCATCTGGCGATCTGCCCCAAAACATCCGGCTCACAAGTCAGGAAGAGCTGTGTAGCCCTGGCTGCTTAACCCATGCGCCAGCGACATTGAGGGGGCAAACCGGAGGAGAGCCGTTTGAATGCATTGGATTGAATGAATGTCAATGGGACGGAAAAAAAAAAGTTGTCCCCAATTCTGTCCCAAATGAAAGTCAGCAACGGGATGATCATCAGACGATGCGCACGGACTAATAGTTGGATTAAAGAATGAAATCTACATTTCCGCGTGATACGAGCCGTCCGCGTTTTCGGCAGTGGGGTTCTAACGGGATTTCCACGAGCACGCGTGGACGGCAGGAAAACTAATAATAGTGTTGCTAGATAAAAAAAAAAACATTCTTCTATCCATTGAGTCATTATAATAGTGATGCTAGATAAAACCAGCCTTGTTTCCACTGAGTCATTATAAGAGTGATGTTAGATAAAACCAGGCTTGTTTCTATTGAGTCATTGTAATACTGATGCTAGATTAAGCCAGGCTTGTTTCCATTGCATGCCAGCTTGGAAAATGGACATTGTAAGTTAAATATGGAACTGAAAACCGAGGGGGAATTATACAAAGCAGGTTGCATTGATGACATCATCATCATGAGGCCAAAATCAAACAAGCTGTTCCTGAGAGCAATTTCCATTACAGCTCCTCTATGATGAGACTGATTGTTCAAACTTTATTTGTGGGGATAGAGAACACACACACGGGAGCACCAAAAACACAACAAAAGAAAGTTGAATTTCATGTTTTATCCCCTTTAACCCTTAGTGTACTAAACGCGTTTTGGTGTTCTCAGCATTATGTTTTAACTATTGAAAAATAGCAGATCTACAAGCTCATAGCGCGCCACCGAGTGGCGCGCTATGAGCTTGTATCTCTGCTATTTTTGAAAAATCGTGAAAACGTGGTGCTATTCAGTTATTCAGAAACTAGAAATCTAGACAGGACACACTGGGTTAACTTACAGGAGGGGAGCCCAACCAGTAGATCGGGATCTACCGGTAGATCTCGGCCTGATCTCAAGTAGATCTCGGTAGATGTGGGGGGGAAAGAAAAAAAATGGGGTGGAAAAGAAAAAAGAGCGATTTTCGTCTGTGTGTGTGATGCATTTGCAATGGCAGCGTTTGTCCAAGTCTGTTGTACTTATGTTGTACTGTTGTAGGACAAGTCTGTTGTACTTTATGCTTATATGGACATAAAGTAAAGTGGTAAAACAAAGTAGTGTTGTGTTGTTGCAAAGTTACTGCAGGCTGGCAACGATGCGTGTGGTTTGAAATGTTGATATTGGACTGGTAGATCCCGGAGGGGTTGGCTGCTGAAAAGTAGATCTTGGGTCAAAAAAGGTTGGGCACCCCTGACTTACAGTATCAATACTGTAGCCTAATGATTGCCATCCTGATTTCTTTCCACCCCACAGGCGTTGGACTTCCACTGGCCTCTGGGCAGGTTCATGTGCAAGATGTACTTCACCATAGACTCTCTGACCATGTTCACCAGCGTCTACCTTCTGGTGATCATCAACATTCACAGGTATGCATTGTTGTTGCTGTTTATTTTATTATTGTTATTATTTTTAAATCAGGGGCGGATCTAGGCATGGGCAAGGGGGAGGGGGGGGGGGTACGCCCCACCAAACACAATGGCATGCAAAACAACCCAAGATATTTATATTTAAAATGATTTGAAACACTACTACTTTGAAGCACTAACTTGTGGCACCACTAAACCAACAGCATTTCGTGATTCAAAACAGAAAAAACCTCTGAGTCAGACCTTTAGCTTTATGCATGCCATACCATTTTCTCTGCCCCTGTTTTAAATACTCTACTCACATGTCTGGACGATCAGCACATAAATCCGACACGCACGTGTGTGCGTCATTCCGTTTTCTGTTGGAAAACGAGCCTCGCCAAATCCATGTTTAAAGGACCCCTTCACCACTTTTCAAGGTATTTTCATATACAGTAATACCGGTAGGTCCTCACTAAAAAAAAAAAATCTTTAAAGGTAGGGGAAGTGATTTGAAATTCATGGTGTAGTACCAGCCTGGTGCACTAGGGGCCCCCAACAGTAGCTACACTATGTGAACCTGCTGCTCTCTCCTGATTGGAGGAGAATTGTGGTGACCTGGGGAACTTTTATTAGCTCCTCTGCTAACGTGGGGGAGGGGGAAACTCCATATGTGGTTTCCACACCTTATAATAGAGCATTTTAACAGAAAAAAAAATATTTTTTGGGGTGATATCTGACAAAAGTGAAATCACGGCACCCCCACTTTAATGGGGGAACGGTGGCTGCCGTTTTTGCATTGCTACTTTTCAGGAATAGAAAGCCTGCAGTTTCGATTAGCTTGGATTCCCCATCGATGATGTCCCTGGCGGACTGGTTTCCTCAGCCCTCCAGTGAGACACGGATCGAGTAGAAAAGAATAGTTGCATTTTATCATGGGCATTAGTGAGTATTATATGATGGTACGTTGTGTTGGTGATCGTCGGAGTGTAAAAAACACAACACACTCGAACTTTCCCTGCTCTCCCCACATCCTCTCTCTTTTTCACTTTCTGTATTTTCTCGGAATAAACAGAACAAGAAGCACAAACATTGAACCTGTTTTACTGTGAGGTGACACGAGAGCTGACAGTGACCGTGTCTACAGGTGTGTTTCCTGTTTTACTGTGCGGTGACAGCAGAGCTGATAGTAGGCAATTTAACGAGCTACTGTATGTCGCAGTCGCAACAGAAGCCCAACATACTGCAGTTAAGAAAGCAGGCGACGCCGACGGGGTCCACCTCTTACACTGACGTCTCTGGTTTCCATGGTGACGCTCCTCTACAGTGTAGCTCTCGTCCACGTTGTTAACACCAGAGCCTTCTAGTGGGAGAGTTAGGATATTCGTGTACCCGGAAGCAGAGCCCGGAAGCAGAGCGGAGTGGAGCCTCTTTGAGTCCTATCTGAGCATAACGCTCACTACTCCTACAGTCTCGCGAGACTTTGCTGGTCCCTATTAAATTCCATTCATTTCATCGACTTCCGGCTTGAGAGTGGACTCACAGGGCCCCTCCATGCTCCTCCAGCAGCGCGGCGCCCTGGCGCATAGGAGTGAACAGGAATATCCTAACTCTCCCACTAGAAGGCTCTGGTTAACACAACGCCAAAAGCTGCGTTTTGCCGTCCGAGGAGAGGGTTGGACGGCCACGAAAATTATATATCGAGCACAGAGCAATTCATTTCTCAATGTCGTAGGTCGGACATCGGAACAATCTTAAATAATGCTAATGACGTGTCTGTCCTACAGGTGTGTTTCTGTGGCCTGGACGTCGTCGCCGTGCGTCCAGAGGATCCGCCAGCAGCGCGGCGCCGCGTGGAGGAGGAAGGCGGCGTACGGTTGCGCGGCGGGCGCGTGGGCGCTGGCCGCCGTCCTCAGCACGCCTCTGCTGGTCTCCCTGGATACGCCGGCCAGCCGCGACCTGGAGAACGTCAGCGAGTGCACCGTCGTCCTCTTCCACAACACCTCCTCATGGCTCTTCTCTGAGGACTACCATCCATTTTCCCCCTCTGAGGTTTGTTCTTCCACAACACCTCCTCGTCGCTCTTCTCTGAGGACTACCATCCATTTTCCCCCTCTGAGGTTTGTTCTTCCACAACACCTCCTCATCGCTCTTCTCTGAGGACTACCATCCATTTTCACCCTCTGAGGTTTGTTCTTCCACAACACCTCATCGCTCTTCTCTTCTGAGGACTACCAACCACTGTCCCCCTCTGTGGTTTGTTCTTCTACAACACCTCGTCGCTCTTCTCTTCTGAGGTCTACCAACCGCTGTCCCCCTCTGTGGTTTGTTCTTCCACAACACCTCCTCATCGCTCTTCTCTGAGGACTACCATCCATTTTCACCCTCTGAGGTTTGTTCTTCCACAACACCTCCTCATCGCTCTTCTCTGAGGACTACCATCCATTTTCCCCCTCTGTGGTTTGTTCTTCCACAACACCTCCTCATCGCTCTTCTCTGAGGTCTACCATCCATTTTCACCCTCTGAGGTTTGTTCTTCCACAACACCTCGTCACCAGTGTGGTAGTGGTACTTTTAGAAGTGGGGGGACGCCTCTTAAAGGGAAATTCCACCTTTTTTTTTTTTTTTTCTGAGAGTGTACAAATGTGAACCAAATGGACCCTGGCGGGTCCATTTGGTTCCATTTGTACACACTCAGAAAAAAGGAAGCTCATTAACATGGTGAAACACATCTTGATGATCTCATCAAGATGTACAGTATTTCGCCATGCTAATGATTTTTTTCGGACCTCCATTTAGGAAACACAGAATGGGGGAACTTTTTTTTTTTTTTACCATATCCACACAACATCTCTATTGAAAATGAGTGGATGAATTCCCCTTGCATTTGCATGCGCATTTGCTTGTTTACAATGCCTAATTGGATCCATAAAAGTAAATGACAAGACAAAAACAGGCTTACTTTTGGCCCAAAAATATTTTAGATGTGAAAAGTGGGGGGACGCCGCCCCCCCCGTGTCCCCCCTCCACTACACCCCTGTATATAAAATATTAGTGGGGGGACGCCGTCCCCCCGCGTCCCCCCTCCACTACATGGTAGTCGTTCTTCTCTGAGGACTACCATCCATTTTCACCCTCTGAGGTTTGTTCTTCCACAACACCTCGTCGCTCTTCTCTGAGGACTACCATCCATTTTCACCCTCTGAGGTTTGTTCTTCCACAACACCTCGTCGCTCTTCTCTGAGGACTACCATCCACTGTCCCCCTATGTGGTTTGTTCCTCCACAACACCTCATCGCAGGGGCGGATCTAGCCATGGGCATGGTGGGGGCAATGCCCCCCCTAAATGCCCTGACTGCCCCACCAGACATGATGGCATGCAAAACAACCCAAATTTCAAATATATTTAAAAACATAAAGTGCTTCTATTTAAAATGATTTGAAACACTACTACTGCTACTACTGCTACCTATACAATTGTGTCACCACTAAACCGACAGCATAAAAATAAAAGTCCTGTCACTGAGAATGGTATGGGTGCGACTTCATCGCCTGTGGCGTGAAGCGACACGGGCGATGACCCATACCATTTTCTTCTGCCCCCCCAATTGGGAAATCTTAAACCCGCCCCAGTCTCATCGCTCTTCTCTGAGGACTACCAACCACTGTCCTCCTCTGTGGTTTGTAATGGGAATAAATGAATGTTAAAGGGGTATTCCACTCCAAAAAAAACAAACAAACAAACAAAAAAAAAACGTCAGTCTCATGTGAACACCTCAGACAGTTTATAAGTTACTCAAGTTACTCAATTCATTTTAGAGATATTTGATGTTCATTTTAGCGTATCCGCTTCCATACGAACCCATATAACTTAAAACTCAATTTTAACCACGACAGATTATTCGAAAACAACTCGCCTTTTTTTCTGGTGACTGATATTGTCCTACTAATACGTGAGAGGGCAGTGGAATTTCATTTACAGTTTTCATTTATTTTTAAAATGTAGCAGTCTCCATCTTTGACTATGCCCACCGTGGTTGCAGCCAAATGAATAAAACAATATTAAAAAAAAAAAAAAAAGAAAACTATAAATGGAATTCCATTTAATAACTCACGTATTAGGACATTATCAGTCACCATAAAAAAGATGGGCTATTTTCGAATAATTTGTCATGGTTAAAATGGAGTTTTGCGGGTTTGTATAGGAAGGAGGCGGATGCGCTAAAATGAACATCTGGGGTGTTCACATGAGACCGAGTAGACCATTCATTGGCCTTTTTTAAGTGCATACCCCTTTGATTTAACGTTTTTTAATTCATTAATTTGAGAATCATTTTGGGGTCTTCTTCTGATCTATGGGACTGCCCATAGATCAGAACTCCTATTAGTCCAAACATGCACCAGAAATCCACCATCAGTGTAGAGCAGGGGTTTTCAACAGGTGGTCCGGGGACCACCAGTGGTCCTTGAGAGGGTTCCAGGTGGTCCCCAGGCTAAATGATGGAAAGTTGGTTAACCAGATGTAACTCTTGAGAATGTAAAAATGAAACCAAATGGACCCTTGCGGGTCCATTTTCACACTCTCAAGAGTTAAAATATTCATCATCTGAATTAGCACTATTTAATTAAGAAGTCTACACTGTTTTGTTTGCAAAATCCAGCCTGGAATTGTGAACGAAACCAAAAGAATTCTTTAGTTTTAGGTCTTTGGGGCTAAAATGTCATCAAATAAATGGTGCTCCCTGGGATGAAAAAGGTTGAAAACCCCTGGTGTAGAGGTTGGCCGCCTTGTTTTGCGAGTGAGGGTTAAAGAAGGGGTTAGGAGACAAAGAAACAAAGGGAGGTCGGATCAATGGCAGGCTTACACTGATTGGCTGCTTCTCCCATTGCTTGCATCGGTATGATTGCAAGCAATGTACGCCTAGAATTCATCCAGTGTTCAGAACATATGACGTTCCGTTTGTTCCGTCTTTCTAAACGATCTCTTCCAGGAGGAGCTGAACGAACGGGCCATCAACGTCCTGAACATCTCCTACTTCCTCCTGGGCTTCCTGCTTCCTCTGCTGGTGGTGCTCTGCTGCTACGCCTCCGTTCTCTGGAGGAGGATGAGGATGAGGAGGACCAGTGACGGCCCCCGTCCCCGTCCGCCACCGCTGGGCCGGCCCTTCAGGGTGACGGCAGCCATCACCGCCTCCTTCTTCCTGTGCTTCGCTCCCTATCACGCCATGGAGGTGAAGTTATTCAGGGGTTGATGCTAAGGTCTCAGAGGCACTTGCCCATCGGGCAAGTGCAAGTCAGGTTCTACTTGCCCTCAGCTAGCTCATGGTCACTTGCCCTCCAAAAGTATATTGTAAATTTTGCAGATGTAACTCTTGAGAACGTAAAAATGAAAGGGTCCATTTGGTTTCATTTTTAC
>CM076977.1:52745945-52748445 GCA_039105355.1 Benthosema pterotum
ATAGTACCTTTTATCCAAGGTGTTTCACATAAATTTTGGATCCCATTCACACACCATGCAAGGTACCAACCGGCACGTGGTCACACTAGTACAGGCAATCTAAGAAAAAAAGGGGGGTAACCTCAAACAAATTGCAACAGAAACTCTTCCACCTATTTTTGTTTCCTTAATATGTTAGGAATAACATATCAAAAGTCCTAAGAAATCCAAGTAGGGGAACATAGTGAAAAATGCTAAAATAGATGATGTCACAATTTCCGATTTTCGCTTATCTAAAAATTTGATTTATGTATGTTTTCTTAGCTTGTGTCTAAAGAAAATGTTCAATACTTTGCAGAATTACATAGAAACTATGTCTGATTCAGTGAAATGATTGTTTAAGAGTTTTTTTCATTTATTGCAAAAGGAAAATCTTAATATTAATGCATTTTGTGAGCTAATAAGGGACAAATTTCGTATAGATTATAAAATCAAAAAAATGGTTGCAATAGGGCAAAACAAGTTGCAACAGAAACCCTTTAACTTGTTTTTGTTTCCTTAATATGTTAGGAATAACATATCAAAAGTCCTAAGAAATCCAAGTAGGGAAACATAGTAAAAAATGCTGAAATAGATGATGTCACAATTTCCGATTTTTGCCCATGTTAAAACAGATTTATGGAGGTCTTCTTAGCTTGTGTCCAGTGAAAAGGTTTAATAATTTGCAGAATTACATAGAAACTTTGTCTGATGCAGTAAAATGATTGTCCAAGAGTTTATTTTTTATTATTTTTTATTTTGGCAAAAGGAAATTCTTAATATTAATGCATTTTGCGAGAGGAAAAAGGGGCAAATTTCACTGACAAGAAATATAGTCAGAAAATGTTGCAATAAAAGATAATACTATAAACATAAATTTAACATCACAAAACGTAAAAGTTACAAAAGCAATGCTGTCATAATATATAAATGATTCAACACCTTCATCATCGCGCCTAATGTATTACAGTTTTTAGTGTTTACATTGTATATTGTAAAATTATCATCATCACTTCCAGACTTGTGTGTGCGCACCCTGTGTCTTTGCAGTTTACACATGCAACAGAGCAGTCAATGCTTCTTGCAAGTGCACGTCAGGCTGCTGCAGTTGGTCTTGCAGGTGCATCTGAAGACCCATAGCAGTTCCTGAGCTGGAGGTATGTCTGTCTGGACAGGGATAAGAACCCCATCATTCTCTTCCCATCCCAGTTGTTGCAGCAAGAGCACTCATGCAGTTCCCTTCCACTGCTGTATTTGGTAGTAGACACAGAGACTGTGGTACTTTGCTGCTGTGGCTGAAGGTAGCAGACTCTCTGGCTCCACAAAAGATGCCACCTTCTTACAAAAATGCTTGTATCTTAATGCTTAATGAGTCAAGACCCTCCTCAGACTTCCCGCAAGAATGGGGATGGGAAGAGAGTGATGGGGTGCTTATGTAACGCCCGGGATTCGAACTCGGGTCTCCCGCCTGAAAGTCCAACACTTAACAGTGGTTAAGTGTTGGACTTTCACGCCAAAGGGACCAAATTTCTTTATTCTGCTCCCAGACCAAAGGGACATCCATTGGTCCAGGGGCAGATACTAAACTTTAGAGGCCATCAGTGCAGCCGCCTGCTACACTTATCCCCGTCCAGACAGACATACCTCCAGTTCAGGAATTGCTATGAGAGGGGTCTCCCTGCAAGACCGACCGCAGCAGCCTGAAGTGCACTTGTAAGAAGCATCTCTTGTAAAGCCAGAGCGTCTGCCACCTTCAGCCACAGCAGCAAAGTACCACATTATCAAGTACAGCAGTGGAAGGGAACTGCATGAGTGCTCTTGCCGCAAGAATGGGGATAATGATGGGGTGATTATCCCTGTCCAGACAGACATACCTCCAGCTCAGGAACTGCTATGGGTCTTCAGATGCACCTGCAAGACCAACTGCAGCAGCCTGAGGTGCACTTGCAAGAAGCATTGTCTGCTCTGTTGCATGTGTAAACTGCAAAGACACAGGGTGTGCAAGTGTAGAAGGTGGCTACAGCCTCTGTCGTGATGGCTTCCAAAGTCTGGTATCTGCCCCCGGACCAAGGGGATGTCCCTTTGGTCTAGTGGTTAAGATGTTGGACTTTCACGGTGGAGACCTGAGTTCGAATCCCGGTGTTACAGTGGTCCCGTGACCCGGATCGCGTTTCCCTGTGGAAGGAGGTCAATAGGGAGGTGAGTGTAGCTGGTGGCTACAGCCTCTGTCGTGATGACCTCCAAAGTCTAGTATCTGCCCCCGTACCAAGGGGATGTCCCTTTTGGTCTAGTGGTTAAGATGTTGGACTTTCACGGTGGAGACCCCGTTTCGAATCCCGGGTGTTACACAAACACAAGTCTGGTTCAAAGTGATGATGATAAAGATGTTGAATAGTTTATATATTATATATTTATGTTTTGTGAGGTTAAAGTTATGTTTATAGTATTATCTTTTATTGCAACATTTTCTGATTATTTCTTG
>CM076977.1:52750945-52848337 GCA_039105355.1 Benthosema pterotum
AGGGTAGTAAAAAATCATGGCACTCCATCTTTAAGACAATCAAAACAAGGCCCTTAGTGTGTGTGACGAAAACGGAGCCCCTATTCCTTATCAGAGAGGGGAAGGTGTCCAGGATCCAGGGTCTCAGACCGAGGCTCCCCCTCTCCCTCCGCCTCTTCCTGGTGTTGTTGTTGGAAGGCGCTCTGTAGCAGCTCTAGGACAGAGCGTTTGTCCAGGCGCAGGTTCCTGAAACAGCAGTGGCGGCGGCCCACCGTCAGATACAACAGCGGGTTGATTCCGTGGCACACGGCCTCCAGGCAGCGGCCCATCTTCATCCACACAGCGTAGAACAGGTCCAGGCGGACTTCCCTTTCGGGCTCCAGGGGGAAGAACTGCAGTGGAAGAATTCGATGGTCAAGTTCAAGGTTCAAGGCAGGGGCGGATTGGCAGATATTTTCCCACCGGGACAATTTTGCCTTTGCCAGGCCACCCTGGGGGGGGGGGGGGCAGCTGGTTAACCAGATGTAACTCTTTGAGAGCGTAAAAATGAAACCAAATGGACCCTTGCGGGTCCATTTGGTTTCATTTTTACACCCTCAAGAGTTAAAATATTCATCATGTGAATTAGCCCAACTTAGTCTACACAACTAGAGAATGTAGAAGATTATTGGTCATTTTGATTTGTATGTTCCAGGCGAGCATCTAGCACATTCTAGTGCATTTTGGAAGTGCCACTAGTGCATTTTGGATCTTGGCAGTTGGCAACACTGCCTTCAGCAGCGCGAGGCAGTGCCCTGGCGCAGAGGAGTGAACGGGAATATGGCAACTCTCCTACTTGAAGGCTCTGGTGTAGGACACCTTTTCTTTTTTGAAGGATAGAAACACTAGTTTGCCTGGCCTGGGCCTGGTGCCCTGGCCCGCCTCTGTCCAGGCCACTAGGTGGCGCAGGCCACTGGGAAAACTCCCTGTACTCCAGATGGCCAATCCGCCCTTGGTTCAAGTTTTTTTTTTTATTTGTCACTCCAGTGTATGCCAGGACATATACAGGGATGAAATAACGTTTCCATTGTTCCCCAGCGCAATAGACCTGCGCAGTGACGTCACCACCCCTGTTCCAGAAACGGATTTCCCATACATTTTTCTCATAGACTTTTATAAAATAATTTATACAAAGACAATTACGCCGCGGACAAAGCCAACTCGGGTCGTGACGAATCATGACGGCACACACAAACTTTTGGGACAATCAAATCATTTCTAAGATGAAAAACAATACAAAAAGTCTTGCATCATGCCGTTTTCTAATTCTTGCTAATTAGATATTATATGACGATATTGTGTTTGTCACGACCCGAGTTGGCTTTGGCCGCGACTAGAGCAGTAAAGTGCAACTGTAACAGCATAAAGTGAGGTGAATGTGCTGAGCTACAACCAAGTATAATTATAAAGTGGCAAGTATTGAAAATTAGACAGCTATAGGACATATATACTACAACTAAACTATATGGCTAAAACTAAACATACTACAACTAAGCAGCTAATATACAGTATACTACAACTATAGAATACTACAACTAAAACACATTACGATGACTATGAGTAAACATTCCAGTGTTGCCAACTGCCAAAATCTTTTTTTTTTTTTTTGGCTTGAGAGCTACTTTAAAAAGCATTAGCTCAACAAGATCTACACATCAAAAAAGTCTACAAGATCTACACATCAAATGGTCCATTTGGTTTCATTTTCACACTCTCAAGAGTTATGTAATTCAGCATCTGAATTAGCACTATTTAATTAAGAAGTTTATACTGTTTTGTTGGCAAAATAAAGCCTGGAACTGAGGACAAAACCAAAAGAACTCCGAACTCCGTCCGTGGCTCAAATGCTGAATAAATGGTGGTCCCTGGAGCCAAAAAAGGTTGAAAACCACTGTGATAATGCTATTAACCCTTAGTGTACAGAATGTGTTTTGGTGTTCTAAGCATTATGTTTTAACTATTGAAAAATAGCAGATCTACAAGCTCATAGCGCGCCACCGAGTGGCGCGCTATGAGCTTGTATCTCTGCTATTTTTGAAAAAAAAAAATGATTTTTTTTTTTAAAACGGATGCTATTTTGAAAAATCGTGAAAGTCTTTGAATATTATGTTATTCCGAGACTAGAAATCTAGACGGGACACAGTGGGTTCATAACGCTTAGAACACCAAAGGGCATGTGGATTAATCCTAGTTTTAGGAGGTTTACCTCAGGTACCATGAGGTAAGGGATGAAGCACAGGAAGAAGGATGCGGTGACGGCCGCCGTCACCCAGAAGGGCCGTCCCAGCGGGGGGCGGGGCCGAGGGCAGCCAGCGCAGCAGCAGCAGCAGCTGCAGCAGCGACAGCGGCAGCGGGCGCAGCACGTCCTGCTGCAGAGCGTGGAGGAGTAGAAGCCGATCACCACCAACAGAGGAAGCAGCAGACCCACCAGCATGTGTAACCCCGGAGCCCAGCGGAAGCCCAGGAGGTCCAAGGCCACATTGTAAATCCACGCCTGGAATGGGAGGGGATTTTTTTAGAATGATGCAAAAAAAAAAAAAAAAAAAAAAAAAAAAAAACATGTCATGAAATGGAGGGCATTTTACTTTGAAGTTTCAGCCTGAAACACTGATCTGAGGTTTCTGAACAAATCAGATATTGCAGTTTCCTCTATTATTGTCTCCACCGTCCGTCTGTCTTTCCGTCTGTCCGTCCATACGTCTGCTGTTATGTCACCCACAGGGTGACATAACCTGCAGGGTGTCTGCAGGGGTAAAACATAGTTGCCGCCATACTGGTGGTGACTTACCATACTGGTGACTCACCATACTGGTGAGTCACCACTCACCAGTGACCGGTGACTGTTACGTCACCCTCACATGGTGACGTAACACCACTCACCAGTGACCGGTGACTGTTACGTCGCCCTCACATGGTGACGTAACACCACTCACCAGTGACCGGTGACTGTTACGTCGCCCTCACATGGTGACGTAACACCACTCACCAGTGACCGCTGACTGTTACATCACCCTCACATGGTGACGCAACACCACTCACCAGTGACTAGTGACTGTTACGTCACCCTCACATGGTGACGTAACACCACTCACCAGTGACCGGTGACTGTTACGTCACCCTCACATGGTGACGTAACACCACTCACCAGTGACCGGTGACTGTTACGTCACCCTCACATGGTGACGTAACACCACTCACCAGTGACCGGTGACTGTTACGTCGCCCTCACATGGTGACGTAACACCACTCACCAGTGACCGGTGACTGTTACGTCACCCTCAGAGGGTGACTGTTGCCCTCACGGGGTGACATGACCTGAGCTGGTGGAGACCTGGGCACAGATCTTGTTTTTTATCTATTCATTTTACTGTTTTAAGGTTCTGCTGCAACCTTTTATGGAAAGCACTTTGGGTCGACTGCTGTTGTTTTTTAAAAGTGCTATATACTGTAAACTAGACCTGCGCATGCCCCCCTTTGGGGCGCATGTTTCCACCGTCTTGTGTCACCACCACTACCCTACTGTTACGTCACCCTGCGGGTGATGTAACAGGCGTGTGAACGGACAAACATAGCAACCTCCATACGGTGATCACCACCCTACGCACGGACAGACGGACACACGGACAGACGGACGCGGGGATACGGACGGACGGATGGACGCAGGGCGTTTTATAGTCGCCAAGTTTACGGTGGAGACAGCAATGAAGGTGACTTGACTTGTTGAATGTATAGAAGGTGCAGTGATGGGCAATTCACTGGGAAAATGTAGTAAGCTACATTACTTGTTACTTTCGAAAAAAAATGTAGCTAAGCTACACTACAAGCTATCCCCAGAAAATTGTAGCAAGCTACACTACAAGCTACACGACAAAAGTACCTTGCTACATCAACACTACATATACAGTATATGAATATACATCTCAACTTAATGCACAAGTTTCTAAATAATAATAATAAAAAAAGATATAAATAAAAATCATAATAATAATATAGGGGTGGGTTTGAACATAGGATGGTGGCATGTCAAGTTTTGGGATGTATATTAGAGGTTTTCTACCCATTAAAAATGGGCAGAATTCGAAAAATGTGTGTGGGAAAATGTAGTAAGCTACAATCCTTGTTACTTGAAACAAGTAGTGTAGCTTCACTACAAGCTCCTTGAAACAAGTAGTGTAGCTTCACTACAAGCTATTCCCAGAACAAATGTAGTAAGCTACACTACAACTACTTGAGAACGTAAAAATGAAACCAAATGGACCCTTGCGGGTCCATTTGGTTTCATCAGCTGGTTAACCAGATGTAACTCTTTGAGAGTGTAAAAATGAAACCAAATGTGTTTTTACAACCTCAAGAGTTAAAATATTGATCAACTTAGTCTACACAACTAGAGAATGTAGAAGATTAATGGTCATTTTGATCTGTATGTTCCAGGCGAGCATCTAGCGCATTCTAGTGCATTTTGGAAGTGCCACTACTAGTGCATTTTGGATCTTGTCCAGCAGGCCACTAGGTGGCGCCTGCAGGCCACCGGGAAAACTCCCTGTACTCCAGATGGCCAATCCGCCCCTGGTTAGTGTCCAGCCCTGCCCATACATCACTGGATGGAGTTTTCCAGACCTGGAAGGAGGACAGTGGGTAGCCCAGCGAGGACACGTTGTGGAGCAGGATGCACTGGGTGTTGTTCGGGGCCCAGCGTCCTCCGGGCAGGACGTCTAGAGAGACCCACAGAGGCGCGCTGACGACGGTGGCCAGCGTCCACACGGCCGCTGCTCCGCCGTACGCCGCCTTCCTCCCCCACGCCGCGCTGCGGCTCTTCTGGAGACAAGCCGACGACGGACACGCCGCCCGAACACACCTGTTGGTTAGACACAGGGGTGGGCAATTACAAATAATACCTTAAAAAGACTTTAAAAAGTCTTGAATTTTTTTTTATCTAGGGCTTACATTTTGCGGAGTTTGTAATTTCTACGTGTCGCATTGCTCCTCAGAATTTTCATTTGTCAATCACGCGTCATCAAGTAACTGATTTCTCGGTTATGCACCGAGAAAACAGAAAACTCTCTGAGTCAGACCTTTAGCTTTATGCATGCTGCGTGTCTGTTGCAACTTCAACAACAACTGATGTTATTATTGATGCTTTACTTGCCTAATAAAAGTCCTGTAACTGAAAATGGTATGGAGCCGCACCCATACCATTTTCAGTTACAGGACACCACATGCCGCCCAAATACCAAATACCCCCAGGCTGCATAAGGCCCAGGTATGTGTTAGACACAGGGGCGTTTTTTTTTTTTTTTTTTTTTTTTTTTTTTTTTCATTAGACAGACTATAGGCAGTTGCCTAGGGCAGGGGGTTTTCAACCTTTTTGTACACCAAGGACCATTTATTCAGCATTTGAGCCACATACGGACCACCATTTGATGACATTTCAGCCCCAAAGACCTAAAACTAAAGAATTATTTTGGTTTTGTTCACGAATTCCAGGCTGGATTTTTGCAAACAAAACAGTGTAGACTTCTTAATTAAATAGTGCTAATTCAGATGAATATTTTAACTCTTGAGAGTGTAAAAATGAAACCAAATTGACCCGCAAGGGTCCATTTGGTGCGACCTGGGGCGACCTCCAATGATGCTATATGTACAGGTAAAGCTAAGTGATGCTACTGACTGGCTTAAAAATGGGTGATATGCCAAAGGTTTGCTTTATTTTTATTTTTTATTTTTTGACTCAATACGAGAAGGTTTCCAGATTTTATCACTGAGCAAGTTATTCAAGTTCAACTGTATGAAAACCTATATCTTGTATAATAACCTATATCTTGTAGGAATAGATGGTGGATCGTATTTTAACACAATAAGCTATTTCTTTTTACTTTAACTAAGTCTGATACACTTAAGATTTTCACCTTCATAAACAAAAACACAGCAGGTGCAACAGAACAGAGCATTGAAGGGGGTTTGTTGACGCTGTACACATACTGCAGGGGCGGATATAATATTTTCCAATGGGGGGGGGGGGGGGGGGGGGGGGCAGGAGAGAATGGTATGGGGCAGGAGAGAATGGTATGGGCCCATACCATTTTAGGTTACAGGACTTTTATTAGGGAATTAAAACATCAATAATAGCATCAGTTGTTGTAACAGACACGCAGCATGCATAAAGCTAAAGGTCTGACTAATTTGAAATATATTGGGTTGTTTTGCATGCCATCATGTTTGGTTGGGCAGACTGGACATTTTGGGGGACCCTCCCGCCACCCCCCCCCCCCTAGACCCACCCCTGACAAGCTGGCGTGATGACATCATGACGGCATTGACCAATCAAAGAGAGAAGCTGCCCTACCTGACAACACTGATGACCACCAGAAGGTAGACGCTGGTCAACATGGTCAGAAAGTCGATGGTGAAGTATGTCCTACACAGGAACCTGCCCATAGACCAGTGGAAGTTTGACGCCTGTGGGGTGGAAAGGAATATAATAGCAATCATTAGGGCATACCTGGGCATTATGTGGCCCGGGGGCCAAATGCGGCCCTTTGGCTGACTCTGACCGGCCCGGGGACCACCAGTGGTCCTTGAGAGAGTTCCAGTGAAATATGTAAAGTTGGTTAACCAGATGTAACTCTTTGAGAGCGTATAAATGAAACCAAATGGACCCGCAAGGGTCCATTTGTGTAAGTCTACACAACTACATAATGTAGAAGATTAATGGTCATTTTGATCTGTTTGGTTTCCCAACTCCAGCCTGGAATTGTGGATATGGATTAAGTTAACGGACCACTTCACCACTTTTCAACGCTCCACGCGCCCCAAGCTCTTCTCCCTCCTGGCCCCAAAACTATGGAATGAACTTCCCACTGCAGTCAGAACCACAGACTCACTACCTATCTAAACTATGGAATGAACTTCCCACTGCAGTCAGAACCACAGACTCACTACCTATCTAAACTATGGAATGAACTTCCCCCTGCAGTCAGAACCACAGACTCACTACCTATCTCCCGCCGCAGTCTGAAGACACACCTCTTCAGACTCCATCTCAGCCCATAGCACTTGTATTACATACCAACCCACAGTACTTTCTGCAATGACTTATATAGGTTGCCTAATGTATTACAATGTTTTTTAGCGCTTCATTGTATGTTGTAAAATGTATTGTAAATCCTGATTAAATTGTAAACTTTTCACCATTGTAAGTCGCTCTGGATCAAGAGCGTCTGCTAAATGCCTAAATTGTAAATTGTATCTTCATATAACAGGTCATCACGAATGTACATAATAAAATACCACTATTTTTGGCTACGCCAGTATGGTGGTGACTATGTTTCACCCCCTGTCCGTCCCTACGTCTGTCCGTGCAACTGTTGCCTGCAGGGGTAAAACATAGTCGCCACTGTGGTGACTCACCGTGGTGATTCACCATACTGGTGAGTCACCACTCACCATACTGGTGAGTCACACATCTGCCGACGGCGCCCCCAGGCTTGAAGCAACGGTTTAACAGCAACAGTTTGGTACAGCAGGCGAGTGGAATTCATGCACGAGCGCCGCGAGAGCACGCAAGCTGGTTTACTTTGTGAACGCGGACAGGGCAGTTGGTATTTCAAGAGGGAGTGGCGTGATTTTTGTATTTTTTCCAATTTTGTACATGTTTAAGAGGTGACAGTATGTAAATAGACCCCTTGGTGTGTTTTTTATGTGCAATGATGTCTTCCCTTTGTATTTAGGGTTTCTTCCTGGGGGCTGAACCTTTCCAGTCAAACGTGCCAATGAAAAAAAAACTTCAATATAGTGACATCACATGCTCAGCCCCTCCCCTAACTCCTCCCCCTTTATCATACAACTAAAGCTGTGGGTGTGGCTTCAGTTCAGGTGGATCACCACCCATCACCACCCACCAGGCAAACCAGGCATACTTAATGAACTGGTAGGGTGGAATCATAAAAATGGCAGTTTAACAAACACTGTACACTTTTTGGGAAAAAATCCTACTTTTCATATAACATTAATACATGATGATCATGTTTTAGGGTAGAAAAAAAATCATGGCACTCTATCTTTAAGTTGTTTTCTGCATGAACCACCGGTCCTCATGTCATATACTAGCATAACGGATATATTATATGACAGATAATAGACTCACCACAAATCCACAAGCTTGTTCTTTGATGCTGTTTAGTTTTTTTTTTTTTTTCTCTCTCCTTTGCTCGTTCTCGACGGCGCTCGTTCATGAATCCTTTCCCTTCCCATGATGCCTTGCTTTAGGCGCGTTCATGGAGGAAATACTTCCGCATTTGGACACCAAATTTTGGTGTCCAAATGCGGAAATAGGCGCACTTCCGGCGGTCTTCCGGTAGCTTCAAAGCGCCACTGAGCAACTTATTGAAATGAACGGCGAGGGGGCGGGGCTACTCACAGGGTGACGTATTTGGTTTTATTTTTACACTCTCAAGAGTTAAAATATTCACCATCTTAGTCAGCCCAAGTCTACACAACTAGATGACCAATGGTCATTTTGGTCTGTATGTTTTGCTTGTTTTGTTTCACCAAATCCAACCTGGAATTGTGGACAAAAGCAAAAAAAAAATCTGGTTTCAAAAAGGTTGAAAACCCCTTGGTTAAACATTGAAAACATAACTTCTATCGTACCTGGTGCGCGACGGCCACAGGCAGGGTGGCCACGAACAGGAGATCAGACAGGGCCACGTTGAGGAACCACACGGTGCTGAAGGTCTTCTTCAGCTTGAAGGCCGTGGCCCAGACCACCAGGCCGTTCCCCACCACACCCAGCACAAAGACCAGGCAGTAGACCACCATGGACACCACGTCCACAGAACGGAGCACGGTGCGACGGAACTCTGAGGAGGAATCGTTTAAGTTGAAGAAGACGTCGTAATCTGGATAATCTGGGGAGCTGTAGTCATCCGGGGGAGAGTAATCCATCCTGGTGGTGGTGATGTTGGCGTTGGCGTTGAAGGAACCTGAAATCATATAAATAAAACAGAGGGAAAAAAATGTGATTTTGCGCTCGATAAAAAGTAATGGTGGGACGATTCACCTACCTTGGAGTAAAGGCCCTGCTACACCTAGCAATGTTTTGATCAACATCAACAAGCAACGTCAATCATCAACGTTGACTTTTCACCCTTCTATAGAAAATGATCAACTCCTGGTTGTTCAGAAAAGTCAGATCTTTAGCGCCCTCTACTGGTTATCTGTGGGAGTCCCAGACTCTCACAGATACTGTAAACTTCTCTGAAAACAACCTGGCTGCTGAGTTGTTGAAATTTGAGTTGGGTGGCAGTTGGGTGAAAATCATTCAATGCAAACTAAGGCTTCCTTTTTTTCTGAGAGTGTACAAATGGAACCAAATGGACCCGCTAGGGTCCATTTGGTTCCATTTGTACACTCTCATTTGGTTCCATTTGTACACTCACACATCTTGATGACATCATCGAGATGTATTTCGCCATGTCAATGGATTTCTATAGACCTCCATCTCTTTTTTCTGAGAGCGTACGAATGGAACTAAATGAACCCATTAGGGTTCAATTGGTTGCATTTGTGCACTCTCAGGAAAAAATGTTGAAAATGGGTGGAATTCCCCTTTAAAAGGGAAAGACCACATATTTTCAAAAATCACTCATGTTGTTAATACCAGGACCTTACCCGTTTGAATATATGAACGCCAAAATATGCACAGTGTCAATGTGTGTGTGGCTATTTGCCCCCTATGGTGGAAAATGGGAATTGCTTGCAATGTTAAGCGGATGGAAAAATGTAATGAACCATTAATGCATTATTCATCACGGATGTGTTGATTTGAAAAAAAAAGGGCTTCGGTACTCTCTTCATAATATTATGGTGAACGGCAGTTGCTGTGAAAAATTCACAGCAATTGGTGGAACCAGCGAGGAGTTATGCCAGTGAGGACTAATGTCCCCCCCCCCCCACACACACACACACGGTATAACAGTAATGACTATACTACTGTATACTGTATACAGTAGGTGTGCAATATCCAGCTGCAGTATTTACAGCCAGGGATTGCTTAAAATGAATAAACAGAGAAAATAACTAAGCCAAATGAATGCAAAATGTTTAAACGCTTGCAGTAATGTACCGTATCATGATGTTTTAAGATATTTGGGGTTTTCTGATTGACATAAAAAAAATAAAACTTAAAAAAGTCCTTAAACCAACATGATTCGGGGCTGTTTATTATTTTGTAGCAAATCCTGCTGGAATGCAGCTGAATATCACAGGCCTGTATGTCACAATAGATGTGTGTGTGTGTGTGTGTGTGTGTGTGTGTGTGTGTGTGTGTGTGTGTGTGTGTGTGTGTGTGTGTGTGTGTGTGTGTGTGGTGTGTGTGTGTGTGTGTGTGTGTGTGTGTGTGTGTGTGTGTACAGTACACTATGCGCCGCGAAGGAAAGAAAAAGGCTCTGTCTGGTGGCCCAGGGGGCCCATCATTTCTAGATCTGTCCATGCCCCTATAGCTCAGGGGTCTGGCATCTGACCTTAGACCCAAAAAGAATGTACTCAGGGTCGGATCTAGGCATGGGCATTGGGGGGGGTAGCAATGCCGCCCTAAATGCCCAGTCTGCCCCACCAAACATGATGTCATGCAAAACATGTCATGATAAACAAACCCAAGATATTTCAAATTAAAGTGCTTATATTACACCACTAAACCAACAGCATTTCATCATTGAAAACAGAAAACTCTCTGAGTCAGACCTTTAGCTTTATGCATGCTGCGTGCCTGTTGCAACTTCAACAACAACTACTGTTATTATTGATGCTTTACTTGCCAAAAAAAAAAATTAGGTCTAACCTAAAGTTTCTGAAAAACTTGAAATATGTATATATCAGCATAAAAAAAAGTTAATTCTGGAATACTCTACATACTGTACAACAGAATCCAAAAATGGATTCCCGTCCCGAAAAGGGTTAATAAAAGTCCTGTAACCAAAAATGGTATGGGTGCGGCCCGTGACGCTTCGCGCCACGGGCGATGAAGCCGCCCCCATGCCATTTTCTACTGCCTCCCCCCAATTGGGAAATGTTACATCCGCCTCAGATTGTAATTGAGTAAAAGTACCTCAGTGTTGACATCCGGAAGTTAAAGTACTCATCATCAGAATGTCCCGCTTCGAGTTTTCAATCAATAGGGCTTATTGTTTTACTTGGATCTGTGGAGCGCTTGTTATCCCCTTATCACGGCCTCCTCCTCTGACTCTCATCCTGTTTACATTTTCATTCTCCCCAAGTGTCTGCACAGAGGCGTACATGCAGTGTTGGGCAGTAACTAACTAAAGCGGGAACTCCACCCGTTTTCCACATTCTAATATGTCATTACCCTTGTGTCCTTGAGATATACCACCCGTTTTGATTTTTAAAAAAGCATTCTATATATGTAGATCCTAAGTAGTAAAACCTTAGAGAAGCGTTGTACTAATGGGCCTTATGTGTGTTAAAAAAAAGTTCCCCCCCATTCTGTATTTCCTAAAAATGGAGGTCTGAAAAAAAAAAACTGGTCCAGGCGTTGTTTTGTGAAAACACTCCTTAATGCCTGTTTCCCCTCTCCCAAAATAGGCTTATAATGGGGCTAAGGGGTCAAATGCAAGTTCACCTATATACATCGCTCCAAAATGCAATTTTCTGCCATATATTGTCTCCCCACCATGTCAGTAGTGTGTTAACACTCACACCTTCACTTTCACTTTTGGTGCAGCAGTGATTCAGATGTCTCAAAAGGTGGGGGCGTGGCACTTGTTTTATGGAACCGCTGCTGTAACGAAAGTGAAAGTGAAAGTGTGAGGGTTAACGCACTACTGACATGGTGGGGAGACAATATATAGCAGAAAATTGCATTTTGGAGCGATGTATATAAGTGAACTTGCATTTGACCCCTTAGCCTTAAAATGTTATTTTTTAAATAGTTTAAAAAGGCACCCGTAAGGGTCCATTTGGTTCAAGTACCGGTACATTGTTCTTTTGGTTAACTTTTTATGATCCTGTTAATATTAGCTGTGCAGCGATACACTTGCATAAAATACATAATTAATCCTCATGATAGGATCCTTGGCAATATTTGCAGAATACATTATTATCCCTCTGTGGGCGCAAGTTCCTGTTGAATTCTCCCAACAGCTCTGAAGACATCCTGAATGTTGACCTTTTCCCCTAATTCAATTTCCCCTATGATCCAGCAGAACAGGGGCGGATGTAAAATGTCCCATTTGGGGGGAAAGAGAGCATGTTGGAGGGGTGCATTTGCACCCATACCATTTTCGGTTCCAGGACTTTTATTAGTCAAGTAAAGCATCAATAATAACATCAGTTGTTGTTGAAGTTGCAACAGACACGCAGCATGCATAAAGCTAAAGGTCTGACTCAGAGAGTTTTCTGTTTTCAATGATGAAATGCTGTTGGTTTAGTGGTGACACAGCTGTAGTAGCAGTAGTAGGCTAGTATAGTGTTTCAAATAATTTTAAATATAAGCACTTTCATTTGAAATATCTTGGGTTGTTTTGCATGCCATTGTGTTTGGTGGGGCAGACTGGGTATTTAGAGGGGCATTGCCCCCCCATGCCCATGCCTAGATCCGCCCCTGAAGAATGCCCTGAAGTCTCGGTGCCAGCATGCAAAACAACCCAAGATATTTCAAATTAAAGTGCTTATATTTAAAATGATTTGAAACACTACTACTGCTACTAACTAACTACAGCTGTGTCACCACTAAACCAACAGCTTTTCATCATTGAAAACAGAAAACTCTCTGAGTCAGACCTTTAGCTTTATGCATGCTGCGTTGTCCGTTGCAACTTCAACAACAAACTGATGTTATAATTGATGCTTTACTTGCCTAATATAAGTCCTGTAACTGAAAATGCTATGGGGGCGGCTTCATATATATAGTCAGTAGTCAGTATATAAGTACCGTATTTTCCGCACTATAAGGCCACTGGATCATAAAGCGCACCTTCAATGTATGACCTATTTTAGAACGGTTTCCTTATATAAGGCGCACCGGAATACAAGGCACATTTAATAGAAGATACTGCAGTCAACATAGAATAGAAGCTACTGCATTTAAATTATCCATATATAAGGCACACTGGATTATAAGGCGCACTGTTGTTGTTTTTTTTTAGATAATTAAAGGCTTTTAAGTGCGCCTTATAGTCCGGAAAATACGGTATACTATACTGTAGGCTGTCTGCTATACAGAACAGTAGTCGTCTATTTACATTTCCAAGCCAATCAATTGCATCTTGCATGCATCATGTCATGATTATCATGTGTAAAAAAACAAACATCATTCAGAGTGGTAGAATCTACCGTCAGAAACTAAAATCTATTGTCAGGATGACATTAGTTACACTCCTCCGGTGCCTCTCTCATTCAAACTGAACTATGACTGTAGATTTAAAGCAGGGGTTTTCAACAGGTGGCCCGGGGACCACCAGTGGTCCTCGAGAGGGTTCCAGGTGGTCCCCAGGGTAAATGATGGAAAGTTGGTTAACCGGATGTAACTCTTGAGAACGTGAAAATGAAACCAAATGGACCCTTGCGGGGTCCATTTGGTTTCATTTTCACACTCTCAAGAGTTAAAATATTCATCATCTGAATTAGCACTATTTAATTAAGAAGTTCTACACTGTTTTAATTGCGAAATCCAGCCTGGAATTTGCTGGACAAAACCAAAAGAAGTCTTTCATTTTAGGTCTTTGGGGCTAAGAATGTCCTCAAGTGGTGGTCCGTGTGCTCAAATGCAGAATAAATGGTGGTCCTTGGTGTCCAAAAGTTTGAAAACCCCTGATTTAAAGAAGTAAAAAACAACTGACCTCTTTTCGTGCGTTTCTCACGGTGGATGTCCAGCAGAGAAATGAATGGTGTTTTGTGTTGCTCAATAGTCCCAGACAGTCTGTCGAGGGTTGGAGAGTCCAGCTGGTCTCTATCTATGGAGGGAGGGACAAGCCTCAAGCCTCCACATACACATACAGTATAATTAACAACAGACCCATGTGGAGGCCTCTGTACAGGAGAGGACAAGAGAGGCAGTGTCGCCAACTTGGTGCATGGGACAAGCTTCAAGCCTCCACATCTACAGTATAATTCAGGGGTTTTCAACCTTTTTGACTCCAGGGACCACCATTTATTCATGCATTTGAGCCACGGACCACCGTTTGATTACATTTGCACACCAAAGACCTAAAATTAAAGAATTCTTTTGATTTTGTCCGCAATTCCAGGCTCTACTTTGTCATCATATCATATCATAACTCTTGAGAGTGTAAACATGAAACCAAATGGACCCGCTAGGGCCCATTTGGTTTCATGTTTACGCTCTCAAAGAGTTTAGTTGGCGAAGCCCACCTGGAACCCATAAAATCCATAGATTGGCCGCACCGTTGTATAAGTCCAGAAATTACGGTAGCTTTTTTTTTTTCCAAACCCCACTAGTGCCAAAATTAGAGAAAAACTCCTGGCGGAAAATCTAGTGCTATTTCTTTTTTTTTTTTTTTTTTTGCTCCAGAGATAAATCCCTTGTTTTTTCCTGTGATAAGAGTCCTCCTTCCTTCCTAGAAAGAACCATTGGTCTAACCAAATGGACCCTTATAGATCCTTAACTCTCGAGATTGTAAAATGAAACCAAATGGAGAGTTAAATTAAGATTTAAGTCTAACAAGAGTTAAATTATATTTGAACATTTGAATTAGCCATTTTTTAAGAATCTACACATTTAGAAGAATTGCTATTTTGCCACTTATTTCTCCTAAATAATCCGAGAGACTAAACTCAACGTCAAATGGTGGTCCCTGGCTAAAATGCAGAATAAATAGTGGTCCCTGGTATGAAATTAGTTGAAAACAACTGCTCTAGCGCATTCTAGTGCATTTTGGAAGTGCCACTAGTGCATTTTGGATTTTGGCTGCTGGCAACACTGAGGAGAGGAGAGGAGAGGAGAGGAGAGGAGAGGAGAGGAGAGGAGAGGAGAGGAAAGAAAGAAAGAAAGAAAAAGAAAGAAAGAAAGAAAGAAAGAAAGAAAGAAAGAAAGAAAGAAAGAAAGAAAGAAAGAAAGAAAGAAAGAAAGAAAGAAAGAAAGAAAGAAAGAAAGAAAGGAGGTAGAGGAGAGAACAGAGTTGGGTTGCATGGATACCTTTAAAGGAGAATTCCGGCCCAAAACTTTTTTTTCTTAATCTTTATTTGCATTCTTTTTTGTCTTTGTTGTCCATGTGTTATTTTGTGAAAATACTCCTTTATGGCTGTTTCCCCTACCCCAAAATAAGCTTATAATGGGGCCAATGGGCGTTGTGCAAGTTCACCTATATACATCTCTCCAAAATGCATTTTTTGGTATATATTGTGTCCCCACCATGTCAGTAGTGTGTTAACACTCACACTTTCACTTTTGTTGCAGCAGTGGTTCAGCCATAAACCATGTGCCACGCCCCCAGGTTTTGAGACAGCTGGATCACTGCTGAACCAAAAGTGAAAGTGTGAGTGTTAACTCACTACTGACATGGTGGAGACACAATATATAGCAAAAAAATGCATTTCGGAGCGATGTATATAGGGGTAGGGGAAACAGCCATGAAGGAGTGTTTTCACAAAATAACACCTGGACCACTTTTTCAAAATAATTAACTGCAAATAAAGAAAAAAATATAACTTTTGGGTCGGAATTCTCCTTTAAGCCTCCCAGATTGTGATCATGTATCTATAAATGGGGTTGTATCTATAATGGGGTTGGGCTGGTGCAGATGTGATTTTGTTTTTGCTTGTTTTTTTATTCAAAATAATGCCATCTCTGTAGGTTTTGGTGAGAGGTTGCGTGAGTCAAACAAGCAACCAGGTCTATAAAAACAAATACAAAAGTTGTGACCAGTTTCCTTCAGTTACATCTACTTCAGAAATAATCACAAACGATATAGCACTGTGCTGTGAAGTGATATTTCACTTCATTTCAATTAGGTACATTCCTCAATAACACCCATTCTTTTTTTTCTGGTGATGTGAGAGGGCCACGGATTTGTTTTGGGAAATGTCCACAAAATGCTTCACATTGGTGAGCAAGTAAGAATGAAACAATGTTAAAAAATAAATTGGCTCTAACAGTAAATGCAGATCCACAGCCATGCTGCGCTCACATGTCAGGAGAACACCAGGGGCGGATCTAGGCATGGGCATGGGGGGGCAATGCCCCTCTAAATACCCAGTCTGCCCCCCAAACACGATGCCATGCAAAACAACCCAAGATATTTCAAATTAAAGTGCTTATATTTAAAATGATTGGAAACACTACTACTGCTAACTACAGCTGTGTCACCACTAAACCAACAGCATTTCATCACTGAAAACAGAATTTTAACTCTCTGAGTCAGACCTTTAGCTTTAAGCATGCTGCGTGTCTGTTGCAACTTCAACAACAACTGATGTTATTATTGATGCTTTACTTGACTAATAAAAGTCCTGTAACCGAAAATGGTATGGGTGCGACTTCATCGCCCGTGGCACGAAGCAACACGGGTGATGAAGCCGCCCCATACCATTTTCTCTTGCCCCTCTAACATGTTCTCTTGCCCCCCCCCCCCTCCCCAAATGGGACATGTTACATCAGCCCCTGAAGAACACTATGATTCACCAGACAAAAACGATGGATGTTTTTGATGAATGGGCTTCATTCAGGCTCCATGGGAAAACTAGATGAAAGTTGCTTATCATCAGCCTAACTGGCATTCACTGCAGACCTACACTTCCTAGACCTGCAATTTGTAGGAAATCTACACTCAGATGTGCTGATTTCCCCAATGCCTTTTAGCCACTGCCCAAATTCTGGAAGCCATTGTGGGAAATCAACTGGCAACTTGGAAGAAACATGCATGAAACGAGAGGGTGGCAGGGCAAGAGAGAGAGAGAGAGAGAGAGAGAGAGAGAGAGAGAGAGAGAGAGAGAGAGAGAGAGAGAGAGAGAGAGAGAGAGAGAGAGAGACATAGGGAGGCTCATGTCGGGGGTTCTATTCACTGACTGACTGAGTCAGCCCGTAACATGCAACCAGACATGTCAGTGACATTCCATGCCATCACCCTGGAGTGGAAGCTTGAATCAAAGTGTATTCAATGAAGTGTATTCAATGGGCTTGGATGAAGAAAACCTTGTGGCCATTACATGGGACAGTGCCAGCCAGGCGCGTAAAGTTTGTGTAGGCTGCAAGGCTGCAGTGTGGAGAGGCTGGGGGATAAAAGATTGCCCAAATAAATGCATAATGCAATACATTGAATATACTTGCATTGCATATTTTATTCACGTTTTATTCACATTCTCTTTATTGCATTACTAATTAGAATGTTACAATTAATGGCACACACACACACACAGCTGCCCGCCCCCCCCGGCCGTCTGAGCCGGCTGGATGGGGGGGGGGGGGGCTACAGCCTACATGAGGACGGACGCAAGATGATGCCTCTGATGCCAGCAACATAAAGGCTGCCATTGAAGAACTAGAATGGCAATGGCTGGACTGTTTCGGCCACAACTTAAACCTGGCCGTCACCAACTCAGTGGCACAGCAGAGAAAGAGTGTCAAGCGCACGCTTGGGATTTGTCACTCAGTCACTACTGCATTCCCTCACATTAGACCCTGCACAGAGAGCAACAGGAGCTGGGTCTGCCAGATATTTGGCACGTGCCTATTAATATTATAATGTCACATTTTCATTTAATCATCCACAGGAGTGTGTGACCCGCTGGGGGTCCCCGACAAAAGACGATTGAAACAATCCAGCAGGACGCAGCCATTCAAGCATTACTGTCGGAGGACAGGGCGACCACCGTGTCATACACTTGGCAAGACGAAGACGTCCTGAAGGCGATAAACGACGGGCCTTAAAACCTTTTGCTAATTTCTCAGGCTGTTGAAAAATAATGAGTTAATTATTCAATTAATTTTGTTAATAATCTGATGAAAACTTTGAAGACAATTAACTCGCTGCTCACTGAGCATTTTCAAATTGGGGAAAAAAATGGGTAGAGCAGGGTTTTACGGAGACATATAGCTGTGTGTCTCCCTGCAACCAGAGCCATCGAGTATAGCTGGATGATCTACAAGCATTGGGGGCTTGTAGATCACCTATTTTGATACATTTTTCTTTTTCAATTGTACAAAGCTGAAGCTGTGATTATTTTGATTAAAGTTTTTAATAATTCAACAACCTACTCATTTCACAGACTTACTGTCTGCAGAGCAATATGTCACCATGCAGCTCCTGTGTCCTACCCCTGTTAAATCACTGCAGAGATGAGAGAGGATGTCCAACTAACCAATGACATAAGGGGATTGTTGAGAGGCTAGATGGCTATTACAAGTCAAACAAGGCTCAGAATCTGTTGCGTAAGTGCACCATTCTTGACCCTCGGATCACTGGGGATGGTGTCAGGGGCGGATCTAGAGGGGGGCAGGGGTGGGCAGAGTCCACTCAAACGTGCATCCTGTATGCCCACCCGATGAAAGGTAGTATCAGTGGTTTTCAGCCAGTGTGCCGGGGACCACCAGTGGTCCCCAGGCTAATTGGTGGAAAGTTGGTTAACCAGATTTAAAAATGAAACCAAATGGACCCATAGGGTCCATTTGGTTTCATTTTTACGCCAGCTACGCTCGATGATGCTGCTGAGCTTGGCGGCACTGCTGCTCCACTGCTGTTCCCAAAAAAAAAAAAATGTCACTGGGGAGTCTGCTTCAACAACATGTCCAGCGAGGGCCAGCGAGGGCCGGATGTAGCCAGCCCTACTAGTGTGGGCTGGAAGAATGGCAGGCTGGGCAACTCCAAAGTTTTTCATACGAAGCAGTGGTTTTCAATTTTTTTGACACCATGGGGCCCACTATTTATTCAGCATCTGAGCCACGGACCACCATTTGATGACATTTCAGCCCCCTGCACAAACCCAAAACTAAAGGTTTCTTTTGCTTTTGTCCGCAATTCCAAGCTGGATTTGGGAAAGAAAAAAAGACAAACATACAGATTAAAAATACATTCTCTAGTTGTGAACGCTTGGGCTAATTCAGATGAGTAACCAACTTTCCACCATTTAGCTAGGGACCACCTGTACCTCTCTCAACCACTGGTGGTCCCCAGACCACTGATGAAAACCAATGATATTACCTTTCATTGGGTGGGCAGGATGCACATTTGGATGGGCTCTGCCCACCCCTGCCCCCCTTTAGATCCGGCCCTGCTGCCGCGATTACCCCAGGGCAAAGAGCAGAACGAGAGATGGCTAGCTATTTGAGTGAGCCTGTGCTGAACGGGGGGGTAAGATCCGCTTATGCGGTGGAAAACCAATGCAGTTTGTTTGCCTTTACTGGCCCGTGTCTGTGCAACGAGCACAGCGTCCGAACGAGTCTTTAGCACAGCGGGCAACATCCTGATCCCCACACGCAATCTACCGAAGCCAGAGAAAGTGGATATGCTCGTGTTTTTTGGCGAAAAGCCTTACTTTGTAGACGAGTATAATTACAGTCGCCGCTGCCAGGGTAGGCTCCTGTTATGTCTAACTATAGAATAACATGTCATTTGGTTAATTTGATTTATATTTTATTTTATTATTTTAAAAGTGGGCGTGATATCCCTTATGAAAAAAACACTATTGAATCACTACTCATTCAATAGTGTTTTTGCTACTGCGATGAGTAGTGATTATGTCGTGATTTCAATAGTTAAAATGTAGAGAAATGTCCTGTTTCACTACTTAATCACTACTGTTAACCACTTCCAGAAGCTGCTGGGAACAACATCAGAAGGAGGGGAGGAGGAAATAACACCATTCCTCCATGACCTCAACATCAGCGACAGTCCCTTCACGGTCGCCGAGTTTGCTAAGGCGAAAAACACGCTGAGAGAGGGAAAGAGTGCTGGGCCGGACGGCATACCCCCAGAGGTCGTAAAGAACTGCGGTCTCGACAGCACCATCCTTGAGTTCTGCAACCTTGCCCTGCTAGACAACAAGCTGCCTGACATGTGGTCCCTCTCCAGCATCATCCCGGTCCCAAAGTCAGGGGACCTCTCGAAGCCAGACAACTACCGCGGCATCAGCTTGACCTGTATCGCAGCAAAGGTATACAACCGCATGATCCTGATTCGGCCTGCCATCGACCCCCATCTGAGGGAAAGCCAAAACGGCTTTCGTGAAGAGAGAACCACGCTTGCCCAGATCCTGGCCCTGAGGAGGCTAATCGAGGAGGTGAAGAAAAACAACCTGACGGCTGTGCTGTGTTTTATTGATTTCAAAAAGGCATTTGACTCAATACACAGAGGCACAATGATGAAGATCCTGAAGGCCTACGGTGTCCCTCCTAACCTGCTCCGGGCAATTGAGACCATGTATGCAGGAACACGGGCCAAAGTGGTGACCTAGGTGGTGGCATCCTGGCTGGGGTAATGCAAGGAGACACTCTAGCCCCCTTCCTCTTTGTCATTGTCCTTGACTACGCTCTCAGAAAGGCCATCAATGGACGGGAGCAGGATCTTGGCTTCACCCTCATACCAAGGAGGTCAAGAAGACACCCTGCAGTGGTCCTGACAGACCTAGACTATGCGGATGACATCAGCCTGCTCTCCAACAACACGGAGCAAGCGCAGGAGCTCTTGAGCAGAGTGGAATCAGAGTGTGCCATGGTTGGCCTGCGGTTGAATGCCAAGAAAACCGAGGTGATCAAATATAACATCCAAACGGAGCATCCACCTCTAACAACAGCAGAAGGCGAGGTTCTGAAGGAAGTTAGTGACTTCAAGTACCTTGGCTCATGGGTCAACTCGACAGAGCAAGATCTAAAAGTGAGGAAGGCACTTGCATGGAGGGCCCTGAATGGCATGGCCAGCGTATGGAACTCCAACCTCCCCCGAACAATCAAACTCAGTTTCTTCTATGCGACGGTGGAATCTGTTCTCCTATACGGCAGTGAATGCTGGACCCTGAAGCCAGCCCTGCAGAAGTCTCTAGACGGCTGCTACACCAGAATGCTACGTGTAGTGTTCAACATCAGCAAGAGTGAACATGTCACAAATGAGAATCTGTATGCTGGGATATTCAGGGTGAGCGACAAGATTGCAGCCAGGAGAATGCAGCTTGCAGGACACTGCCAAAGACATCAAGAGCTGCCAGCCAGCAAACTGGTGTTGTGGGAACCAACACATGGGCACCGGTCACGAGGGCGTCCCACATTAACATATGTGGATGTACTCAAGAAAGACGCAGGAGCACAGAACACCAGCGAGTTGGCCGGATGTATGGAGAATCGGGACGACTGGAGGCGACGATGGAAGGCTCGTCTGAGGATGACCTAGAGAGAGTTAATTACTACATAAATCTGATTCAAATCACTATCTGGCTGCTACTAAATTACTTCAGCCTCGCTGTGGCATTTTGGAAAGATCTATGCAATCACTACATGTTGAGTCACTACACAATGCTTACACATTTACTGCTGTATCTCTACACAGTCCCTATAAAAAAACATTTATGTAGTGTTTTCACAACTGAATCACTAATTAATTACTTTTTTTTTGTTTCTACACCCTTATATTTTCTTCATGCCAAACACACACACACACACACACACACACACACACACACACACACACACACACACACACACACACACACACACACACAGAATACGGGAGTACAATAGACTAACAGTGTGTGTGTGTGTGTGTGTGTGTGTGTGTGTGTGTGTGTGTGTGTGTGTGTGTGTGTGTGTGTGTGTGTGTGTGTCGTATTCTGTGTGTGTGTGTGTGTGTGTGTGTGTGTGTGTGTGTGTGTGTGTGTGTGTGCGTGCGTGCGTGCGTGCGTGTGTGTGTGTGTGTGTGTGAGACATCTGAGTGTCTCATGAACACAAGGATTTTTTTTTAGTTTCAGTTTTTTCATACTGTACTGGTGCTGAAAACTGCCATAAAATGATTATAAAAAGTTTATATTATAAATGTCTGAAAGCCTTATACATATTGATGAAACCAAAAAAGAAGAATATTTTAAGTGTGATTTCAGTTATTTTTATGAACCCAATATGCAGTTATAGTTTAGTTATAGGCTAGCTTTTTATTTATTTGTAGTTTTTTTTAGTTCAACAGTTTTAGTTAACCATTACCCTATAAACCCTGCGACACACACACACACACACACACACACACACACACACACACACACACACACACACACACACACACACACACACACTTGAACACACACACACACCAGAAGGCCGCAGATAGTCGTTTATTTATTCTATTTCAAAATCCATGCAGGCATAAACCAAGGCTGTTGTGAACCGACTCAGTTGAGTCTACTCTACACGGTTCTCACGGCTCTCACTTCGACCCCGCCCCCCACGTGTGTCAGGTACGGGTTACCATAGTAACTCGCCATCAACAGAGAGAGAGAGAGAGAGAGAGAGAGAGAGAGAGAGAGAGACGGAAGGAGAGGGGCAGAGAACTAGTGCTCTCTGTCCAACACTGCAGACCCCCCTCCCCCGCGTGCACCCGACTAAAATCTGTCGGAATAGAGGTATGTCTGAATGGGGAAATGTCGGAATGGAGTCATGTCGGAATGGAACCATGTCGGAATGGAGAGGTGTCGGAATGGAGAGGTGTCGGAATGGAGCCATGTCGGAATGGAGTCATGTCGGAATGGAGAGGTGTCGGAATGGAGCCATGTCGGAATGGAACCATGTCGGAATGGAGAGGTGTCGGAATGGAGCCATGTCGGAATGGAGTCATGTCGGAATGGAACCATGTCGGAATGGAGAGGTGTCGGAATGGAGCAATGTACCCGGGAGACTGACTGACTCCACAGGATTTGAGTCTGGCTCACCAGGCTATGATGATGCATGATGCCAGTTCTATAACTGGCTGCTAGAGGGAGCCAGTGTTCAACCTTTGCATCCAGATCAGCCCAACCCGTCAGTGGTTTGACTAACTAAGAAAGCGATTTGCCCATCCGTCATACAGTGACGAGTTGGGGATGAGAAGAACCTGGCTAGCCACATCAATGTGTGGAATGGAGTCGGTTGATGACATACCAGAAAATCTCCCCAGCCACGAGGATGAAAACCTTGCGTCCAGGATAGTAGACTTTGCCTGGATGGCCCCAGAACAAGATGAAATCAATGTAGTTGCAGCTTCCGCAGCTAGTGGCGTCAAGAAGTCTAAGAAAGACTTGTATCTCTACTGCCATTGCCAAATGGGTAACACACACACACACACACACACACACACACACACACACACACACACACACACACACACACACACACACACACACACACACACACACACACACACACACACACGAGATTGGCTGGCTTCACATTTCATGTGCAGGTCTTTCAGAGGCACCAGGCAAAGACGTGGACTTCTTCTGTTCTGAAGAGTGCCGTGAGGACGAGACATACATGTACTGTACATGCAAAGCGAGGAAAGGAGGGCAAATGGTGCAATGCCACTTGGTCAGATGGAAGGAGGCATTGGCATGGTCAGATGGAAGGCATGATATATATATATATATATATATATATATATATATATATATATATATATATATATATATATATATATATATATATATATATATATATATATATATATATATATATATATATACAGAGAGGTGATACTGTTCGGCAGAATGCTCAACTGAGAGCTCAGGGGAGGACCATGTCCAAAACTACACCAGGGCATTGATGTGGGAAGGACTGAAACTGTGGGAGAGAAGGGATGCGGTTCGAGAAGGAGATGGTCCGGCCGGTTGACAGCTGGAAGGTGGACATGCTGTCGTTTTGGGGAGGAAGAGGCAAAAGCTATCCCTGTTACCCTGATCTAGACAAGACAAGGTAGAAGACATCAAGGCCTTTGTTAAGGAGCATCCCCAAGTGTTCTTCCCGGCGCAGCAACAGCAGCCTGCCCTGTCCCAGCAGCCAGTAACCGTCGCAGCCCGGCCACCTCTACCTCCATCCCCGCAGGCAACAGCAGCACACCCCTCCCCTCGCTATCAACCTAACCACTCCTCCGACTTTGACACCCACAAAAATTACGAACGCCTGACCAATGAGCACCCGCACCTGCACCTGACGCCCTCCCCAGAGTCTCCCAAGCCCTGGTCTGGCCCCTCCCCTCACCACGTGTCTGATTGTTCAAAATCCACCCCCAGCCCAGCAGTAGCCAGTCCGGCACTGACCCAAATGCAGTTGTGTTTGAAAACATTTCATTCATTCAGCTCTGGTAACATGGGGATCAACATGGGCATGGTCGGTCAGTCCTGTCAGCGTGCCCTTCAAACTGTCACAGTGGGACGACGCCAACCACCCAGTGTTGCCAACAGGTGGCAAACTGGCAGCAGCAGCAGCTTTACAGTGAATCCATGGCCGCCTGGCAAAGTATGTCTGGCCTGGGGATCTCCAACCCACCTACCCTCCAGGCCTCACAGCATCTACCCGGCACAACGACAGCAGCTGACTGCCCTGTCCCCAGCAGCCAGTAACCCTCGCAGCCCGGCCACATCTACCTCCATCCCCGCAGGCAAGCAGCAGCACAGCGGGCCTGCATGATTACCCCATCCATCCATATCAACATAGCCATTCCTTCAATTTTGACAATTCTGAACAACTGACCAATGAGCACACGTACCCCCCCCCCCCCAAAAGACACACATTGCTCCAATTGGACTGAACTCTTTGATGAACTTTTTGGGAAAAAAATAAAGTGAGTTGATATGTTATATGTATGTATGTATGTATGTATGTATGTATGTATGTATGTTACATATATGTTGCTCATTCAAAGATGAATGCATTTAAAGTTCTACCATTTAGCAATTATAGTTGTAAAATCTGAAAAATGTTTTCTGGATTTTGGGGTACAATCGGGGTTGCCAACTTGGCACCTATTTTTTTTTTTGTTTTTTTTTTGTTTTTTTTGTTTTTTTTGCTGGTGAGGTGGGGTGAAATTGATTGACAGGCGACACCATAGTTTTTTTTTTTTTTTTTTTTTTTACCATTTTTCCTGCTACACAACTAATTCAATGTAGAATTATTTTTGATCAATAGTGAAACTGTGGACACAATCCTATCCAGTGAATCGGTTAAGGTTGTATGACCCATCCTCGTTCCTCTTAATTGTGCACAGAAATCATTGCATCATTGCAGCCACTAATATGACCCATGTGTGTTCTGCCCCCTAAATGCAGTGAAAAGAAGAAGAATTCATGAACAGGGCACACCACTGTGTCAGATGCCGATATCACAAGTACAAAAGAGAAAAATAGTTCGCACACCATTTCAGTAGCTCCCAGGCTGTAGACTTTATTTTAGGACAACGTTTCGACCCGTTGTGGGTCTTCCTCAGGTCTGAGGAGACCTGAGGAAGACCCACAACGGGTCGAAACGTTGTCCTAAAATAAAGTCTACAGCCTGGGAGCTACTGAAATGGTGTGCGAACTATTTTTCTCTTTTGTACTTTTGACACTTTTTTAGTTCAGCACCCTAAAGTTTTTCTAGAGATGTGCATACTTTACCTTTTGTTCCAGTTCAGATGCCGATATCACGGCATTGTCGCCCTGCAGAAAGGGACACACCAAGGTATGCCCGTTCCTGGATTGTAGCTGCTGTAAATGTTTGCTGCAGACAGACAGGTCAAAGATTCAAAGGAAGATGAGGAACTCCAAAAGGGACAAGAACATAACCTATGTGCAGCAGCAGCCTTCTCCGTCCCAGCAGTCAGACACCTCTACAGCTCAGCCACCTCCAGGTCTTCCAGCAGCAGCACCACTGCATGGTGTAGCTGCACCAGAACATTGACCATATGCCGCCTGGGCATCTCCAACCCGTCTACCCTCCAGGCCTCACAGCATCCCCAAATGTTCTTCCCGGCGCAGCAACAGCAGCCGGCCCTGTCCCAGCAGCCAGTCACCCTTGCAGCCTGGCCACCTCTACCTCCATCCCCACAGGCAAGCAGCAGCACAGTGGGCCTGAGGCCACCCACAAAAATTCTGAACAAGTGACCAATGAGCACCGTACCTGACACCCTCCCTAGTATTATTCGAGCCACTGTTCGAGCCACCTCCACATTGAGCGAGAAGGTAACGGCTGCGGCTCGCGGGAAGGTTCTGCAGGCATGTCCCTGCATGGCAACCTGCAGGACAAACCTAAATGACCCTAAATGCCAACAATTCGATGGAACACACCAAGGTCCTGGACTGGGAGTTCACAGAGGAGCGGGCAAAGCCCCTGAGAACGGCAAAGTACATCCACGTTTCTTTCACTGATGGTGCCAGCAGCACAAACATGGTGCTTTTTGAAAAAGAATCAGCAAAGGTGATTGCTGTGAATGTCAGGTTCTGAGACTTATTTACATATAAAGCCTGGATCACTTAATACGGGAGTACCATTCTATTACTGTATTCTGTGTGCGTGTGTGTGTGTGTGTGTGTGTGTGTGTGTGTGTGTGTGTGTGTGTGTGTGTGTGTGTGTGTGTGTGTGTGAGAGAGAGAGAGAGAGAGAGAGAGAGAGAGAGAGAGAGAGAGAGAGAGAGAGAGAGAGAGAGAGAGAGAGAGAGAGAGAGAGAGAGAGAGAGAGAGAGAGAGAGAGAGAGGACACCCCGAAAAACGTAAAAAAGAAAAAAAAAAAAAGAAAAAAACATTGGAAAATAAACTTTTGGAAGATTTCTCATGAACACACACACACACACGCACACACACACACACACACACACACACACACACACACACACACACACACACACACACACACACACACACACACACACAGAGTTCACAGAGGAGGGGACCAAGCCTCTGAGAACGGCAAAAATGTCCACGTTTCCTTCACTGATGGGGCCAACAGCCCAAAAATGGTGCTTTTTGAGAAAGAATCGGTGAAGACAGGCACAACGTACAGTACATTGTCCAGAACTACCGGGTGGCGAGATACGGAGAGGTCTGCCTCCAGTGCTGGAAGGACACAGGCTTCTATGAGTCTAGACCCCTGCAGGTGTCCCGAGACATAGAGAAGGACAGCACTGCGCTGCTGGACCCTCTCAGCAAATGTCCCTCAGGGACCTCCGTGGGGGAGGAGCCAAGCACCCAGGAGGAGGCAGATCACTTCACTTCACCCTTCAAGGGCAGATCACTTCTGTAAGTCCACTTGTTTATTTTTATTCACTTGTTTGTTTATGTAAAAGAAGCCTATTAAGTGCACTGCTCAAATCGTGTCTTTATATAATTCTAACGTTTTGCTCTCCTCATTTATGTCACATACAGATGGATGCAGTCCGAAGGCATTGCCCTTGAAAATAACGGACGTAAGTTTTACTCAATTCAAAGTTAACTTTCAACTTTGTGAAATGGTTGACATGTGGATTTCATATCTTAACGCCATGTCTTTGTGATTCTTTCACTGCAGAGAGGACAGGAGGGGACGGTGTGTCTCTGGCGTGAGGCCATCCTTGTGCCTTGCCTGCAGATGGGGGCCCAGATCTGTCTGACCCACCTGAAGGCCAAATCTTCAGGGCCCGGCGCATACACCTTTCAATCTACCAACTTCACGGTCATCGAGGAAGCGGTGATGGAACGCCAAGAGGAGCAGCTCAAAGAAGGATCCTCTCGTTTACTTTAGTTTGTAAGCACGTTGTTATAAGAGAGAATGTAAACAAAGTTTACTGTGCAGGTGAAGGAAGAAGCTGGCTGTCATGGGAGCTATGGAGGTGGACGGCGTATGGAGCTCCTACTAGCGGACAATTCGCTCGTCATCATCCAGAAAGACCAGTCCGCTAGTCTCTTTCCACGTCGATCCAGCAGTGGCCTTCGTGTTTAATGACAATGGGACGATCACAGTGGAACTCATGGACGAGGAGGAAGAGGAGGAAGGACTCATTTGACTGGTTTGACTGACTGACTAAATGCTGCTATAAGGCTAATTCCATCCATTTTCAACATTTTACATTTATGTCATTGATGTACCTTCGAGGTGTTTGGTGGACATGATAAAAAAAAGTTCCCCCGTTCTGTGTTCCCAAGAAATGGAGGTCTGAAGAAAACCACTTATAATCATGTTGTACAGATAATCATGTTGCAAAACCAAACCTTTTGATAAATTTGTTGTACATTTAAGCATGTTGTAATTCCAAGCATTTCACATAATAGAATCATGTTTTAACTAGACATTTAATCATGTTGTAAATACAAATATTTCCCTTAATGGAATGGAATCATGTTGAAAATGCCAAGTGGCCAATCATGTTCTTTCATTCATTGGTGCCACTCTGTGGTCACCAGATGGGACTAATGACTGTCATGTCTAGATGTTGTATATATTGCGTCATATCCTGTTTTGTTCTCATGCCTGATGAAGACCTGAACGGGTCGAAACGTCGCTGCTCTACCCTTGTCACTAAATAAAGTCTGGAGCACTTTAAAGTGAGTTGCGAGCCCATTCTCCTTTTTTTCTACGTTTGCTGTACTTCTACAGTTTTTGGCTCAGCACCAGTTGGGGATGTGCGTTACCTTTTTTAACTTCCCTGAAGAAAACCACTAACATGGTGAAACATCTTGATGACATCATCAAACTGTATTTTCACCATGTTAATGGATTTCTTTAGACGCTTCTTTTTTTTCCTGAGAGCGTACAAATGAACCCGTTAGGTTGCATTTGGTTGCATTTGCTCTCAGCAAAAATAAATAAATAAAATGGGTGGAATTCCCCTTTAATTGATGAATTCATTGGTTGATTGATTGATTTTGCTTGATTTTTTTTTTTGTTGTTGTAATGATTGTTCGATTGAATCATTGTTGTTTATTGTTAAATGTATTGTTTTATCATTGAATGTATAATTAAATATGGCTTATACCAACCAATTCTCATTATTTCAGGGGACAACTATTTCACTGTATAACGAATGTTTAAAGAAATGCATAACAGGTTTTATGAAGGTACCATTTTCTGGTCTTTAAAAAAAATATTACCTAAATAATTGCAGTATCACTCAAACTAAAATAGAATATAAGATTGTTGACAAAATAATAACTGTGTTGGAGTAAATAATATAGTGTTGAACGAAAAAATGTATCAAGGTACCATTTCTCTGATTTTAAAAAAGGGGAAGAAAGCTAAATAGTTGCAGCATCACCAACTAAAATAGTACATAACGTTTTTTTTTTTGTTTTTTGTTTTTTTAATAATTAAAAGGAACACAACGAGTGATACGGGACCACCTCAATATGATCAGAGAAATGATTAATGCACTGGGTTATTGTAGCTTTCGATCATAAATAGACAGCATTTTGTGGGGTGGCTAAGATAGGCTATATAAAATGTTAAATGCCAAATCGTAGGTCACAAAGACAAGTAGCCTAGTTATAGATGCAAACAAAGGCTTAAAAACAAATTAAATCTGGAAGCAGAAGGGCCCTGCAGAAGGGACACACCAAGGTATGCCCGTTCCGTTCCTGGATTGTAGCGGCTATAAATGTTTGCTGCAGACAGACAGGTCAAAGATTCAAAGGAAGATGAGGAACTCCAACAAGAACAAGAACATGACCTACTGTATGTGCAGCAGCAGCAGCAGCCTGCTCCCTCCCAGCAGTCAGACACCTCTACAGCTCGGCCGCCTGAGCTTGCTTGCCATGATAATCAACCCTTAGTGTCCTGAACGCGTTTTGGTGTTTTATCTGTTGAAAAATAGCAGATCAACAAGCTCATGTCGCGCCACCGAGTGGCGCGACATGAGCTCGTTGTTCTGCTATTTTTGAAAAATTGTGAAAAATGATGCGCAAATCTAAGAATATATTCTATTTGACACCTGGTTGTACTTTCTGACAGTAAATTCTAGTTTGTGACTTAGTTTCTAGTTTCTGATGCTAGATTCTGGCAGATTCTGGTTTCTCTGAAAAATCCGTGTTCCTGTGTCAGTGATGCTTAAAGATGGAGTTCCGCGAAATTTGGTCTTTTCCTAGTTTTACACGTGTTTATTAGGTCTCAGTACTTCATTAGACCTCCTGAGATCCTTTTTATAAGCAGTGGTGTACAGAAAACGTAGTTACTAATTCTTCCTGGGGGCGGGGCCGTTGGCAGTGGCACAGTCCAACGGAGTCAACACGAAAAGTATGACGTATCAATCTACCACGTGTCAACGCCCCTCCCCGTCATTGTCATATTTTTAAATACGCCAGCCTCTGGGGGGCGGAGCTACCACAATCACACATGGGGTACGTGTGATCATGGCGGATCGAGGTGGCTTCAAACATTACCAGCTGATGGAGGATTAATTAGGATTATTATTAGTTAATACTTCTTAATGAATGCCTGTGGTGCCAAAGGAACTCGGGTGAACGTAAAAAGGCGAGAGAGAGAAAAAAAGGACGTATCGGTTTTGCTGTTGTATTGTATACTGCTTTTTGTGTATGTCTATGACATGCACCACCATAGAACCACAGTTACATACGTAACTAGCGATTTAGTTTCTCTTCTCTAAGATCACCTCTAAACATCGTATGGGGCATATAATAGTAGTCGCACCAACCCCCAGGTGTCTGCTGTTAAGACGCTGTGAATAAATGAGTTGATGTGTTGAAGAAAACTTTTAAAACGATCTGGTATCATCTGTGATCATCTGTGTTGAAACAGAGCCATAGAGTATAGACAGAGTGACAACTCCATCCACTTCATGGGTAGTCCAATGGCGGCTCTTCTGCTTAGACTTCAATAGAGAATGGGGACAACTCCTGGACCTGAATTAGGACCCAGGCAACAGCCCAGCGTTAATGATCTTAAATCGCTTTATTTTAGATTGTTTTTAGTGATAGTACAACACAAACATGTCAACGGTACAATAACAACGTTACTGTACCGTTGACATGTTGAAAACCTGCCTAAAGTCCCTATTCAGCTGCATCATATAAGCTGCATGAACTGCAGCTCGAGCGCTTAGTTTCTGACCCCTCGATGTCGCAACTCTTCTATGACCAGAATGCCTGCGCATGCGCCGTTGTTTTCTCTGTCGGCTGCTGATGTGTACTCTAGGTGTTGCGACATTGAGGGGCCAGAAGCCAAGCGCAAATGAGATAAAGTGACAAACTGTTGGAAATGCATTGTTTCTCAACGAGGGCGGCGCAAATAAGGGCTAATTTAGGAATCTGTTCATCATGACAACTGTTGTAAGGTATTGTACAGGCTTACTACAAAACTATCATAAAAGCTGGGCCGTTGCTTGAATCCAATGCATATACTACTTCCAGTCCAGGACGTGTCCCCTTTTGTTGTGCTAATTCAATAGAAGTCTATGTAGAAGAGCCGCCATTGGACTGGCCCCATGAAGTGAATGGTGTTTGCATAACTGTCTATAGTCTATTATAAGGCTTTGATTTCGAGTATTAGTTTAAGGACCCCCATTTGTGGCATTTCTATCTCCGAGACCCCATTTTTAACTGTAAAATCGGTGTTAATTAACTCTTGAGTGTACAAATGGTCATATTTGATTTCATATGTACACTTAGTTTATACCCTGGCCATTTGGTTACAAAGTATAACATAGCGAGGGACCCCTGGTCGCCTCTGTCTTTGGGAATCACTGGGCCACAACAAAAAGCAACTGCTTGTTTTAATAAGTGCTTGTTTTATTATTTTTATTATTTTATTATTATATAGATAGGAACTTCTACACACAGGAGCTGTTACTGTAAACTCGGTACCCAGACAGAATGTTAGACAGGTTGTGGTTATCCAATACTCAGTGAACTATGGGTGATACCCTATCATAACATGTTGACAAAATAAATTAATAAATAAATGTATTATTAATATATCATTATTATTACTATTACTGTTTAATGTAAGTGAATCTCCATTATTAGTGTTAATGGGGAGTTCTGTACCAGAATCTGGCTCAAACTATAGCCTCAACAGTTTGTCATCCCTCTGAAATTTTGTAAACAAATGGGCAGAACCATGGGCGGTCCTTTTGTGAGGAGGGGGAGGGACTAGGAGAGGGGGGTGGTCTTAAAGTAAGAGGCGGAGAGACTTTATTAGGTGGGTGGTGCTAAAGTTAAAGTCATGCATACTTAATGAACTGGTGGCCATTGCAACATACAAACGGCTTTTTAACAAATACTATACACTTTATTGAAAAAATTCTTCCTGATTATGTTATAATAACACCTGATGATCATCTTTTTGGGACAGGAAAAAGCACGGCACTCCATCTTTAACATGTTTCATGCCAAGGACCCCCAGAATTGTCCATATTTGGCTGCAGACCCCCCACCTGAAAACATGTTGTTCTAGGGATCCCCCAGAAGCAAAACTTGCGTTAAAAATGTTTGCTTCCAAAATAATGTATTCAGAGATTTGCAGCACATTTTCACAATTTTTCAAAAATAGCAGAGCAACAAGCTCATGTCGCGCCACTCGGTGGCGCGACATGAGCTTGTTGATCTGCTATTTTTCAACAGATAAAACACCAAAACGCGTTCATGGGTTAAAACGAGAGAAGACTGTTGAACATCACTCCATCATGCTCCACACCGTTTTTTTTCTTTTTTTTATATAAATTTTTTAACCCACGATTTTGTAACCCATTTTTTCACCCAGTGCCAATTCCTAATGTGATCCTGGGCTCTACACACCCTCCACCAACCTGGGGAGGCAGCGGACTGGCCTCATGCTTCCTTCAATTCATGAGGAGTCCAAGCTGCCTTCTTTTCACCTGACAGGGGGGAGTTTCCCTGGTTGGACGTAGCGCATCGTGGAAGGAACACGTTATTCCGACCAGTTCCAGTCCCCTCCATCAGGCGCCCCGGCTGGCCAGGGGGAGGCAGTTTAGAGTCCAGGATTACAGCATGTTTCTGTGAGGGTATCTACCCTAGGGGACACGGGGAGAACATGCAAACTCCACACAGAAAGGCCCTTTCACCAACCCCGCCTCAGGTATGGGCACTGATGACGCGGAGGAGCAGACACACCGCCAGCACCCACAGCAGCGCCCCTAGCGGGAATCGAACCCAGGACCTTCTAGCTGTGAGGCGACAGCACTAACCACTGTGCCACCGTGCCCCGTTGCTCCACACCGTTTTAACTGCCAGGCTGCCCATCGAGGCCGGCAAGCTCCCCACCCTGACCCTGAAGGCCACCAATGCGAAGGAGCACAACAAGGTCCTGGACTGGGAGTTCACAGAGGAGGGGGCCAAGCCTCTGAGAACGGCAAAAATGTCCACGTTTCCTTCACTGATGGGGCCAGCAGCACAAAAATGCTTTTTGAGAAACAATCGGCGAAGGTGAAGACAGGCACAACGTACAGTACATTGTCCAGAACTACCGGGTGGCGAGATACGGAGAGGTCTGCCTCCAGTGCTGGAAGGACACAGGCCTCTGCGAGACCAGACCCCTGCGGGTGTCCCGGGACATAGAGGTCTTCCGGGTCTTCCAGCCGCAGCATCACTGCCTGGTGCAGTTGCACCAGAACATTGACCATGCCGCCATGCTGCAGCCCCCGTCCTTCACCTCCACGCCCGCTGGCAGCCCCGCCATGCTGCAGCCCCCGTCCTTCACCTCCAAGCCTGCTGGCAGCCCCGCCATGCTGCAGCCCCCGTCCTTCACCTCCAAGCCTGCTGGCAGCCCCGCCATGCTGCAGTTTTCTTTGTATAGGACCCTATTATTCCCATTCACAGTTCAACATGCCCTCATCAACCTGTAGGACCTCATCAACCACACTATTCTTGTTTCCATTTCATGTGTCTGCATGAGGATTCAATGGCTGTTAGTTGTCACTTGCTCTTACCCTTTTTTGATCTCTCTGTGTGGATTCTAGGAACCTTTGACTACTTTCCTCCAGAGGGCATCAGTGAAGATTCCTACAGGGCAGTTCCCAACAGCAGGGGTTTTCAACAGGTGGTCCGGGGACCACCAGTGGTCCTTGAGAGGATTCCAGGTGGTCGCCAGGCTAAATGATGGAAAGTTGGTCCCTTGCGGGTCCATTTGGTTTCATTTTCACACTCTCATGAGTTAAAATATTCATCATCTGAATTTTAAAACCACATAATTACGAAGTCTACACTGGTTTGTTTGCAAGATCCAGCCCTGAACACACACACACACACACACACACACACACACACACACACACACACACACACACACACACACACACACACACACACACACACACACTTTTGCACTTTTATTCAAGTAAAATTGTGAATTGTCTCTGTTACTTGTGAAATAATATTTCTGTATCATATTTGTAAACCCTTGAGTAAAATGATTGCTTTTTTACAGAATTATGTTATGTATTACTATAGTGACCGTGAATGATATTCTAAAACCAACATTGTAAATATTGACTGTAAATAATCATTGTAAATAATAGCTCTAATTACCATTCTGTAATCATTTGATTTGTTTGTTTTTTTGTCATGTTTTTTTTTTACATGAATGGGATTATATTGTTGTTGAGGAAAAGTACATCACAGACTAGTACATTTACTCATATACTATCGAGATGGCCTAGCCTAGTTTTACTTACTTCTTAGTACTTTTATTTTGTCCACGTTTCCTTCACTGATGGGGCCAGCGGCGCAAAAATGGTGCTTTTTGAGAAAGAATCGGCGAAGGTGAAGACAGGCACAACGTACATTGTCCGGAACTACCGGGTGGCGAGATACGGAGAGGTCTGCCTCCAGTGCTGGAAGGACACAGGCTTTTAGCGATTGGATGTGTGGCTGTAGGGGCATTTGTAGTTAATAGCAGCCATTCATGCTTCTACCTGCACTGCAGTGTAGTTATACTTGGCAAACTTCTTCAATTGACTTCTTCAATTCAACAATCAACCTCAACCTCACGTTAAGTTGTTGTGCTTTTTGAGAAAGAATCGGCGAAGGTGAAGACAGGCACAACGTACATTGTCCGGAACTACCGGGTGGCGAGATACGGAGAGGTCTGCCTCCAGTGCTGGAAGGACACAGGCTTCTACAAGACCAGAGCCCCTGCAGGTGCACGGGACATAGACAACGGGTCCAGCGCTGTGCTGCTGGACCCCCCCTCTCAGCCCATGTCCCTCAGGGACCTCCGCGGGGGAAGAGCTATTACGACTGCGTGTCCAGGGAAGATGTTAAATAAAGCAAGTTGTTGATGCTGAAAAGATGTTATTTATTTTCTCTTTCTTTTCTTTTAAGAAGTTTGAGTGGCAAACAGTCTACAATTTCTCTTTTCGTTTTATACCAACAGTGCTTGAAAGATAGAACAATATAGCACATCCGTAACAAGCCAAGCACCCAGGAGGAGGATTCGAACAAAGCCAAGAGAAAAGATCCCAGCCCCAGCCCCAGTCCCAGCAGGGCTGGGCCCCCAACATCAGGTCCCTGCCCCACCTGCAGGATCCTAATGGAGTTGGAAATAACATGTGAGAGACTGAGAAGGGCGGAAAGAGAGAGAGAGATGGGTACTGCAGGGCCATTAATTGGACCTTGGAGAGCTTGATATGTATTTAGTGTGTGTGTGTGTGTGTGTGTGTGTGTGTGTGTGTGTGTGTGTGTGTGTGTGTGTGTGTGTGTGTGTGTGTGTGTGTGTGTGTGTGACTGACTGCATTTTTTATCTTTCCAGGTGGACAAGGGGGCGAAGGGCAGAGCTGGAGGAAAGGATTGAGAGGAGGGGCGACGATGAAGAGAAGATAGATGGGGGGGTTACAAATTTTAAAAAATCATTATTCATTAAAGTTATAATAAAAAATGTGGCAACGAATGCACAACTTGAGTTTGAGTTCTGTACTCGTGCTTTTATTATATAATCATAACCGCGGCAATTGTTGAAGGAGAACTTCAGCAGGTTTTAATATCTACATCAAAATCATCATCGTAGCTGTGATTGACCTTATTAAATCTCTCAGTCAGTAGGATGGCTCAATTGAAATATGAGCCATCATATTGTTCCACATCCCAGTAGAGCAAGATATCTGAAGACCTCTCTAGGCCCAAATATGTCCCCCTGGTTGATTCGGTTTCAGGTATCCGGGCCTTGATTTCAACTATGGGCACTCGGGAGCACGTTGATTCAGTTTCAGGTATCCGGGCCTTAGTACCTGCTTGAGGTTACTTTAGTAACCTGGGTCCTTGATTTCAACTTTGGGCACTCGGGAGCACGTTGATTCAGTTTCAGGTACCCGGGCTTTACGGCGGGGCCGCCGGAGGTGGTGGCGGCCCCGGGGAGCGCGGGCCCGGACCTGGAGCCCTACCCGGAGCCGGAGAGCGAAGCTGAAGCCCGAAACTTCCCTCCCCTTTCCTTCTTTCTCACTCCCCTCTTCTCTACCTTTGTCTTCTCTCTTCTTTCTCACTCTCTCTTTCCACTTTTCTACCTCCATCTCTCTTTATTTTTTTCATATTTTCAATATTTTCCTTTTTCCTTTGCTGTTCCGTTGTTTTCCCCCCACCTTTTTCTTTCTTTTATTCCTCTTTGTATGGTGTTCTGTCAGTTAGTATTCGGAGTTTGATTTCTGGAATGGATGGTGGATGTCCCCATGCTTTTTCATGCCATTATGATGAACTTTTTAACGGGTCATTTTCGGTATTCTGTTTCAAGTCTGGCTAGGAACAAGATTTTCTTAGGTAAGAACGGCAGTGTAGTACGGCATTTGTATCAATGTGCAAAAAACCCTATTTGGGTTTGCCCACAGACAGTTAACTTTTTGAGAGCATAAATAATGTTGTGTGGTGCAAACTTAAACAGTAAGGAGAAGCAAACAAAAGGGTGCTGTCATCCTGGAAAGGGAGAGAGGGTAGCTGGCAGCCTGCTCTCTTATATAGGCCTCCAGGAGCACTGGCCAGGTGCTCCTAATGCAGCTAATGGGAGCCTCAGAGGTGGGACACGCCCACATGATCTGCAGGGGGAAAGATGCAGTGTAGAAGAACAGCACAGGCCCTGCAGGCCAGGCCAAGGGGGCGTGACACCACACACACACACACACACACACACACACACACACACACACACACACACACACACACACACACACACACACACACACACACACACACACACACACACACACACACACACACACTTTGTCAGTTAATCAGCCATCCAATCCATTAACCAATCAATGACAAGGTGAAAAGACGAAGCCAATGCAGCATTAAAGAGGCGGTGCCGTGATTTTTGTATTTTCCCAATTTTGTACATGTTTAAGAGGTGGCAGTATGTAAATAGACCCCTTGTTGTGTTTTTTATGTGCAATGATGTCTTCCCTTGGTATTTAGGGTTTCTTCCTGGGGGCTGAACCTTTCCAGACAAACGTGTCAATGAAAATATAGTGACATCATGTGCTCAGCCCCTCCCCTAACTCCTCCCCCTTTGTAATGCAACTACAGCTGTGGGTGTGGCTTCAGTTCAGGTGGATCTCCCCCATCACCACCCATCAGGCAAACCAGGCATGCTTAATGGACTGGTAGGGTGGAATCATACAAATGACAGTGTAACAAACACTGTGCACTTTTTTGGGGAAAAAATCTTACTTTTCATATAACATTAATACCTGATGATCATGTTTAAGGTAGAAAAAATCGTGACACTCCATCTTCAATAATCTTAAATCCCTTTATTTTAGATTTATTTTAATTTTAGTACAACATAAGCATTACAGAGACTTTAACTTGCTCTAATCCTGGACCTACCATATACGCCTGCTCGCAATTTTGTGTGAGGGGATTTTCTCACTTGAACTGAGTCAAGGGGTCCCTAGAGATGAAAAATCACCGAGGTGCTTGTCCGCCATAGTGCCACGAATGGCGCAATGGCCGAATCAAATATGGCCGCCATCGGATATGATGAAAATCCAACTTTTGTCTATATACACATGCAATACCTCTATTCTGACTAATTGGGGGGTGGGGAATCCATTTCTGATATTGTTATGACCATTTTGGTTGATTTTGACCTTGAAAGGTCATGGTCAAGGCCATTTTGCTATTCCGAAGACCATAACTAACCATTGTTAGGTGAAAAAACAGGTGCAATGCGTCTATTTCTAATTCTGACATTTATTAATTAATTGAATTAATAATCAATCATATAAATCACTTGTTTTTTAGTAGGCCTACATGTGCATAAGACATATAACAATTATAATCACCCCCTTTAAAATGTATTTAATTGCGTGTTAAATCAAATCAAATTGAAGGAATAAAAGTGATGCAAAATCAAACAGCAACTTCATTCAAAGTGAACTCAACAGATGGCTCTGGCCTTGGCCCAAGTGAACCATTTTATTGCCATGGCCAGAATGTTGACAACCAAATCAGGTATCAATGGCCATATGGTGTGACGAAGGCATGTTTGCTCCAGCAGTAGATATTCATCTGCACAAGACAGAACATTCAAGAATCTCTTCCTTTGCATGGGCCCTTTCCACTGGACATGTGTTCTGCTCAGAACAGGAAAACTGCTTAGAGTTTCTGGCCCTGGTGATGCAATGGTTGAGTGTGCCATGTTTGGACCTGGTCTGATAGAGTTGGTGCTAAACGGCAGCCATTATGTCCGGGCTCTCACTGGGATGCCGATGGTAGAGGATGTGATCAGGTCGTTCCAGTGGAATATGTTCTGGCAGAGCTGCATATCCAGTGCTAGCACAGGTACAGGCATTGCTCACTGTGCTGGCTGCAAATCAACATTCCTCAGAGCAGTTTGAGGCCCCGATAGGACAAGTAGAGAAATTGAATCAGGATTTTGAGAAGGAATGTAAGGCAGTCAGAGCTCTGTCAGATCTTTGGAGGTTGGCTGTGGTGGCTGTAATGAAAAATGCTGTGGGATACTATGGTGATCTATGGTGATCTTTGCATAAACTACCTGTGTCATGGCTCATAGTATCTTGCGGAATCAAGGTCCTAGAGTTTACAAATCCTGAGTTCTACTGGCACTTTACAATCGGTCAGTGGGTTGTTCAGGTCAATGCTGGATCAGTACTGCAGTAGGTAACCTGAAGGTCGAGCAGAGCATTCAGTGAGAGATGAAGCAGGAGAGCCAGCGAAATCCATTTGAGCCCTCGCCCGCGGGCGCCCGTTTTCAAAACCGGGCGCCCGTTTTCACAAAAAACGGGCGCCCGTTTCACAAAAACGGACGCCCGTTTCACAAAAACGGGCGCCCGTTTTCAAAAGCGGGCGCCCGTTTTCAAAAGCGGGCGCCCGTTTTCACAAACTAGGCTATGCCTAAACCTAACTCTAACCCTAAACTTAACCTCAGTAAACCTATGCCTAAACCTAACCTAACCCTAACCATAACCTTTTGAAAAGGGCGCCCGTTTGTGAAAACGGGCGCCCGCTTTTGAAAACGGGCGCCCGTTTTTGTGAAACCGGGCGCCCGTTTTTGTGAAAGCGGGCGCCCGCTTTTGAAAACGGGCGCCCGCGGGCGAGGTCGCTTTTGGATTTCGCCCCTGCTGTGAAGCAGGGCTTGACACTAACACTTGCCCGCTTGCCCGGGGCAAGTAAAAAAAAAATGGTGGGGCAAGTGAAGACTGCTACCTGGTTGCCCGATCGGGCAAGTGTGCAACTTAGTACACTATAACACAACACAAGTTAAATTTGTCTTGAAGGCAGTCATTGCACTCTACCTCTGTGTCTTTCCCTGCTTTCTTGCTATCCACAATTTCAGGCTGGATTTGGGAAACAAAACAGGCAAATTAACATACACATCAAAATGATCTTCTACATTCTCTAGTTGTGTAGACCTGGGCTAATTAAGATGATGAATATTAACTCTTGAGAGTGTAAAAATGAAACCAAATGGACCCGCAAGGGTCCATTTGGTTTCATTTTTACGTTCTCGAGAGTTACATCTGGTTAGTAAACTTAAATGCAAAATTTACAATATATTCTTGGGGGGCAAGTGACCGTGGCCTGAGGGCAAGTAGAACCTGACTTGCACTTGCCCGATGGGCAAGTGCCTCGGAGACCTTAGTGTCAACCCCTGTGAAGGGTCCTGAAGGTCACTATGTAGTAGGAGCCACACACACAATGCAAAAGCAGATGCAGAGTTTGAGCTCTTGTTTCATGAGATTCATGAAAATGTCCTCAACATCCTCACCAACAACTACCCCCAAAAAATCCATCTCGAGCATGCACTGAGCACCACTTGTCACCTTACATTCAAAGTGATGAAGCTGTTTGACTCTGTGCTAGAGCACGAGATTCCATACTCATTGACTGTCAATCTGCAAAGCAGGTTGTATACAGAGTTCACTCTGCGCCTGCTCAACTGTCTAAAAATGGGGAGTGCCTGTACGTAGTACCCATACAGACAGGAGAGGCTAGACTGAGACTAAGAAAATTAGCTGAATCATACCAAAGAGGAAGCCTCACTTCAAAGAGCAACCACAGAAGGCACCAAACACCATTTTGAAGAAGCAGAACTTAGTTTTACCCAAAGACATGGCTGAAGCATATAGGAGCTATGGGCATTGCTAAGGAGCAGGGCATAAACATCCAGCAAATACTTTCTCATGACATGCTCTCAACATCTTTGATGGTCAAAAAAAAGAGATTGAGCCTGGACTTGATCTCACCCAATGGAGTCTAGCCATCTACTCTTGCCACTTATATTGTGTTAGACTTCATGTCGAAAATGCGGCAGATACCACTGGGACGGTTCTCAACGGTCAACACCCTCATCAGTGCTTCATCCTCCTTCTGCCGAGAGTCGGAATTCATTCACCTCATACTTGATACGTACATTGAGAGGTCTCAAAATGAAGGGGAGCCCCTGCAACGTACAGACTCAACAGCAATCATTGGCATGAACAGCAACACACCCATTCCGCAGAAACTTCACAAGTTCTGGGTGTCTGAGAACAAGCAAAATATCTATCTGTTAGTTTGGGATATGGTGTGCAGTCGTCCATGACAATGAGGTTCTCCCAGCAAAGGTGGCTGGTGGCAAGGACATTCCCACTATTTTTTGTCTTCTCTATTGCAATGTAAAGCATTTGAGCTGCATTTTATGTCATGAAAGGTGCTATATAAATAAAGATTATTACAAATAAAGATTATTATTATTATCCATGACCTCCTGAACTGGATTAGGAAGCTGACACGAGGCTAGTGGACTGATGCATATGGAGTGGGCTATTTGTGTTAAACAGTGTAAGAGAGTTGTGATAGTTTTTAATGATACACCTGTGCATTACTTCTACATTGCATCCTGTACTTCCAAGCACTGGGGATGAAGGAAGTCTGGCAGCAGTATGGCACTGGTGAAAAGCGACACATGCTACCACTGCATCAAGCAGTCTCTTATCTTGGAACAACCCTAGCCAAGACCATGATCAAGGCACATATCTTGACTGGACAGGGCGGCTGGATGATGTGGGAGGGAGTCGAGAAGAAGAAGCTGACATGGAGCGAAGTCTGGGGCTTGGAATCCAACAGGCTGAGTTTCATCGTTCAAGCAACGTTGTGCTGCCATCTCCCATAAACCTGCAACTATGGTTGGGAAGGACCCAGCATGTCTAGCCGATAAGCTTGAGCAGAAGAGGATTTCCATCAACGCCCTACCCACCAGCAGCCAGGGCATGTGCCATCACCCACCAACGTTCCTCCGGGAGGGGGGATCCTACCATCTAGTCCTTTAATTGATCCTGGAGATCACTGCATGAGCAAGTTGAGAGAAAATACTTGATTTTGTTTTATATTAGTTGTATATCACTTTGTCACTCTTATTTAATCATTTCAGAACCCATATAGCAATGTATATGTATACTTGCATATGTGTTGTGTATATCTTTTGTTCTAAATAATAACGTAATTGAGTAAAAATGATAACAGGGGACAAATTTGTTACTTTTAAATTATAGTTAAATATCAATATAAAATATATCACACAGGAATCATTGCCACAATTATATGAATTAGACCTATTGCATCAGTTGTTAATGTCATGGCCAAATCATGTCTTTGGAATAGCAAAACGGCCTTGACCATGACCTTTCAAGGTCAAAATCAACCAAAATTGTCATAACAATGTCAGAAATGGATCCCCCACCCCCCAATTAGTCAGAATAGAGGTATTGCATGTGTATATACACAAAAGTTGGATTTTCATCATATCCGATGGCGGCCATATTTGATTCGGCCATTGCGCCATTCGTGGCACTATGGCGGACAAGCACCTCGGTGATTTTTCATCTCTAGGGACCCCTTGACTCAGTTCAAGTGAGAAAATCCCCTCACACAAAATTGCGAGCAGGCGTATATGGTAGGTCCAGGATTACTCTGGATAAAAGGGTGTCTGCTAAAGGTCTAAATAGTAAAGTGTAAAGAGATTGAAACTCCTGCTGCCACAGACTGCTCTGGAAAGAAGGAATACAATAAGGAATTTAAAGGAGAACTGTGACATGATTCATAGTGTCCTTGATTTTTGTCACAGATGCCTCATTTTCTACATTTCACTGTGAGGTTGCAGTTGCTGCCTCTGTTGCGCTGGTGCAGTTAACATGGCCACAGGTTGTCTTTATTCTACAGCGGGTATTTCTGTAACTCCAAACTTTTTTCTTTCTTTCTTTCTTTTAATACAACACATCAAACCACACACTACAACAGGGGTAGGCAATTATTTTTTTCCAAGGGGCCACATGAGCAAAAATATTTTGGAGTGCCGGGCCAAAAGGCTTAACTCAATTATGCATTATATACATTTCATATATAAAAAGCAATATAAATGGCATTGTTTTTGAGAGCTGAGTGTTATCATTTGGCAATGAAAAGGGTGAGGTTGCTTTACAAAAATGTAATTTATTAAAAGTTCAGTGCAAACTCAAGGCAAAAACAAATGTTTCACATTTGTCACAACACTAAAAGGTATGTACTTCAGTACTTGAACATACAAAATACAACATTGTAGTGTATTTCAAAAAACAAACAGTTTATGGTGCACACATGCCTACTATATTAACAAAAGGTAGTGTTTTTTTTTTTCTTTTTAATTTTTTCAGTATGAGTAATCCAGTCTTTGTTGAGCTTTAACAAGTCTGTCAAAGTCAGACGTAATGTCTGAGGTGGAAGTGCGAAGCACAGCCGACAGGTGTTCATCAGTGAGAGAGGATCTGTACCTGGATTTTGCAAACGTCATAACTGAGAATGTTTGTAGGTAGACCCAAAGGGAACCAGCATCTTCTGGGCATGTTTCCTCAGGTTTGGAAAGTTCTCCTCCTTGAGAGCAGAGCAGAACTCCAGCAGTGATGCTGATTTAAAGTACTCTTTCAGTACTGAATCAGACTGCAGGTCAATAAGTTCAAACTGAACGTCAGTGGGTGCATTATCCACACTGCAGGTAAAGGGAGAGGAAACTACATGCATTTCATCCTCAAACTTTTTGAAATCTTGAAATCTCCTCTCTGAAAATTCATCATGCAGTGCACCTAACATAGATGAGTACCTGTTTGTTCTGTTTCTCCAGCAGTGCTTCTCCACCATTATCACTTTAGCATTAGCACTGACTAACCACTAAATGCAGTAAGTGTTACTTGTTGGGGTAGTTTTATTGATGCACATACTGTGTGATTATTTATAGAAATAAACATTGATTAGCTCATTCTAGCATAGAAGGGTAAATTTACACAAACCACCACTACCACCTTAATGGCAGCAACTCAACTGTGCTCGAAAGTTGGCTGAAGTAAAGCAAGCTCAGATTACCTCAAATTGAAGCAGTGATTATGTTTAATTTAATAAGTGCATCTATTTGGTGTTGTCTTGGTTCTGCATATTTATCAGTCATGTTCTGACACAATTATTACACTGTCACTATTATTACTTTAACTCTTAGCACCAGACAATTGGACTCGAGTCGTATTGACTCGACTCGAGTCGAGTCCAAGTCGCATTTTTGGGTGACTTGACTCGCTTGGGACTTGTAGGTAAAATACTTGAGACTCGGACTTGACTTGAGACAACCTGACTCGGCGACTCGTCCGAGTCATCGTCCGAGTCACCATTGCCGGGAGGCAACGGTGTGCAAATGAAACCAAATGAACCAGTCAGGGAGCTAACGCGACCACCTATTTGCGGGGGTCCCGACCCACGGTCTGAACCACTGACGGGAGCGGAGCGGGGGTGAACGCCATTGCCTAGATCTAGATCTAGTACAAGACTTGCAACATTGAGGGGTCAGAAAACAGCCTAGTCAAATGAAAAATGAACACTATGTTAAATTAATGATCCGTGTGCGTGCAGGTATGCCTGCTCTACAAAATGCTACACAAGCACAATTGTACTACAACTCTCATCTCTATTAATACAATTTTTCTTTCATTCATATAATTCAAGTTACACACTGCAACAAAACTGATAACTGATAAAACTGATATTTTTTTTTACATTTGACCGTAGGAAGTTGTAACCTGTGACTTGAAAACCAGTGACTCGACTTGAAAACATTGTGACTCGACGCGACTCGAAACAACCATGCGACTTGACTCGACTTGACTTGCCCAACTGTGTGGACTCGACTCGACTTGACTCGCCCACAACCTAAAAAAAACTTGACTTGCTTGAGACTTGGGACCAAATGACTTGCGCTTGCTTGAGACTCGGCTCGGAGGGACTCGTGCAATTGTCTGCTTAGCACAGACTTCTCTAGATTCAGTAAGTGCTACTAGTTGGGGTAGTTTTATTTGACAAGTGCAGCAAACAGGCATGCAGCTTAGAGAATCAAAATAACTAGGATGGTTTTGTCACTATTATCACTTTAACATTAGCACTGACTTGTCCACTAAATGCAGTAAGTGCTACTTGTTGGGGTAGTTTTACGTGGCTTTTGCACCAAACAAGAACTCCAAGCATGGTGTTTATAACAAGTATATTGTAGAGAGGCCTGGAGTAAACAAATTAAGACTGCCCCTAGTGGAAACATAGATGATTTTTTTAATTCATAAGTGCTTCCCTTTGGGGTTGTCTTGGTTTTGTGGTATCACCCTTTAGCTTTTGCCAATATAATCAATTTGCAATTTCATTTTGATGGTAAGAGGCACAACTTAATTTGTGGTAAAACACATGAAAACACCAGCCAACTACTGACATGCAAATGATTTCAGTGATGGTGGTCAATGCGTCAAGTACCAGTGAAAATGCTACAACGACCCAGGGCACTGCCTATTTAAGGTGGCCTGTTTCACTGGCATTCATAGCATTCCTATGAGCTGGAGGAGGAAACAAGGCACAGAGCAGTAGGTAAGAGCTCATCACTGGGAAACACAGTGTTTTAACTTGTGTCACTATTATTACTTTAACATTAGCACTGACTTGTCCACTGAATTCAGTAAGTGCTACTTGTTGGGGTAGTTTTAATTGACTGATGCACATACTGTGTGATTATTTATAGAAATAAACATCGATTAGCTCATTCTAGCATAGAAGGGTAAATTTACACAAACATACCACCTTAATGGCAGCAACTCAACTGTGCTCAAAAGTTGGCTGAAGTAAAGCAAGCTCAGATTACCTCAAATTGAAGCAGTGATTATGTTTAATTTAATAAGTGCATCTATTTGGGGTTGTCTTGGTTCTGCATATTCATCAGTCATGTTCTGACACAATTATTACACTGTCACTATTATTACTTTAACTCTTAGCACAGACTTCTCTAGATTCAGTAAGTGCTACTAGTTGGGGTAGTTTTATTTGACAAGTGCAGCAAACAAGAAACAGGCCGTGCAGCTTAGAGGCTCAAAATAACTAGGATGGTTTTGTCACTATTATCACTTTAACATTAGCACTGACTTGTCCACTAAATGCAGTAAGTGCTACTTGTTGGGGTAGTTTTATGTGACTTTTGCACCAAACAAGAACTCCAAGCATGGTGTTTATAACAAGTATGTTCTAGTGGGGACTGGGGTAAACAAATTAAGACTGCCCCTAATGGAGCTGAAGTAAAGCAAGCTCAGATTACCTCAAATTGAAGCAGTGATTATGTTTAATTTAATAAGTGCATCTATTTGGGGTTGTCTTGGTTCTGCATATTCATCAATCATGTTCTGACACAGTTATTACACTGTCACTATTATTACTTTAACTCTTAGCACAGACTTGTTCTCTAGATTCAGTAAGTGCTACTAGTTGGGGTAGTTTTATTTGACAAGTGCAGCAAACAAGAACCAGGCCATGCTGCTTAGAGGCTCAAAATAACTAGGATGGTTTTGTCACTATTATCACTTTAACATTAGCACTGACTTGTCCACTAAATGCAGTAAGTGCTACTTGTTGGGGTAGTTTTATGTGACTTTTGCACCAAACAAGAACTCCAAACATGGTGTTTATAACAAGTATATTGTAGTGTGGCCTGGAGTAAACAAATTAAGACTGCCCCTAATGGAAGCATAGATGATTTTTAAATTCATAAGTGCTTCCCTTTGGGGTTGTCTTGGTTTTGTGGTATCACCCTTTAGCTTTTGCCAATATAATCAATTTGCAATTTCATTTTGATGGTAAGAGGCACAACTTAATTTGTGGTAAAACACATGAAAACACCAGCCAACTACTGACATGCAAATGGATTTCAGTGATGGTGGTCAATGTGTCAAGTACCAGTGAAAATGCTACAACGACCCAGGGCACTGCCTATTTAAGGTGGCCTGTTTCACTGGCATTCATAGCATTCCTATGAGCTGGAGGAGGAAACAAGGCACAGAGCAGTAGGTAAGAGCTCATCATTGGGAAACAGTGGTTTAACTTGTGTCACTATTATTACTTTAACATTAGCACTGACTTGTCCACTAAATTCAGTAAGTGCTACTTGTTGGGGTAGTTTTAATTGACTGATGCACATACTGTGTGATTATTTATAGAAATAAACATCAATTAGCTCATTCTAGCATAGAAGGGTAAATTTACACAAACATACCACCTTAATGGCAGCAACTCAACTGTGCTCAAAAGTTGGCTGAAGTAAAGCAAGCACAGATTACCTCAAATTGAAGCAGTGATTATGTTTAATTTAATAAGTGCATCTATTTGGGGTTGTCTTGGTTCTGCATATTCATCAGTCATGTTCTGACACAATTATTACACTGTCACTATTATTACTTTAACTCTTAGCACAGACTTCTCTAGATTCCGTAAGTGCTACTAGTTGGGGTAGTTTTATTTGACAAGTGCAGCAAACAAGAAACAGGCCGTGCAGCTTAGAGGCTCAAAATAACTAGGATGGTTTTGTCACTATTATCACTTTAACATTAGCACTGACTTGTCCACTAAATGCAGTAAGTGCTACTTGTTGGGGTAGTTTTACGTGGCTTTTGCACCAAACAAGAACTCCAAGCATGGTGTTTATAACAAGTATGTTCTAGTGGGGCCTGGAGTAAACAAATTAAGACTGCCCCTAATGGAAGCATAGATGATTTTTAAATTCATAAGTGCTTCCCTTTGGGGTTGTCTTGGTTCTGTGGTATCACCCTTTAGACTTTGCCAATATAACCAATTTACAATTTCATTATGATGGTAAGAGGCACAACTTAATTTGTGGTAAAACACTGGCACTGGCATTCATAGCATTCCTATGAGCTGGAGGAGGAAACAAGGCACAGAGCAGTAGGTAAGAGCTCATCATTGGGAAACAGTGGTTTAACTTGTGTCACTATTATTACTTTAACATTAGCACTGACTTGTCCACTGAATTCAGTAAGTGCTACTTGTTGGGGTAGTTTTAATTGACTGATGCACATACTGTGTGATTATTTATAGAAATAAACATTGATTAGCTCATTCTAGCACAGAAGGGTGACGGATGCCTGATCTAGTATTTTTATATCTATGTGTCTAACGTGATGCCGTCCACCACGTCACAGAAAAGGTCATTGATTGGCTAACACGGCGCCACATGGCAGTATAAGCCAATCAGAGCCAGTCTTATTCGTCAAGCATCTAGTAGAAGAGTTGCGACATTAAGGGGGCAGAAAACAAAGCGTATGATCCCATAGACTTAAATGCATTTGGTAACCTCGGTTGTCCCAATTGGAAGAGTATATATAGATGAGCCGCCATTGAAGTGGCCCCATGAAGTGAACAGAGTTTTCGCGTAATTAAAGGCTCTGGCCTCTAAGCACACACATACACAAAGCTGTGTTGTTGCTGCGCACACACACTCGCACTCGCTGCGGTAAAATAATAATAATAATAATAAAAAAATACGCTCTCAAACGCAATGACACGACGACGGCAGCATGACTGGAGCATTTGCAGCGCGGAAATATAAACATTACTTTACATTCTTGCTGGTAAAGCAGGGGTTTTCAACAGTTGGTCCTCAGGCTAAATGATGGAAAGTTGGTTAACCAGATGTAACTGAGAGTGTAAACATGAAACCAAATGGACCCTTGCGGGTCCATTTGGATCTGTATGTTTGACTGTTTCGTTTTTGAAATCCAGCCTGATATTGTGGACAAAAGAAATCTTTAGTTTTGGGGTCTGTGGGGCCAAAATGTCCTCAAATGGTGGTCCATGGCTCAAATGCAGAATAAACAGTGCGCCCTGGTATAAAAAAGGTTGAAAACGACTTTGGTAAAGGACCAGGACAAAAACATTGAAGTGAAGTGTAAATTATGTTAGTAGGCAGCAAGCATTGTCCTCAGCAAAGAAAATCTTATTACAGTCCATGCTCAGCATGCTGCCATTAAAGGGGAATTCCACCCCTTTTCAAAAAAGGTCCTAAAAGAAAAATATTAACATGGCGAAACACAACCTCCATTTCTAATAAACACAGAATCATGTCCAAACAACATCTCTAAGGCATATTAATTAATGTCAGTAAAATGTTGAAAATGGGAGGAATTCCACTTTAAACTTGTGACCACGAATACCACAGAACAACACCCCTTTTTGTATGTTTTTTTAAAAAAGTAAAGTAAAGTAAAGTAACGCCCTTACTTTCAGAATTTAGTAAGGAATAAAGTAACTAATTACTTTTTCAGGGAAGTAACTATAACTATAATGCCCTTACTTTTTAAAAGTAACTTCCCCAACACTGGGGTGGAGTCACTATTACTGTATTAATAACAGGGTGGAGTCACCACCTGGATGGATTATTACTGTATTAGTAACAGGGTGGAGTCACCACCTGGATGGATTATTACTGTATTAGTAACAGGGTGGAGTCACCACCTGGATGGATTATTACTGTATTAGTAACAGGGTGGAGTCACCACCTGGATGGATTATTACTGTATTAGTAACAGGGTGGAGTCACCACCTGGATGGATTATTACTGTATTATTAACAGGGTGGAGTCACTATTACTGTATTAATAACAGGGTGGAGTAACCACCTGGATGGATTATTACTGTATTAGTAACAGGGTGGAGTCACCACCTGGATGGATTATTACTGTATTATTAACAGGGTGGAGTCACTATTACTGTATTAATAACAGGGTGGAGTCACCACCTGGATGGATTATTACTGTATTAGTAACAGGGTGGAGTCAGCCCCTGGATGGATTATTACTGTATTAGTAACAGGGTGGAGTCACTATTACTGTATTAATAACAGGGTGGAGTCACCACCTTTATGGATTATTACTGTATTAGTAACAGGGTGGAGTCACCACCTGGATGGATTATTACTGTATTAGTAAAAGGGTGGAGTCACTATTTCTGTATTAATAACAGGGTGGAGTCACCACCTGGATGGATTATTACTGTATTAGTAACAGGGTGGAGTCACCACCTGGATGGATTATTACTGTATTAATAACAGGGTGGAGTCACCACCTGGATGGATTATTACTGTATTAGTAACAGGGTGGAGTCACTATTACTGTATTAATAACAGGGTGGAGTCACCACCTGGATGGATTATTACTGTATTAATAACAGGGTGGAGTCACTATTACTATATTAATAACAGGGTGGAGTCACCCCTAATGGATGGGTTATTATTGCATTAATAACAGGGTGGAGTCACTATTACTGAAATAATAACAGGGTGGAGTCACCAGATAGATGGATTATTACTGTATTAATAACAGGGTGAAGTCACTATTACTGTATTAGTAACAGGGTGGAGTCACTATTACTGTATTAATAACAGGGTGGAGTCACCACCTGGATGGATTATTACTGTATTAGTAACAGGGTGGAGTCACCACCTGGATGGATTATTACTGTATTAGTAACAGGGTGGAGTCACTATTACTGTATTAATAACAGGGTGGAGTCACCACCTGGATGGATTATTACTGTATTAGTAACAGGGTGGAGTCACCACCTGGATGGATTATTACTGTATTAGTAACAGGGTGGAGTCACTATTACTGTATTAGTAACAGGGTGGAGTCACCACCTGGATGGATTATTACTGTATTAGTAACAGGGTGGAGTCACCACCTGGATGGATTATTACTGTATTAGTAACAGGGTGGAGTCACCACCTGGATGGATTATTACTGTATTAATAACAGGGTGGAGTCACTATTACTGTAGTAGTAACAGGGTGGACTCACTATTACTGTATTAATAACAGGGTGGAGTCACCACCTGGAAGGAATATTACTGTATTAATAACAGGGTGGAGTCACTATTACTGTATTAATAACAGGGTGGAGTCACCCCTAATGGATGGGTTATTATTGCATTAATAACAGGGTGGAGTCACTATTACTGAAATAATAACAGGGTGGAGTCACCACCTAGATGGATTATTACTGTATTAATAACAGGGTGAAGTCACTATTACTGTATTAGTAACAGGGTGGAGTCACTATTACTGTATTAATAACAGGGTGGAGTCACTATTACTGTATTAATAACAGGGTGGAGGCACTATTACTGTATTAATAACAGGGTGGAGGCACTATTACTGTATTAATAACAGGGTGGAGTCACCACCTGATGGATTATTACTGTATTAATAACAGGGTGGAGTCACTATTACTGTATTAATAACAGGGTGGAGTCACCACCTAATGGATGGGTTATTACTGCATTAATAACAGGTTGGAGTCACTATTACTGTATTAATAACAGGGTGGAGTCACTATTACTGTATTAATAACAGGGTGGAGTCACTATTACTATATTAATAACAGGGTGGAGTCACCCCTAATGGATGGGTTATTATTGCATTAATAACAGGGTGGAGTCACTATTACTGTATTAATAACAGGGTGGAGTCACTATTACTGTATTAATAACAGGGTGGAGTCACTATTACTGTATTAATAACAGGGTGGAGTCACTATTACTGTATTAGTAACAGGGTGGAGTCACTATTACTGTATTAATAACAGGGTGGAGTCACTATTACTGTATTAGTAACAGTGTGGAGTCACTATTACTGTATTAATAACAGGGTGGAGTCACCACCTAGATTGATTATTGCTGTATTAATAACAGGGTGGAGTCACTATTACTGTATTAGTAACAGGGTGGAGTCACTATTACTGTATTAGTAACAGGGTGGAGTCACTATTACTGTATTAATAACAGGCTGGAGTCACTATTACTGCATTCATAACAGGGTGGAGGCACTATTACTGTTTGTAGGATATTCTACCAGTGCAGTAACAGCTGCTGTCCACAGGATGGAGCTGTAGCCTAACTAGAACCATCCAAGCATCCAATACTGTAACTCAGACTCACACATTTCCCCTGTTTGTATGTATTTCTTTTCCCTTTTACCTCCACTATGATTTGTCTCATGGAGACAAATGAAAGAAGACAGACAGGTCAGCGGTTATTTTACGGTACTTTGTCTTATGATTTGCAACGGATACAGTATATAATTATATCCAGTGTTGTAGTGGTACAAGGAAAAAAGAAGGGGAAAAAAGGAAACTCACTCATTAACATGGTGAAACACATCTTGATGTCATCAAGATGTATTTCACCATGCTAATGTTTTTTTTTTCAGACCTCCATTTCTAGGAAACTGGGCAGACTTTTTTTATCATGTCCACACAACATCTCTAAGGAAGGAAAATGAGAGCAATTCCCCTTTAAGTATAGCATATTGAGAAAGATTGTTTACAATGCCTAATTGTATCCATAAGTACATGACAAGACAAAAACAACATAGGCCTATACTTCAGACCTCCATTTTAGGAAACACTTTTTTTTTTATCATGTCCACACATCTCTCAGCTGGGACAGTAAAATGTTGAAAAATGGGTGTAATTCCCCTTTCAAATAATTCTAAACCATATGGACCATGACAAGTTCAATCAACTAGAGCAGGTTTTTTTTGCGTGTGTGTGTGTGTGTGTGTGTGTGTGTGTGTGTGTGTGTGTGTGCGTGCGTGCGTGCGTGCGTGCGTGCGTGCGTGCGTGCGTGCATGCGTGCGTGCGTGTGTGTGTGTGTGTGTGTGCGTGCGCGCGTGTGAATGTGGCACAGTGGGGTCAGAGGTCAGGCTGTCTGGGTCATGATGTCATGTGATCACATGATCCTCTGAAAGCTCCTGATTGGCTTCAGGTCAGAGCAGAGACATAGATCAGAGGTTTTCAAAAGGTGGTCCCTGAGAGAGTTCCAGGTGGTCCCCAGGATAAATGATGGAAAGATGGTTAACCAGATATAACTCTTTGAGAGTGTAAACATGAAACCAAATTTGTTTCATGTTTACACTCTCAAGAGTTAAAATATTCATCATGTGAATTATCCCAAGTCCACACAACTAGACAATGTAGAAGATTAAAGGTCATTTTGATCTGTATGTTGGACTGTTTGGTTTCACAAATCCAGCCTGGCATTGTGCACAAAAACAAAGTAAATCTTTAGTTTTGGGGTCTGTGGGGATAAAATGTCCTCAGATGGTGGTCTGTGGCCCAAATTCTGTATAAATAGTGGTCCCGGAGAAAAAAATGTTGAAAACCACTGCTATAGAGTATAGACAGAGTATTGTTTTGCTTTGCATTGTTGTGTTTTCACATGTTCTGTGGGAATAAATCACTAGAAGCTATAATTAATGTTTACAATTTACAAATTAGGCATTTAGCAGACGCTCTCGATCCAGAGCGACTTACAATGGTAAAAAAAAGTTTACAATTTAAAGTTTACAACATACAATGAATCTCTAAGAACATTGTAATACATTTGTCAACCTATATAAGTCACTGCAGCAAGTACTGTGGGTTGGTATGTAATACAGTACTATGGTATGTAATACAGTACTATGGTATGTAATACAGTACTATGGGTTGGTATGTAATACAGTACTATGGGCTGAGATGGAGTCTGAAGAGGTGTGTTTTCAGACTGTGGTGGAAGATAGTTAGTGAGTCTGTGGTTCTGACTGCAGTGGGAAGTTCATTCCATAGTTTAGATAGGGAGTGAGTCTGTGGTTCTGACTGCAGTGGGAAGTTCATTCCGTAGTTTAGATAGGGAGTGAGTCTGTGGTTCTGACTGCAGTGGGAAGGAAGTTCATTCCATAGTTTAGATAGGGAGTGAGTCTGTGGTTCTGACTGCAGTGGGAAGGAAGTTCATTCCATAGTTTAGATAGGGAGTGAGTCTGTGGTTCTGACTGCAGTGGGAAGTTCATTCCATAGTTTAGATAGGGAGTGAGTCTGTGGTTCTGACTGCAGTGGGAAGTTCATTCCATAGTTTAGATAGGGAGTGAGTCTGCGGTTCTGACTGCAGTGGGAAGTTCATTCCATAGTTTAGATAGGGAGTGAGTCTGTGGTTCTGACTGCAGTGGGAAGTTCATTCCATAGTTTAGATAGGGAGTGAGTCTGTGGTTCTGTGTGTGTGTGTGTGTGTGTGTGTGTGTGTGTGTGTGTGTGTGTGTGTGTGTGTGTGTGTGTGTGTGTGTGTGTGTGTGTGTGTGTGTGTGTGTGTGTGTGTGCGCACACGCCAAGCATCAATGTGGGAGTCCCAACATTGACGTCATTCCAACAACGGATGGCCTTTAGTTTTTTTATTTATTTGTGTGTGTGTGTGTGTGTGTGTGTGTGTGTGTGTGTGTGTGGTGTGTGTGTGTGTGTGTGTGTGTGTGTGTGTGTGTGTGTGTGTGGGGAAAGTGTGATGTCATCAACCCTTGCCCAGCATGGTGTTTTGGTGCAAGTGTGTGTCCATATGTTCCTGTGTGTGTGTGTTCCTGTGTTCCTGTGTGTGTGCGTGCGTGTGTGTGTGTGTGTGTGGGGGGGGGGGGGGGGGGGGGGGGGGTGGGGTGCGCGTGCATGCTTATTCCCGCTTGTGGTGTTCATTTTACTGCAGTAAGTACCTGCTTTAAGGGGGAATTCCGCCCATTTTCAACATTCTACGTTGTACTATGGAGATTTAATTTATAACGGGTTTGTATAGGAAGGGGGTAGATGTGCTTAAAATGAACATCAAATATCTAAATACTGAAAGGAGTAACTTATAAACTGTCTGGTGTGTTCACATGAGACTGAGGAGACCATAAAATGACCAAATATTTTTTTTGAAAGTGTAATACCCCTTTAAATTCAACGTCAAAGGTGGTCCGTGGCTAAAATGCAGAATAAATAGTGGGCCCTGGTATGAGAAAGGTGAAAACCACTGCTACAGAGTGCTGTTGTCTAAAAGGTGTTTACATTAAACATTGTAGTTTAATAAAACTGTATTTGTATACATTAAACACTGTAGTTTAATAATAAACTGTATTTGTATACATTAAACACTGTAGTTTAATAATAAACTGTATTTGTATACATTAAACACTGTAGTTTAATAATAAACTGTATTTGTTTAGCATCTACCAGGGTATAAAATGCAACTCAAACAGTTTAGACAGCAGTAGTTGAGTAATAGCACTAGGATTAGTAGTAGTACTAGTAGCAGGGGCGGATGTAACATTTCCCAATCGGGGGGACAGGTGAAAATGGTATGGGTGCGACTTCATCGCGATTAACCATTTTCAGTTACAGGACTTTTATTAGTCAAGTAAAGTATCAATAATAGCATCAGTTGTTGTTGAAGTTGCAACAGACACGCAGCATGCATAAAGCTAAAGGTCTGACTCAGAGAGTTTTCTGTTTTCAATGATGAAATGCTGTTGGTTTAGTGGTGACACAGCTGTAGTTAGTTAGTAGTAGTAGTAGTGTTTCACATCATTTTAAATAGAAGCACTTTAATTTGAAATATCTTGGGTTGTTTGGTGGGGCAGACTGGGCATTTAGGGGGGCACTACCCCCCCCCCCCCCCCCCCCCCCCCCATGCTCATGCCTAGATCCGCCCCTGAATAGTAATAGTACTAGGATTAGCAGTATTACTAGTATTATTACGAGGATTAGTAGTAGTACTAGGAGTAATAATGGATTAGTAGTTTTGCTAGTGTATTAGTAGTATTACTAGTATTACTAGTACTTGTATTAGTAGTATTACTAGTACTTGTATTAGTAGTATTACTAGTACTTGGATCATTATATTGCTAGTACTTGTATTAGTAGTATAGTACTTGTATTAGTAGTATTACTAGTATTACTAGTACTTGTATTAGTAGTATTACTAGTACTTGTATTAGTAGTATTACTAGTACTTGTATTAGTAGTATTACTAGTACTTGTATTAGTAGTATTACTAGTACTTGTATTAGTAGTATTGCTAGTACTTGTATTAGTAGTATTACTAGTACTTGGATCATTAGTATTGCTAGTATTATTCCTAGGATTCTTTGCATAGACGTATTGTCACTGAGCAGCAGATGATTTCACAGCAGGACGCGTCAGTTTGACCAAGTGGAAGATCTGACCATCTGTTGAAGTTAAAATACACAATGTTACATTATAACCAAAATACACTGAAAACACACAGCAAATACACAACGTTACATTATAACCATAGATCTGACCATCTGTTGGAGTTAAAATACACAATGTTACATTATAACCAACACAATGTTACATTATGACTAAAATACACTGCAAATACACAACGTTACATTATAACCATAGATCTGATCATCTGTTGAAGTTAAAATACACAATGTTACATTATAACCAAAATACACTGAAAACACACAGCAAATACACAACGTTACATTATAACCATAGATCTGACCATCTGTTGGAGTTAAAATACACAATGTTACATTATAACCAAAATACACAATGTTACAATATAACCAACACAATGTTAGGCTACATATATAAACCAAAATACACAATGTTACATTATAACAATATAACCAACACAATGTTACATTATAACAATATAACCAACACAATGTTACATATAACAATATAACCAACACAATGTTACATTATAACAATATAACCAACACAATGTTACATTATAACAATATAACCAACACAATGTTGGCAGTGGCTCAGAGGTAGAGTAACTGGATGGTAACCACAAGGTTGCCGTTCGATCCCAGGCTCACGCAGAGTTAGTGTCGATGTGTCCTTGAGCAAGACACTTGACCCCTAATTGCTCCTGATGTGCTAGTAGGTACCTTGCATGGTTTCCACTGCCATCAGTGTATGAATGTGTGTGTGAATGTGGTGAATGTGATGCACAAGATATGTAAAGCACCTTGGACAAAGGCGCTATATAAATGCACCATTTACCATTTACCAATGTTACATTATAACCAACACAACCAAAATACACAATGTTACATTATAACCAACACAACCAAAATACACAATGTTACATTATAACCAAAATACACAATGTTACATTATAACTAAAATACACTGCAAACACACACAATGTTACATTATAACCAACACAATGTTGCATTATAACCAACACAATGTTACATTATAACCAACACACACTGAAAATACCCTGAAAACACACAGCAAAACTACACAACATTACACAACCAACACACTGTACTAAAACTGGGACATTTTAGCCCCACAAACCCCAAAACTAAAGATTTATTTTCTTTTCTCCACAATTCCAGGTTGGATTTGGAGAACCAAACAGTCCAATACATACAGATCAAAATGACCATCAATCTTCTACATTCTCTAGTTGTGTAGATTTGGGATAACTCACATGATGAATATTTTAACTCTTAAGAGTGTAAAAATATGTAAAAGAGTTAAAGAGTTACATTAAAGTGAAAGAGTTACATCTGGTTAACCAACTTTCCACAATTTAGCCTGCATGGGGACCACCTGGAACCCTCTCAGGGACCACTGCTACAGTGTGCTAACAGCGTCCAATGAATACATCATAAATAGGAGTGGGACTAAAACCGTCCTATCAGGGACATCGGTTTGGCGACAGCTATCGTAACCGCGTGACATTTTTACACAAAAACACAGTGATATGCAAATGATGAGTAATTAGCAGAGATTGACGTAAAGTTCAGTCACTCTGTAATCTGCTAGGCGTCCCGCTTAACCTCTGACCTTTCTGTCAGACAGAAAAGGTCTCAGAAGGACTATTTACCTCTGGGTATCCATAATGCCAAGGCACCGCAGAGCTCTCTCTCTCTCACACACACACACACACACACACACACACACACACACACACACACACACACACACACACACACACACACACACACACACACACACACACACACACAACACACACACACACGACTAGAGGTCGACTAGATACTACTAATACAAGGTCGACTAGAGGATTACAGTCATTACACACACACACACACACACGCACACACGCACACGCACACACACACACACACACACACACCACACACACACACACACACACACACACACACACACACACACAGATGTAACTCTTGAGAGTGTAAAAATGTTTCATCATTACACTCTCAAGAGTTAAAATATTCATCATCTGAATTAGCCATTTTGGAATGTATCTTTTGCTTGTTTTGTTCAGCCTGGAATTGTGGACAAAAGCAAAATAAATCTTTAGATTTGGGGTCTGTGGGGCTAAAATATCCTCAAATGGTGGTCCATGGCTCAAATCCTGACTAAATGGTGGTCCCTGGGATGAAAAAGGTTGAAAACCCCTGATTTACAGAGCACACACACATCCATACTCTGCTGTTGTTACGTCTGGGTATCCATTCCAGGTGGTCCCCAGGCTAAATGATAGACAGTTGGTTAACCAGATGTAACTCTTGTCGGAAGAGGTTAAATATTCATCATGTGAATTATCCCAAGTCTACACAACTAGAGAATGTAGAAGATTAATGGTCATTTAATGATGTGTTTTCACTCTGAATGGCTGTGACAACCGGCAGGGCGGATATAACATGTCCCCATTTGGGGGGCAAGAGAACATGTTGGAGGGCAAGAGAAAATGGTATTGGTGCGGCTTCATCGCCCGTGGCGCGAAGTTTCGGGCGATGAAGCCGCACCCATACCATTTTCAGTTCCAGGACTTTTAATAGTCAAGTAAAGCATCAATAATAACATCAGTTGTTGTTGAAGTTGCAACAGACACGCAGCATGCATAAAGCTAAAGGTCTGACTCAGAGAGTTTTCTGTTTTCAATGATGAATGAAATGCTGTTGGTTTAGTGGTGACACAGCTGTAGTTCGTTAGTAGCAGTAGTAGTGGTTCACAGCATTTTAAATAGAAGCACTTTAACTTGAAATATCTTGGGTTGTTTTGCATGGCATCGTGTTTGGGAGGGCAGGCTGGGTATTTAGGGGCCCATTACCACCCCCCCCCCCCCCCCCCCCCCCCCCCCCATGCCCATGCCTAGATCCGCCCCTGGACACAGGCGTGGTTTAGCCACGTGTGTTTTAGCTCCACTGCCCTGGAAGTCTGGGTAGTGGTCATGTGATCAGGTCAGCTGGTCAGCTGATCAGTGACCCACTGACCCAGTTCACTCTTGACTGTCTGGTTGACTAGAGGATTACAGTCATTACACACACACACACACACAACACACACACACACACACACACACACACACACACACACACACACACCACACACACACCACACACACACACACACACACACACACACACCACACAGGAATCATCCACTCCTCCATGGTGTGGGGGGGGGGGGGGGGGTGGACTGAAGGAACTATAGACAGATAGGGTTGTGACATTGAGGGGACAGAAAACGGTCCGCTCACGTGGTTCATGTACTCACGCCAGTCCATAGGCTTTAATGCATACCGTAAATTCCGGCTGTAACTATCCGTTGTCACTATCCAATAGAGCAGTGGTTTTCAACCTATTTGATACCAGGGCCCACCGTTTATTCACCATTTGAGAGGACGTTTTAGCCCCACAGACCCCAAAACTAAAGATTTATTTTGCTTTTATCCATCTTATTGTTGTGTGTAGACCTGAGCTAATTCAGATGATGAATATTTTAACTCTTGAGAGTGTAAAAATGAAACCAAATGGACCCGCAAGGTCCAGTTGGTTTCATTTTTTACGTTCTCAAGAGTTAAATCTGGTTAACCAGTTTAGCTGGGGACCACCTGGAACCCTCTCAGGGACCACTGGTGGTCCCCGGACCACCTGTTGAAAACCCCTGCAATAGAGGTCTTTGTAGAGGAGCCGCCATTGGACTGGCCCCATGATCTAGGCATGGGGCATTTAGGGGGCAATGCCCCCTAAATGCCCCGACTGCCCCACCACCAAACACGATGGCATGCAAAACAACCCAAGATATTTCAAATTAAAGTGATGTGAAAATGATGTGAAACACTACTACTGCTACTAACTAACTACAGCTGTGTCACCACTAAACCAACAGCATTTCATCATTGAAAACAGAAAACTCTCTGAGTCAGACCTTTAGCTTTATGCATGCTGCGTGTCTGTTGCAACTTCAACAACAACTGATGTTATTATTATTGATGCTTTACTTGACTCATAAAAGTCCTGTAACTGAAAATGGTACCATTTTCACCTGCCCCCCCAATTGGTTGTGTGTTTACACTCTCAAGAATTAAAATATTCATCATGTGAATTATCCCAAGTCTACACAACTAGAGAACGTAGAAGATTAATGGTCATTTTGATCTGTATGTTGGACTGTTTGGTTTCCCAAATCCAGTCTGGAATTGTGGACAAAAGCAAAATAAATCTTTAGTTTTGGGGTCTGTGGGGCTAAAATGTCATCAAATGGTGGTCCTCTGTGGCTCAAATGGTTAATAAATAGTGGTCCCTGGTATGAAAAAGGCTGAAAACCGCCAATCTAAATAATAATCGCATCAACCAGTCAATCTAAACAATATGTACAGCTTTGGGTGAATAAATTTACATATTATTATAAATGTCTGTTTATTCATTTTTATTTGTCATTTACTGTCAGACATGAAGGTCTTTACTGGAAGAGGATCACACACACACACACACACACACACCACACACACACAACACACACACACACACACACACACACACACACACACACACACACACACACACACACACACACACACACACACCGTGGATTAGCTCCAACAGGAAGCTGACTAGACTGGAAGCTAAACTTAGAGCGTTTTATAATCAGTTCAACAGAATTAAAGGTGATCTACAAATTACCACCATGGTGTATGCAAGATCTAAGAGCAGTTTCTATTCGTAAATATAGGTCAGACTAGATGAGTTCTGTGTGTGTGTGTGTGTGTGTGTGTGTGTGTGTGTGTGTGTGTGTGTGTGTGTGTGTGTGTGTGTGGTGTGTGTGTGTGTGTGTGAGTGAGTGAGTGAGTGAGTGAGTGAGTGAGTGAGTGAGTGAGTGAGTGAGTGAGTGAGAGAGAGAGAGAGAGAGAGAGAGAGAGAGAGAGAGAGAGAGAGACAGAGACAGAGACAGAGAGAGAGAGAGTATAATGGGTTTAAGTTAAAATTAAGTGATTTTGATTAATTCAATCACATGAAAGAGACTAGAATTACTGTATGTTTTGTGTGAGGGAGAGGAGCCTTCTCATTGGCTGAGAAACTCCTGTCATAGAGAGAGAGGAGCCTTCTCATTGGCTGAGAAACGCCTGTCATAGAGAGAGAGGAGCATTCTCATTGGCTGAGAAACTCCTGTCATAGAGAGAGAGGAGCCTTCTCATTGGCCGCCCCGCTTGTTGGAGCGGAATGGTCTGTTCCTAATTTGCATGAGGTGTGTGTGTGTGTGTGTGTGTGTGTGTGTGTGTGTGTGTGTGTGTGTGTGTGTGTGTGTGTGTGTGTGTGTGTGTGTGTGTGTGTGTGTGTGTGTGTTGGTGACTGACTCAGTTTATTCCTGGCCATCCAGACTAACAACATGTTCTACAGCATCAAACCTGTGAGTAATATTTATTAATTATTAAGGCTGTTGAAAATAATGACTTAAATAATAAATAATTAGTTAAATTAATTTTGTTGATTGCTAAAAAAAAAAAAAAAAAAAAAAAAAAACGCAATTAACTCACACTGACTCAACCCACTTAGCATTTTCTCATTGAAAATAATGTGTAGAGGCATGCATATTCTGGACATGGTTCAAATCGTGATTAAATTCATTTTGAAGCTACGATTCATTTGATTATTATTATTTTTTTTATCATTCAACAGCTCAATTAATCACATCAACACTAACATTTATTACACACACACACACACACACACACACACACACACACACACACACACACACACACACACACACACACACACACACACACACACACACACACACACACACACACACACACACACAGTTCAGCAGTGTCTCTACTTTAGTGAATGACACTGAGGAGTTTGAATGGAAACATGACTGTTTATTAGTGATTAGTGAAAACTAGTGATGCACCAATGTAACTGCACACATGTCAGGTTGGCCAATATTTGAATTTATTTGTCAAAGTCTGTATTGGTAAATAACGACTATCTGTAGTCTACTAGCTGTAGATTCTATGTAGGTGTGTAAAACAATAAAAACTAAATGGTAACTCTTCATTTACGGTACAGTAATTACCAGGTACTGGTAGTTACTAGGTAATTATCTGGTAATAATCAGGTGGTTACTATAGTAATTACTGTAATTAATGTGTATTTACTAAGTACTTTCCCTGATAACTAGCATGTAACTACTGGGAAATTTCTAGCTAGTTATTAGTATTTACCCATTAATTACCTGGTAGTTACAAGGTAACTTGCAGAAACATTACTAATTGCAATATAATTAACAAGTAGTTTTCCTGACAACTATTAGTTATTACTAGTGTACTGTATTCTCTGGCTTTGCATAGGTATTATTGATTGATTGATTGATTGATTGATTGATTGATTGATTGATTGATTGATTGATTGATTGATTGATTGATTGATTGATTGATTGATTGATTGATTGATTGATTGATTGATTGATTGATTGATTGATTGATTGATTGATTGATTGATTGATTGATTGATTGATTGCCAAAGAACAGAAAATCATATAATCGTTAAAACGAGAAATGAAACATATACAGTGAGGGGAAAAGAAAGGGTAGGTGGAGGATTCACATTTTTACAGGGGACAGTTTCAAATTGCAGCAAACTGTGCCCTTTGACAGTGGTTTTGAAGGAGTCAAGGGATTTGCATGTCTTAATGACTGTTGGTAGGGTGATCCACCTGTAAAGACAAGAGTAGTACCTATCAGGTAATTACATGGTAGTAATTAGGTAATTAGGTAATTAACAACTAATAATAATAATGGATTGCATTTTTATAGCTATAGGTGAGGGTAGGACACTTCATGACCATAGGTGAGGGTAGGGACACTTCATGACCATAGGTGAGGCTAGGACACTTCATGACCATAGGTGAGGGTAGGACACTTCATGACCATAGGTGAGGGTAGGACACTTCATGACTATAGGTGAAGATAGGGACACTTCATGACCATAGGTGAGGGTACTAGGGACACTTCATGACCATAGGTGAAGATAGGGACACTTCATGACCATAGGTGAGGGTAGGACACTTCATGACCATAGGTGAGGGTAGGACACTTCATGACCATAGGTGAGGGTACTAGGGACACTTCATGACCATAGGTGAAGATAGGGACACTTCATGACCATAGGTGAGGGTACTAGGGACACTTCATGACCATAGGTGAGGCTAGGACACTTCATGACCATAGGTGAGGCTAGGACACTTCATGACCATAGGTGAGGGTACTAGGGACACTTCATGACCATAGGTGAGGCTAGGACACTTCATGACCATAGGTGAAGATAGGGACACTTCATGACCATAGGTGAGGGTACTAGGGACACTTCATGACCATAGGTGAGGGTAGGGACACTTCATGACCATAGGTGAGGGTACTAGGGACACTTCATGACCATAGGTGAGGGTACTAGGGACACTTCATGACCATAGGTGAAGATAGGGACACTTCATGACCATAGGTGAAGATAGGGACACTTCATGACCATAGGTGAGGGTACTAGGGACACTTCATGACCATAGGTGAGGGTACTAGGGACACTTCATGACCATAGGTGAGGATACTAGGGACACTTCATGACCATAGGTGAGGGTACTAGGGACACTTCATGACCATAGGCGAGGGCAGGGACACTTCATGACCATAGGTGAGGGTAGGACACTTCATGACTATAGGTGAGGGTACTAGGGACACTTCATGACCATAGGTGAGGGTACTAGGGACACTTCATGACCATAGGTGAGGGTAGGACACTTCATGACCATAGGTGAGGCTAGGACACTTCATGACCATAGGTGAGGGTACTAGGGACACTTCATGACCATAGGTGAGGGTACTAGGGACACTTCAAGGTTCAAGGTTCAAGGTTCAAGGTTTGCTTTATTAGTCTCCCGTGGGAGAGATTTGTCTTGGGGTCAGAGACCAGGGCTGCATACAGTTACAAACAGACACATGACAGTAGACATAGGACAAAACAGTTACACACATAGACCACGGTAGGGGCTAAATGCTCTCGCCATTGAGGAGCTTAATAGAGAGAGGTACAAAAGAGCGTCTATACCTGTTATACCTTATCAACGGTGGAGCTCTATATCTCCTGCCTGTTCGCATTGTCACATACTCGAAGTTGAGAACATGTAATGGGTCAGAGACAATGCTTTGAGCCTGTCTGAGTATAGCTTGATCAAAGATGGCTTTTGGGGTGATCGGGGGGCTAGACAAGCCCATGATCTTTCCAGCCATCATAATAAGTCTCTCAATCTGAGATTTATGTTTGACAGTTAGGTTACCAAACCAGTTAGCTATCCCATATCTCAGGATTGACTCTATGCTTGCCCTGTAAAAGATCAACATAATATTCAAACTGACTCCAAACAATCTGAGTCTACGAAGAAAGTGTAAGCGCTGATGTATCTTAGCGCAACAAGAAGCAACATGTGTTCTCCAGCTCATGTCCTCGTCAATATGCACACCAAGGTATTTATAGGAGGGGACCTGTTTGATGATGTTGTTATTGACGCTCAGTACAGTGTGATCGCCGATGGACCTGGGGTCAATGACAACCTCCTCCGTTTTCTTTGTATTAATAATCATGTAGTTCCGATCACACCAGTCAACAACTTCACTCACTCCAGCTGTATGGCTGAGCAGGCTAGAGTTGCTTGATAGCAGGCTTAAGATGACTGTGTCATCAGAAAACTTGATCACATACTGGTTAGGACAAGAGCTCACACAGTCGTTTGTGTACAGGGTAAAAAGGAAGGAGGAGCTCACCGTTCCCTGTGGAACCCCTGTACTACTCAGTGCCTCCTCAGACACTACACTGTTGAATCTGACCCTCTGTGGTCTATTCAACAAGAAAGAACAGTACCATTTAATGGCAAACGGGTTAGCACCCAGTCCCGACAACTTCCTTAACAGTATGTCTGGGTGGATAGAATTAAACGCAGAGCTAAAGTCAATGAACAATGCTCTAGCATAGGCACATTTATCCTCCAAATGCTTCAGTGTGAAATGTGTGACAGTAGAAATGGCATCGCAGGTGCCTCGGTTTCTAGCATAAGCAAATTGGTACTGGTCCAGTCTGGGTTCAACGTCCCTCCGTACAGACTCCACCAGGATCCTTTCCAGTGCTTTAACTACATTAGATGTAATGGCGACAGGCCTGTAGTCGTTGTTCTCAGATGGGCAAGATACTTTTGGCACTGGAACAAGGAGTGATTTTTTCCATATCACTGGCACTGTGTGTGAGTCCAGAGACAATTGAAACAGCATGTGCCATGCCGGCGATAATTCTACTGCACACATTTTCAACAAGGACGCTTGCATATTATCAGGCCCTGTTGCCTTGTTAGTCTTAATGGTTCTGAAAACTCTGCATACAGTCTCACGATCTAGGACCAACCTGTTATCAGCATTACATTCAAGGGAATTAATGACATCAAGACAACCCATAGAAGTATCACATTCAAACCTCATGAAAAAGTCGTTTAGTTCATTTGCTTCTGTGCTCTCATCTAGAGCTGCAATGGGCTTCCTGTCTGCCCTCATGTTTGTCATGCCACGAATGGAGTCCCATAGCTTCCTTGTGTTGGATCTAGCCAGGTACATCTCAGCACGCTCCTTGTGCTTCCTCCTGGATTCCCTCAATTGTCTATTAAGGTCCTTCTGTGCCACCTTTAAAGCTTGGGTGTCTCCCGCTTTGAAGGCCACCCTTTTCCTCCTTAGACACTCCTTTACCTCCCTAGTCACATAAGGTTTATTATTCGGGTAGGTAATTATGGACTTCTGTGGTACTATTGAGTCCACACAGAAGGAGATGTACGCAGTGATCGACTCAGTGGCCGAGTTGATGTCCGCATCTTCAAAGAAGATTTCCCAGTCAGTCAAAAGGAAGCAGCCCTTAAGCTCTTCCACTGAGTCCCTAGTCCAAACGTGCACAGTCTTTTCCGTTGGTTTACTAGATTTAAAAACAGAACGGTAGGTGGGGATAAGGTAGACCGTGTTATGGTCAGAGCCACCCAGGGGTGGTCTGGCCCTGGCTGTGTAGCCACCTTTGATGTTACCATAACATTTGTCTAGGATGTTGTCATTTCTAGTCCCACACCTCACGTACTGTTGAAAACCAGGTAAAACCCTTCCCAGGTCACAATGGTTGACATCACCTAACACTAGCATAACCGCGTCAGGCTTCTCCTGCAGGTGTCGGTGTACACAGTCAGCAATCTGGTTAGCCGCGCTGGAGGCTTTAGCGTCAGGTGGAACATACACAGCACACACAAAGATGTTACTGAATTCTCTAGGAATGTAGTGCGGGCGCAGTGTTATGCATAGCAACTCCAGGTCGGGGTTGCAGATCTTGTCTCTCACAGCAATATTGCGACACCAGCTGTCCCTTACGTACACACCGATCCCTCCACCAGTTAGCTTTCCAGACTCACTGTTCCTATCTGACCGTATCAGTGTGAGCCCCTCGATCTGAGTTAATCCGTCCGGCACATCCTCATTAAACCAGGTCTCCGTAAAAACCAGAAGCCCTGAGTCACGGTACTCACAGCTGGTTCCGTTCAGGATCCTTAGTTCATCCAACTTCTTCCGCAAAGAGCGGGCGTTGCACAACAGCACCGGGGGTACCGGTAGCCTCGCCGCCCGTCGCACACGCTGCCGCACGCCTCCTCTCCTGCCCCGTCTCCTGGTACGTCCGGGGTGCCGCAGCAGTTCCCTGGGGACATTTCCCAGCAGCTCCGGCGGGGGTGGTGGAATGATTCCTCCTCCCCGTAGCTGTAGGAGTTGGCTCCCGCTGTAGATCCGCCGTCCATCCTGCAGGCACTCCACGACTGTGTTGTTGCTCGTCAGGAGTAGTAATCCCGTAGCAATCGCCAGTACTAGCCACATAGTTTTCCTCATTTCCACGGCTCCTTGTTGTTCCACGCGCCACGTACAACGTCCGATTCAAGCATTCACCGCCCGATTGTGCACCGTTCAATTGTGGACAAAACACCACACATAAAACAAAAACAAAAACGCAACAACAGAAACAGACACAGCAGCTCGCATCTCCCCCCGAGTCGCCACAGTGTAGCGCCACGTCAGGTTGCCAGGTCAGCACTTCATGACCATAGGTGAGGCTAGGACACTTCATGACCATAGGTGAGGGTACTAGGGACACTTCATGACCATAGGTGAGGGTACTAGGGACACTTCATGACCATAGGTGAGGCTAGGACACTTCATGACCATAGGTGAGGGTAGGACACTTCATGACCATAGGTGAGGCTAGGACACTTCATGACCATAGGTGAGGGTAGGACACTTCATGACCATAGGTGAGGGTACTAGGGACACTTCATGACCATAGGTGAGGCTAGGACACTTCATGACTATAGGTGAGGGTACTAGGGACACTTCATGACCATAGGTGAGGGTAGGACACTTCATGACCATAGGTGAGGGTACTAGGGACACTTCATGACCATAGGTGAGGGTACTAGGGACACTTCATGACCATAGGTGAGGGTACTAGGGACACTTCATGACCATAGGTGAGGGTACTAGGGACACTTCATGACCATAGGTGAGGGTACTAGGGACACTTCATGACCATAGGTGAGGGTAGGGACACTTCATGACCATAGGTGAGGGTACTAGGGACACTTCATGACCATAGGTGAGGGTACTAGGGACACTTCATGACCATAGGTGAGGGTACTAGGGACACTTCATGACCATAGGTGAGGCTAGGACACTTCATGACCATAGGTGAGGGTACTAGGGACACTTCATGACCATAGGTGAGGGTACTAGGGACACTTCATGACCATAGGTGAGGCTAGGACACTTCATGACCATAGGTGAGGGTAGGACACTTCGTGACCATAGGTGAGGGTACTAGGGACACTTCATGACCATAGGTGAGGCTAGGACACTTCATGACCATAGGTGAAGATAGGGACACTTCATGACCATAGGTGAGGGTACTAGGGACACTTCATGACCATAGGTGAGGGTACTAGGGACACTTCATGACCATAGGTGAGGGTACTAGGGACACTTCATGACCATAGGTGAGGGTACTAGGGACACTTCATGACCATAGGTGAGGCTAGGGACACTTCATGACCATAGGTGAGGGTACTAGGGACACTTCATGAAAATAGGTGAGGGTAGGGACACTTCATGACCATAGGTGAGGGTACTAGGGACACTTCATGACCATAGGTGAGGCTAGGACACTTCATGACCATAGGTGAGGGTACTAGGAACACTTCATGACCATAGGTGAGGGTACTAGGAACACTTCATGACCATAGGTGAGGGTAGGGACACTTCATGACCATAGGTGAGGGTAGGACACTTCATGACCATAGGTGAGGGTAGGACACTTCATGACCATAGGTGAGGGTACTAGGAACACTTCATGACCATAGGTGAGGCTAGGACACTTCATGACCATAGGTGAAGATAGGGACCATAGGTGAGGCTAGGACACTTCATGACTATAGGTGAGGGCAGGGACACTTCATGACCATAGGTGAGGGTGGGGATGAAGACACTGCTGCTCGGTAGACAGAGAGCTTTTCCTTCTGCCTCAGCTCTCTTTTTGTCACTTTGCAACTTCAAAACTGCATTCTAGTTCATGTCTTTTTTTTGGTTTTGCTTCTGTTTTCAGGATTACAGCCAGTCTATGAATAATAATGACATCATCAGCCAGGACTCCGCCCACCATCACGCCGCCATGAAGGTTCGAGCGTCCTATGGTGAGTATACAGGTCCATTCCAAAAAATTAGAATATCAAGGAAAAGATGGTTTATTTCCACAATTCCATTCAAGATCCCGAACTTTCATTAATTATAGATCCAGTGTTCACATTGTAAATGATTTCAAGTATTTATTGCTTTATTTTTACACAATTCTGGCTTCCAGCTCATAAAACCCACTAAATCAGGATTTCAAAAAATTAGAATAGTCCAGACCAAGTATTGACTGCATACATTAATATACTTTTCAGATAGTGAACTGGAAGCTGGAAATTGTGTATTTTTTTAAAGGATTCCTGGCTAATATAAATACATTGTACTTGTCCTCTATAACTAGAATTGAAAATGTAAGACACAGAATAAGCTCTTTAGCTAGAATTAGCTAAAGAGAAGCTAGAATTAAGCTCTTTAGCTTAAAAAAAAAAAAAAAGTTCATGTTTTTCCCAAGGGGGCATTTTACTGTGCCTGTCACCAGGCCTGTCATAGGGATGACGTCAGGGGTGTAGTGTCAGGGGACGCGGGGGGACGCGGGGGGACGGCGTCCCCCCACTTCTCACATCTAAAATATTTTATATACAGGGGTGTAGTGGAGGGGGACGCGGGGGACGGCGTCCCCCCACTTCTCACATCTAAAATATTTTATATACAGGGGTGTAGTGGAGGGGGGACGCGGGGGACGGCGTCCCCCCACTTCTCACATCTAAAATATTTTATATACAGGGGTGTAGTGGAGGGGGGACGCGGGGGGACGGCGTCCCCCCACTTCTCACATCTAAAATATTTTATATACAGGGGTGTAGTGGAGGGGGGACACGGGGGGACGGCGTCCCTCCACTTCTCACATCTAAAATATTTTATATACAGGGGTGTAGTGGAGGGGGGACACGGGGGGACGGTGTCCCCCCACTTCTCACATCTAAAATATTTTTGGGCCGAAAGTAGGCCTGTTTTTGTCTTGTCATTTACTTTTATGGATACAATTAGGCATTGTAAACAAGCAAATGCGCATGCAAATGCAAGCGTGTATGCATGTGTCTTAAACAGTGTTGGGCAGTAATGGATTTTAGATTACATATTACTGTAATATTGTTACTTTTGCTCCAAAAAGTAAAGTAACAAGATTACACTGCAAAAATGGGTAATAAGTAATGCATTACTTTGCAAGTAACGCCAAGTTACTTGTCTAAAATGATCTTGTTGTTGCATGCAAAAATAGAACAGATTTACAAGCTATCGACAGGTACTGTAACAACAGAGATTGTGCACTAGATTGTAGATCCAGTCCACACGCTGTATCCTGCGCACGGTTATGTACACTACAAATCGCTTGCTGCTTTCTTTTGTATTTTATTTTGAAATACAAGACCTCAACTGTCTTTGAAAACAATTGTGAAAAAGTTTAAAAAGTCAAAGAGACAAAGAGACTATTATTATTCCAATAAATTGGATTCAATTCTAAAAAGAGCTCACTAAACAGATTATGTTGTACATCTCTATTTATTCAAAGGTGGGAGTTGAGAACTTAGTAAAGTAATAAAGTAATATGTAATATATTACTCTTTGATTCCAGTAATAATTAAAGTAATGCTATTACTTTGTCTAAGGGCTAACGAGTAAAGTAAAGAAGTTACTATTGACCAACACTGCACAAGACGCAAGACGAAAGAAACTAAAGAGAGTTTCCTTAGTGAGAGTGTACAAAATCTTTCTTTAGAAAAAGTGTACAAATGCAACCAAATGCAACCATTTGGCTGCACTGTCAGAAAAATTCCCCTTTAAAAATTATAAAATTCAAAGCCCTCTCCTGAATGGAGTCTCTTGGAGAGTCTTACAGCTTCAGCACCCTGGAGAGGGCGAGTTTCAGCACCATGGGGAGCTCCCCTTGGGACAGCTCCCCTAAGGGGTTTCAGCACCACGGAGAGCTCCCCTTGAGACAGCTCCCCCTAAGGGATTTCAGCTAGAGGTCTTCACGGGTCTCAAAAATGACATCCGAAATCCGAAATAAATCCGTGCAATATCACCGATTCCGAACTGTTCCGAAAATATTTTCAAATAAATAAATTGAATCCGAGTCGATCCGTGGCATGGTTTTCCGGTTCCGAACTGTTCCGAGATTTTCCCCAAATTGCTTCGCCGAGCCCGACCGAAGTCGGATTATTCTTGACCGTCCGACAGACCCGCCTTGACCAAATCTCTCCCCCGCCTTGCCTACGTTTGATGAACCTGTAGATCAGTTATATTTCGCATGCGACGCTGCCTCGGCTCGCTAACACTGTTCCGCGCTGCCAGTCTACTCTACACTCTACAGGTACGTGCACACACACAGAGATTAAAAAGGGGCCTGCAGCCCCAGCTCTTTCGCATGTCTAAAACACAGAAGTGCCCTCATACGGGAGGTTGCCCCTGCCCCCTTATGTAACACGCTGTCTACACGGACACCACAGCACAGACTGTCGCCCCTATCATACATGTCAGTGCATGTCCAGAAGCGCACTCGCAGAGTGACAAAGATACAATCATACACACACTTGGTTGATAGAATATTTTATTATCATTAAAAAGGCAAAAAAAAAAAAAAAACGTAGAGAAAGAATACGTCTCACTGTAGTCTCGGGTCTTGTCGGATTTTCTCGGGTAATGCACATAATGATTGACAGGTCCGACTTCCGACGGGGATACGTCCGATTCCGAACCTGTCCGAGTGACTGTGATAAAACACACCACCGGAACCGTCGGGTCTCGGACGGACTCGGATTTTTTCGGGTTCGGACCCCCCGTGAAGACCTCTAATTTCAGCACCATGGAGAGCTCCCCCTAAGGGATTTCAGCACCACGGAGAGCTCCCCTTGAGACAGCTCCCCCTAAGGGATTTCAGCACCATGGAGAGCTCTCCTTGGGGCAGCTCCATCCATTGTTTTCTTTCATCCATCCATCCATTAATTTAATTTTTATCCCACGAATTTTGTAACCCATTTTTTCACCCAGTGCCAATTCCTAATGTGATCCTGGGCTCTACACACCCTCCGCCAACCTGAGGAGGCAGCGGACTGGCCCCATGCTTCCTTCAATGCATGAGGAGTCCAAGCTGCCTTCTTTTCACCTGAAAGAGAGGAGTTTCCCTGGTTGGATGTAGCGCATCGTGGAAGGAACACGTTATTCCAACCAGTTCCAGTCCCCTCCATCAGGCACCCCGGCTGGCCAGGGGGAGGCAGTCTAGAGTCCAGGATTACTGCATGTTTTTGTGAGGGTATCTACCCTAAGGGACACGGGGAGAACATGCAAACTCCACACAGAAAGGCCCTTTCACCAACCCCGCCTCACAAATCGGCCCATGAAGAGGAAAATAATTATTATTTTATTTTGTTGGACGTCACTTTGTTGAGTCATCGACTGTACACTGTGAAAGAGATAGATGGCTATTCCCGCTCAGGCCAGTCACATTCTCTCACACAGAGTTTAAAAGGATCCCTGCCTAATAAGACAAATATGCTTTAAAACACTATACTTGCCTTCTATAACTAAAATAAACAAATAAAAACACCAATGGCATCTTATTTCTTTCATAAATAGAAAATCTCTCACTCAACAGGAGGTGCTCCGGTCGCAGGATGATGATGTCACGGAGCATGTTCATCCATATATTCTATAGAGCTAGACCACACATGGACACGTGACATCATCATCCTGCGCCAGGAGCAGTTCCTGTTGAGTGAAATATTCTCTATTTATGAAAGAAATAAGATGACATTGGTGTTTTTATATGTTTATTTTAGTTATATAGGGACAGTATAATGTTTTAAGCAATGTTTATCTTATGAGACGGATTCTTTTAAAAAGTCAATGAGACAAAGAGACTATTATTATTCCAATAAATTGGATTCAGTTCTAAAAAGAGCTCGCTAAACAGATTATGTTGTACATATTTTTTCGAAGGTGGGAGTTGAGAACTTGGGAAAGTAATAAAGTAATATGTAATATATTACTCTTTGATTCCAGCAATAATTAAAGTAATGATATTACTTTGTCTAAGGGCTAACGAGTAAAGTAAAGAAGTTACTTTCCTAAGTAATATTGACCAACACTGGTCTTAAAGGGGAATTCATCCACTCATTTTCAATAGAGATGTTGTGTGGACATGGTAAAAAAAAGTTCCCCCATTCTGTGTTTCCTAAATGGAGGTCCGAAAAAAATGATTAGCATGGTGAAATACTGTACATCTTGAAGACATCATCAAGATGTGTTTCACCATGTTAATGAGCTTCCTTTTTTCTGAGAGTGTACAAATGGAACCAAATGGACCCGCCAGGGTCCATTTGGTTCACATTTGTACACTCTCAGAAAAAAAAAAAAAAAAAAATGGATGGAATTCCCCTTTAAGAGGCGTCCCCCCCCACTTCTAAAAGTACCACTTACAACACTGGATGACGTGACCTAAACGACCAGTGGTCCCTATAATTCATCAGGCCCAAGGCCTGGCCTGCTACGGGACGAGTTTGAGACATGGCCAAAGCATATCCAGGGGTCCCCAGGCAAAAACCTATATATGATAAATTAGTGTATATATCGTTTAATGTGAAACCACTGCTGCTTTGATATAATTATAATTTATTATGAAAAAAAAAAAAATACAGTTGGAGGAAGAACTCCAATAGTTTATTTACTTTATTGAAGTAATAACACAGGGGGGTTTCAACAGGTGGTCCGGGGACCACCAGTGGTCCCTGAGAGGGTTCCAGGTGGTACCCAGATAAGTTGGTTAACCAGATGTAACTCTTGAGTTACATCTGTTAAAAAGAGTTAAAAATATTCATCATCATATTGATCTGTAGGTTTGACTGTTTTGTTTCCACAAATCCAGCCTGGAATCGTGGACAAAAGCAAAAATAAATCTTTAGTTTTGGTGTCTGTGGGGCTAAAATGTCCTCAAATGGTGGTCCGTGGCTCAAATCCTGAATAAATGGTGGTCCCTGGAGTGAAAAAGGTTGAAAACCCCTGTAATAACACATTAAAAGCAGTAAAATGCAAGTAATGATCTCCCTTCTCCCTTCTCTGTGTTTTGTTTTGTCTTGCAGATCAGAGCAGCCTGTGGCCTCAGAACTCTATGCTAACTGATGTCTCTCCTAACTATGAGTCCTTGCTCATCTCCATGGTAAAATCACACTGTCCTTTAATAATGGTATCTATTAACAATGCTCCACACGTCCCAGACTCTTCTATCCTTCTCTAAAACACCCTGGACAACGCTCCACACGTCCCAGACTCTTCTCCCTTCTCCAAAACACCCTGGACGACGCTCCACACGTCCCAGACTCTTCTCCCTTCTCTAAAACACCCTGGACGACGCTCCACACGTCCCAGACTCTTCTATCCTTCTCTAAAACACCCTGGACAACGCTCCACACGTCCCAGACTCTTCTATCCTTCTCTAAAACACCCTGGACGACGCTCCACACGTCCCAGACTCTTCTCCCTTCTCTAAAACACCCTGGACAACGCTCCACACGTCCCAGACTCTTCTCCCTTCTCTAAAACACCCTGGACGACGCTCCACACGTCCCAGACTCTTCTATCCTTCTCTAAAACACCCTGGACGACGCTCCACACGTCCCAGACTCTTCTATCCTTCTCTAAAACACCCTTGACGACTGTAAAACAACTTAATGCAATAATCAATTATTTCTCCACTGTGTTTGTAGTCGCAGGTGGAAGATCGTCTGGACAGACTGGACGATGTCATACATGTCCTGAGGAACCATGCAGTGGGGACCCCCTCGCTGGGGGGGACCCCCTCACTGGGTGGGCCCCCCACTCTGGGCCCACATCACAGCTCTGCTGCCGTGGTGAGAATACTTTATTATTCACTAACCTCACCATACGATACAATATCCATTTTTGAATCGATTTATATTACTATCTGTGATTCGATTTGATACATCAATCAATATATTTGAATATATTGATGTATCAAACTCACATATATGTGAATATATGTGAGTTCGATTTATATTGCTATCTGTGATTCGATACATCGATATATGACATTTTTTTCCCCCACAAATGATTGTTGTGCAGATGGAAGTGGGAGGAGTCAGAGGTGATGACATCATCAGAGGTGATGACATCATCAGAGGTGATGACATCATCAGAGGTGATGACATCATCAGAAGTGACGTCATCATGAACTCCAGTCACAGTTCAGACAGTCAGAGATCTGATGAGGGAACAGAGTCTGGAGCAGGAGGACCCAACAGCACCTCCATGAGGTAGAAAGAGACATTACAACACTATATAGAGCCAACAGCACCTCCATGAGGTAGAAAGAGACATTACAACACTATATAGAGCCAACAGCACCTCCATGAGGTAGAAAGAGACATTACAACACTATATAGAGCCAACAGCACCTCCATGAGGTAGAGACAGGCATTACAACACTATATAGAGCCAACAGCACCTCCATGAGGTAGAGACAGGCATTACAACACTATATAGAGCCAACAGCACCTCCATTGAGGTAGAGACAACACTGTTTGCTATATATAAGGTCAAGGCTGCTCACCTGTGATCCAATTATTTTAGAGGCAACTTTGACAATTCTCCCTAGAGAATTTTTTATGTGTGATGCTATATACCCTCACTAAAACATGCAGTAATCCTGGACTCTACACTGCCTCCTCCTGGCCAGCCGGGGCGTCTGATGGAGGGGACTGGAACTGGTTGGAATAACGTGTTGCTTCCATGTGCTACGTGTATGTGTGTTATTGTTATTGTGTGTGTGTGTGTGTGTGTGTGTGTGTGTGTGTGTGTGTGTGTGTGTGTGTGTGTGTGTGTGTGTGTGTGTGTGTGTGTGTTTTAACCCGCCACAGGCCTGTAACAGTGGTGTTTATTGTGTGTGTGTGTGTGTGTGTGTGTGTGTGTGTGTGTGTGTGTGTGTGTGTGTGTGTGTGTGTGTGTGTGTGTGTTTTAACCCGCCACAGGCCTGTAACAGTGGTGTTTATTGTGTGTGTGTGTGTGTGTGTGTGTGTGTGTGTGTGTGTGTGTGTGTGTGTGTGTGTGTGCGTGCGTGCGTGTGCGCGTGTGTGTTTTGACCCGCCACAGCGCCCATGAGGACGAGGATCTCAGTCCCTCTCAGAAAGCGGAACGGGAGCGGCAGCGCCGCATGGCGAACAACGCCAGGGAGCGGCTCCGGGTCCGAGACATAAACCACGCCTTCAGAGAACTGGGTCACATGGTGCAGGTCCACATGAAGACCCAGAAACCACAGACCAAGTTACTGGTCCTCCACGAGGCTGTGGCTGTAATCCTGGACCTGGAAAACCAGCTCAGAGGTAAAACCAAGACCCCAGACCTAGTTACTGGTCCTCCATGTAATACTGGACTCTAGACCCCAGACCTAGTTACTGGTCCCTAATCCATGTAATACTGGACTCTAGACCCCAGACCTAGTTACTGGTCCTCCATGTAATACTGGACTCTAGACCCCAGACCTAGTTACTGGTCCTCCATGTAATACTGGACTCTAGACCCCAGACCTAGTTACTGGTCCTCCATGTAATACTGGACTCTAGACCCCAGACCTAGTTACTGGTCCCTATTCCATGTAATACTGGACTCTAGACCCCAGACCTAGTTACTGGTCCTCCATGTAATACTGGACTCTAGACCCCAGACCTAGTTACTGGTCCCTATTCCATGTAATACTGGACTCTAGACCCCAGACCTAGTTACTGGTCCTCCATGTAATACTGGACTCTAGACCCCAGACCTAGTTACTGGTGGTCCTCCATGTAATACTGGACTCTAGACCCCAGACCTAGTTACTGGTCCTCCATGTAATACTGGACTCTAGACCCCAGACCTAGTTACTGGTCCTCCATGTAATACTGGACTCTAGACCCCAGACCTAGTTACTGGTCCTCCATGTAATACTGGACTCTAGACCCCAGACCTAGTTACTGGTCCTCCATGTAATACTGGACTCTAGACCCCAGACCTAGTTACTGGACCCTAATCCATGTAATACTGGACTCTAGACCCCAGACCTAGTTACTGGTCCTCCATGTAATACTGGACTCTAGACCCCAGACCTAGTTACTGGTCCTCCATGTAATACTGGACTCTAGACCCCAGACCTAGTTACTGGTCCTCCATGTAATACTGGACTCTAGACCCCAGACCTAGTTACTGGTCCTCCATGTAATACTGGACTCTAGACCCCAGACCTAGTTACTGGTCCTCCATGTAATCCTGGACCTGGAAAACCAGCTTAGAGGTAAACCTAGACCCCAGACCTAGTTACTGGTCCTCCATGTAATACTGGACTCTAGACCCCAGACCTAGTTACTGGTCCTCCATGTAATACTGGACCTGGAAAACCAGCTTAGAGGTAAAACCAAGACCCCAGACCTAGTTACTGGTCCTCCATGTAATACTGGACCTGGAGGCCCATTTTAGAGGTGAGGGTTCTAATCCTAGTCCCACAGAGGTGAGGGTTCTAATCCCAGTCCCATAGAGCAGCAGCTCAGAGGTAAGGACCCGTAAATGGACCCTTATGGGTCCATTTACGGGTCCATTTACGGGTCCATTTGGTAAGGGGGTGCTCCAGTGAAAAATCTCCTGTAAAATGGTGAAATACATCTTGACGAACAAACTCCGGTCTCTGTTTTAGTAGTTCGGTTTTGTGCTTTCGGTTTTCAATTCTTATAAAGATGGCGTGTTTGGATCTCAGTGTGTGTGGTTCAGATCCACAGGCAGCAACACTGGACTGGACTAAAACTCCAAGGAAAACTTGCATGTCTTCCATACGCTGATCACTCTGTATCACACGCATTTATTAAAGAACACTGCACTCAATGAGGACATTATCACTTTCACCATAAAAGCCAGACTACGAGTCCTCTTCCCACCAGACACAACCTTTCCATCTGGTTCCCTCAGGCTCCTCACTGTTTGCACCACAGTACAGAACAGATCACTGAAACACTGTCACATATCTTGAACGGCTGCTATGCCTACAAAGGGATGTACATACTGTAGCACGCCATGATAGAATAGTGGAACTCATATCAAAGGACATACCAAAGTACCATGCATCTTCTGTGAGAATGTACACACATTCCAGGGTCATTCCATCCATGTTCCAACTCTGTGATAACCCAGACATGTTTACATCTTTGACAGCCAATACGCCAGATGTTGTTGTGGTTGATGAAGAGTCTGTTTTAGAGATAGCAGCACCTTTGACCACAGCCTAGAGGAAGCTTTTATGACCAAGGTCATTAAATATCAACCCCTTCTAAATACCATCTCAGAGCTGGGCTATAGGTGTGTAGACTATTTGTGTTTATATTTGGCAGCCTAGGACATACCAGGGGCAGATTGGCACATATTTTCCCACCGGGACAATTTTGCCTTTGCCAGGCCACCCTGGGGGGGGCAGCTGGTTAACCAGATGTAACTCTTTGAGAGCGTAAAAATGAAACCAAATGGACCCTTGCGGGTCCATTTGGTATCATTTTTACACCCTCAAGAGTTAAAATATTCATCATGTGAATTAGCCAACTTAGTCTACACAACTAGAGAATGTAGAAGATTAATGGTCATTTTGATCTGTATGTTCCAGGTGAGCATCTAGCGCATTCTAGGGCATTTTAGAAGTGCCACTAGTGCATTTTGGATCTTGTCCAGGCCACTAGGTGGCGCAGGCCACCGGGAAAACTCCCTGTACTGCAGATGGCCAATCCGCCCCTGGGACATACGCACAGACTGGTTGTTAGAGGGTTCCACAACTTGGGATGCCCAAAAAAGAGGTAAAAGGGCTGGCAAAGTACTGCGGATAATATGGCAGAGACGCTGCTACCTATACCCATAGACTGTACTGTGCAACATGTTTGTTGTATCATGATTCTGCAGATGCAACTCGAATGCACCTATAATATGTGTGTCCCTGTATGAATTTCCTTTGTGTGGACATAAATAAATGGTTAAAATGTGTGTGTGTGTGTGTGTGTGTGTGTGTGTGTGTGTGTGTGTGTGTGTGTGTGTGTGTGTGTGTGTGTGTGTGTGTGTGTGTGTGCGTGCGTGCGTGCGTGCGTGTGTGCGTGCGTGCGTGTGTGCGTGTGTGTACTGTCAGAGAGGAACATGAACCCCAAAGCTGTATGTGTGAGGAGCAGAGGAGAAGAGGAGAACATCCCAGAGTCTCAGATGTCCTTCAGTCATCATCATCATCATCTTCATCATCCTCCTGCTCTAACTGACCTCTGACCGGCAGGTACATTATGTCACTGTAAAAGGGCCTGTTCATTGTTTGACTTTCGGTGACTACAGTGTTTTTCAAACTTTTTCATCTCAGGGACCACCATTTATTCAGGATTTGAGCCACGGAGGACCACCATTTGAGGATATTTTAGCCCCAGAGACCCCAAAACTAAAGATTTTGTCCACAATTCCAGGCTGGATTTGGGGAAAAAAACAACAAAAAAAAACAAGCAAAACATACATTCCAAAATGGCTAGTTGAGATGAATATTTTAACTCTTGAGAGTGTAAAAATGAAACCAAATGGACCCGCAAGGGTCCATTTGGTTTCATGTTCACACTCTCAAAGAGTTACACCTGGTTAACCAACTTTCCATCATTTAGTCTGGAGGGCCACCTGAAATCCTCTCAGGGACCACTGGTGGTCTCCGGACCATCTGTTGAAAACCCCTGTTAAAAAAAAAAAACACCTGTAAAAATCCATAGATTGGCCGCACCGTTGTATAAGCCACAGGGTTATACAACTATTTTACTTTTGTTTTGTTCTGTCTGATGATCAGTGGTTTTCAACCAGTGGTCCGGGGACCACCAGAGGATCCCAGGTGGTCCCCAGGCTAAATGATGGAAAGTTGGTTAACCAGATGTAACTCTTTGAGAGCGTAAACATGAAACCAAATGAAACCAAATGGAACCAATGGTCCATTTGGTTTACATGGTTTACACTCTTGGGAGTTAAAATATTCATCATGTGAATTATACCAAGTCTACACAACTATAGACACCATTAAAAGATTAATGGTCATTTTGATCTGTATGTTGGACTGTTTGGTTTCCCCAAATCCAGCCTGGAATTGAGGACAAAAGCAAAATAAATCTTTAGTTTTTGGGGTCTGTGAGGCTAAAATGTCATCAAATGGTGGCTCAAATGCTGAATAAATAGTGGTTGAAAACCACTGCTCTAGCCAAATTGATGCAAGACTTTGATGCTCTTGTTTTGTTCTTTGTCTTTGACCTACAGATGTGATTGGACGATGGAGATCATGCGGTGTCCAGGATGCCCCCCCCCCCCCCCCCCCCCACACACACACACACACACACACACACACACACACACACACACACACACACACACACACACACCAGGATAAACTAATTAAAGTTGTGCCTAAACTTCCTGGTATTCATTATTAAATTGACGAATGCATTGTAATAATCTGCAGATGTTTTGTGTATATAGTTCATATTTATTATTTTGTGTAACATCATCATTATTATTATTGTGATGGCTGTAAACTTTTATTTGAAGACTTTATATTTAATTTAGGCTAATATTTTATTTTGTAATCGTTCAACCAATGAGAAACCACTGTTCTAGGTGATGTAACTAAAGCATGTTTCACAATTGGAGAATCCCAAACTTTTGAAATGGATTTTGAAGTAATACTTATGTTGTAAACTTCCAGCCAATGAGAGACCACTGTTGTAGATGACTTAAAGGGGTATTCCACTTTCAAAAAAAACTTTTGGTCATTTTATGGTCTACTCCAGGGGTTTTCAACAGGTGGTCCGGGGACCACCAGTGGTCCCTGAGAGGGTTCCAGGTGGTCCCCAGCTGAGTTGGTTAACCAGATGTAACTCTTGAGAACGTAAAAATGAAACCAAATGGACCCTTGCGGGTCCATTTGGTTTCATTTTTACGCTCTCAAGAGTTAAAATATTCATCATGTGAATTAGTCCTAGTCTACACAACTAAAAGATTAATGGTCATGGACAGAAGCAGAGTAAATCTTTAGTTTGGGGGGGTCTGTGTGGTGCTAAAATGTCCTCAAGTGTGGTCCGTGGCTCAAATTCTGAATAAATGGTGGTCCCTGCTGTCAAAAAGGTTGAAAACCCCTGGTCTACTCAGTCTCATGTGAAGGGAGCGGTCCTATGTTCCCCGGGTTCTATGTTCCCCGTTTTTTGTACGGACCGGGAACATAGGACCCTTTTCTTTAAAAAGGGTCCTATGTTCCCCGCCTGGTATCTGAACATGGAACAACAACCCTAACCCTAACCCTAACCCTAACCCAATAATCCCCTCGAATGCTAGGCCCCACCCAAAACCCTGACCCTCAACCTAACCTAACAGGGACCTTGCCTGAACCTAACCGTCCGGCCTTTGGCCGGACAAAAAAAAACCCAAAGAGTCTGATGTTAAACCGTCCCTGAAAGGATTCCAGGTGGTCCCCAGCAAAATGATACAAAATGGACCCGTAAGGGTCCATTTAGTTTCATTTTACGATGAAATTATATTCAAACATCTGAATTACTGAATTTTCAAGAATCTACACATTTAGAATATGTAGGATAATTGTTATTCTGACCAACGTTTTGCCAGTTATTTCTCCTAAATTGTGGACACAAACTTGAAAGTCCTTTGGTTTCTCGTCCAAGAGATTAAACTCAACATCAAACGGTGGTCCCCTGTGCCTAAAATGCAGACTAAATGGGGGGTCCTGGGATGAAAAAGGGTGAAAACCCACTGCTCTACGTGACAGACGACAAGTTCTAGTTACTTACTCTGATTTAGGGTTTCATCTCTAGAATATTTTACTTAATTGGTTTAAAGGTAGGGGAAGTGATTTCACTTTTGTCAGATATCACTCAAAAAAATAAATACATTTCTGTTAAAATGCTCTATTATAAGGTGTGCAGACCATATATGGACTTTCCCCCTCCCCCACGTTAGCAGAGGAGCTAATAAAAGTTCCCCAGGTGGAGGGTGAATTCTCCTCCAATCAGGAGCGAGCAGCAGGTTCACATAGTGTAGCTACTGTTGGGGGCCCCTAGTGCACCAGGCTGGTACTACACCATGAATTTCAAATCACTTCCCCTACCTTTGAATAGAATGTTATTTATTTGTATTTATTTTGTATTTTTATCCAACTGGTGTTTTATACAAATATTGTATGATCATGGACATTTGCTTTTTGGGTTTATTGAATGTAGAAATAGTATAGTTTTAGATGGTTTGAATAGTATAGTTTTAGATGGTTTGAATACAATACAACCATTGTTTAATGTTAATTTACGAAGACAAAATAAATATTATTTAGTGTTTAATCATAATTACAGATACTATATGTCATTATTTGGTGTTTAAACACTGTTGAAATAAGTCCACGACACCAGGGGTTTCCAACAGGTGGTCCGGGGACCACCAGTGGTCCCTGAGAGGGTTCCAGGTGGTCCCCAGGCTAAATGATGGAAAGTTGATTAACCAGATTTAACTCTTGAGAATGTAAAAATGAAACCAAATGGACCCTTGCGGGTCCATTTGGTTTCATTTTCACACTCTCAAGAGTTAAAATATTCATCTGAATTACCACCACTTAATTAAGAAGTTTACACTGTTTTGTTGGCAAAATACAGCCTGGAATTGTGGACAAAACCAAAAGAATTCTGTAATTTTAGGTCTTTGGTTTGAAAATGTCATCAAATGGTGGTCCGTGGCTCAAATGCTGAATAAATGGTGGTCCCTGGTGTCAAAAAGGTTGAAAACCCCTGCACTACACTTACAGTACTACAGTAACAGTATAATGAGGTACCATCAAGGCCTCTATCACAGAGTTAAATAATTTGAGCAAGTAGGTCACATATGGGACCCTCTATAATCCCCAATGTAGCTTTAGCAAGCAAACAAGGGTGAATTTACTGTGGTTTTGTGCAACTCTGTACTTTCACGACAGCTTGCATTCAGGCTAGGTTAAAAGCCACAAAATGACAAGACAACAGCCATTCTAATCTCATATTTCAGAACTTAAGAGATAGTTCAAACTGATGTACATAGCTTTTTGATGTAATTAAAAGTTTATCATGGATTTTTAGAACAGATAAGAACATGGATTTCAGACGCCGAAGGTTGATTTCACATTTTCACATTTAAGAGTTGAACATGGTATGGTACAATCTCACAGATCACAGGAGATAATCTAGGGATGCACACAATTCTTGGTTTTAGTCAGTCTTACAGTCTTACTCTAGAAATATGGCCTGGGCAGGGCTTGATAATGGCTTGGTATGCAGTTGGTATGCATGTCTATTGAACATGCATATGGCTTGATAATGGTTGATATGCAGTGATAATGGTGCCTATGCATGTCTATTGTCACAACAGCAAGAAATATCAAGCATAAAAGGCTTGATGATGGTTGGTATATGGCCTGGGCCGACCTCTCCACAGCCCCTGATGTCTATTGTCATGGCTTGATAATGGTTGATATGCAGTGATAATGGTGCCTATGCATGTCTATTGTCACAACAGCAAGAAAAGCATAAATTCTAATTGAATAAGGAATTCTGTTTTCTCAATAACAATCAGCAACAAAGACATGTACACAGCTTTATTTATTGCCATTACAATATGAAGCAATAAATAAAATAAAATAGAGAAACAGAACATAAACGGCATGTTACTTTTCCATAGTAAAAAAAAAAAAAAGTCTTTGAGTGTGTAAGAATAAGGAATTCTGTTTTCTCAATAACAATCAAAGACATGTACATGACATGACCTTGTGTTACTTACTGTTTCCCACAATTGGGGAATGAAAATTACGTAATTCAGATGTTTAAGTATAATGTAACATTATACTTGGGAGCTCAAAGTGTATAAAAGTGATTATTACATTATTCTTGTCTAAAGTTCCGTTTCCTTTCCTCAACCCTAGTCCTGCTGCAGTTTGGAAGAACACATCCACAATGTTTCAAACTGTTTTAAATATGTGTTATTGTCTAATTACTTTAACTCTGGTAAAGAGTGAAATATGTATTTATTCAACTCTGGCAAAGAGTAAAACATTTAATTATTCAACTCTAGTTGATGATGGTTGGTATATGGCCTGATAATGGTTGATATGCAGTGATAATGGTGCCTATGCATGTGTATGATATGCAGTGATATCACACCTCAACTTAATGGCCATCATTGTGCCACACATAAACCTTGATGGCCCTTGGAAAACCAGTTCCATAGTGAGCCCGCCCATCAGGTGTCCAATAAGTGTGGGTGGGACCAGTTTTGAAATAAAAATGGGGAGAACCTGGCATCAAACCACATTTCGCCATGACTCATCCCTGTGCTTGTTGTGCGGCAGAAGTTGGACAGAGACAGGAGGCACTGCAGTGTGACTCATGCAACAGCTGGCAGCATCGTAAGTGCAACTCCGGTATCTCCAGACCACAGTATCGCCGACTAGTCAGACGAGAGATAGATCTAGGGCAATGGTTTTGTGTCCAGTGCAGAGGAAGGAATTTGCCAGCTCACGAAGCCGCTTGTACCCCTGAGGCCCCAGGCCACAACTATGCCATGGTGGTGCAGGAACAAGACGAGGCAGCAAGCATAGTTGAGGAAGAGATGGAAGACCATGAGGAGCATCTTGAAGCTGACATGTCTTTTACAGTGCCCGGGCCACTGGAACAGTTACCCACTCATCGTAGAGAAGAGTCCCTGCATGAGCCGCTTCCGGAGATGATCTTGCCAGACTCCCCAATCACATTCGAAAAGATTCCAGGTGGAGCCACATCAGGCGGTGATACCCTACTTGCAGACAGCCACGGCTTCACCTACTCCAAGAAGAGAGAAACCAATGTTTGCATTACCTGGGTGTGCAGCAAAAAGCGGTTGAAGTGTCGTGCCACAGTGAAGCAGGTCGGGGAAGACTACACACGTGGGACCCCAGACCACAATCACCCCAGCAACCCAGAAAGGGTGGCCACTGCAAAAGCCAGAGCTTTGGTAAGCCTTCATGTTTGCATAAAATTTTACTGATAGCTTGTGTACAACTTCAAAAATTGGATTCAGATATTGGTTGTCCATATAGTAATGTTATTTCTTCTTCACAGGTAAAGGAGGCTGCAATGACTGATTTCGTTAAGGGTGCCGGGCAGTTGGCGGAGGAGGCCCTGCAGCTCCTTGATAAAGATGGGCCACTACCCGACATTTCCTTTCATTCACTGGCTCGTGCAGCGAACCGGGCAAGAGCTACACTGAGGCCGAAGCATCCAAATAATCTTGCATTTCAGGTAAGAAAGTTTTACAATGTTTTGTTGTTGCTTTGTTGTTGTTGCATGCTGTCCTGCCTTGTACATTCATGTTTTTCCATACTTTCCATGTAATTGCCCTTTAGTTAAATGACTGCATTCACACCAACATTCTTTCCCTGTACTTGCAGTTGGATATGGGGCACATCCCCAATGGTTTTCTCAGGCGAGACATCCAGGTTGCAAGCAGGACAGCTCTAAACAGGCAAAGCTGGAGAAACTGTGGGCGCAGTATGGACAGATGAGCACCTCAAGTTACCTACGGCAGTGTGCTGGGTTGAGCGACCACTCTGAACCAACCACGCCGTGTGATGGGTTGAGCGACGACTCTGAACCAACCACTCAGTGATGTTCACATACATACATACTATACATACATACATACATACATACATACATACATACATACACACACAGACTGACAAATGCAACCCTAACCCGGGTTAGCAACATACTACATACAGACATACAGACACCCACACAACACACATCCACACAACACATACAGACACCCACACAACACACATCCACACAACATATACAGACACCCACACAACACACATCCACACAACACATACAGACACCCACACAACACACATCCACACAACACATACAGACAAACGCACAACACGCACACACACAACACATACCTGTACAAACAAACATACAACACATACAGTCAAACACACAACGCACACATACAACCAGACAACACACACATACACCTACACAACGCATACAACCAAACTTACAACACACACAACACACATCGACACAACGCAATACACAACAACATTTTACACCTACAAACCGCTACAACATGCATACACGAGCAAATACATTTACACTAACACACACAGTCCCCTCCTCAACCCACTTGGGACCTCCCAGGAGCTCTACTAATGCTCGGCCTGGCCTCCTCCCAAACCCCAGGACCCCAGCCCAAACTCCTGTAGGCAAGAACACTTCCCCACCAGCACTACTCCCAACACCAGTTATGTCTCCTCTTTTACCTATCCCAACATCAAGACAACCAGCCATTCCATCCCTCCTCACAACCCCCACAGCCAAGCGTCCCACCACCCACAGTGCTCCCCATACAGTCCCCAAACCCACACGCTCTCTGTCCCTGGGGAGACGTCCGGTGGCACTCGCCCTGGCGCCTCCCCTACCACAGAGAGCAAAACCCACCAGAACCAACTCCCGATTGCCCCCTACGACCCCCCTCCCCCCGGTCCCGGAGGAGTCAACTTTACCTGCTCCCTCTGCACCAGGAACCCCCAACGGGGTGCAAGGGGCAGAGGATATAGAAGCATACCCTCCCCCTTCTGCCTCCTCGACCCCCAAAACTACCCACATATCGATTGGTACCTCTCCCCGTTTCCCACCTAGGGATTACTCCACATGTGAGGAGTCCACAGCACAAAGTTCAATTCCATCCACCTCACTAGTCCTTGCCACTACACCCACCACTCCCCAACACATCCCAACAGCATCTCAACAGACACCTGAAACTAATTCTATCTCCCTTTCCCCTACAGGAGGCGTCAGTGGGAGGCGCGGGTCCATTACCAGGGTAATGATGAGAAGGCCAAAAAACGGGACTAACCGTGAACAAACGTGCCCCTCTGAACCCATACAGAACAACCCAACCCCGCAACCTGCCACCACTGACGCCTCACAGCCACACACATCATCACCACCGTCATCCCCAGCACTACCCTGTGTCCCCACATACCACCAGGCCAGGCCGAAGAAAAAGGTACTTGACTGGAACGTTGGGGTCCGGAAGCCAGTGGCCTTCTTGGGGGACTCCAACCTAAACAGAATCCCACCATCACACTACACCAACATACAGATAGACAGTTATCCGGGGCCACTTTCAATCATATGACCAAGATCCTTGAAAAAGCAGATGTACACCCTATGGTTGAAAATGTCATTCTCTCAGTGGGGATCAACTGCAAGGACAATGATACAGACCAGACCTCCTATAGACAGTTAAGCGGAATGCACAGGGAGGCCCTTCAGACGTTCCCAAATGCCACCATCCACATTCCCCTGATCAATTTCTCCAAAACCCTCACACCCACCCAGAAAAACAACCTAACCCTCATAAATCAATACATATCAACACACTTCACATACATTCCACCAATTGACCCTCAGCAATTCCATACAGAAACGGACAACATACACTGGACAAGCACCACAGCAGCCACAATATTCAATCACTGGTGCCAACATTTAAATTTTCAATAAACAGAAGCCGAGACCTGGACTCCACTCATCCCATCACTCATAACCACTCACCATTAACTATAACCCCATCTATCCCTTCCACTTTGCTTCCCACAGGTCCCTCTCCTGCTTCCTTCCTCTTCCCCTCTTCCCCCTCTTCTCCCAGGATTCCTCCTCCCTCTTCTCTTTCTTCCTCTCCATCTCCAGCAGCAGCTCAGCCTCCTCTACCTACCTCGGATCCCCACTCCAATGTGTTGAACCTGTCCAGGTCTGTCCGTCTCACGGCCGCACAGGTCCGGTTGCTGGAGAGGGGCCTCAGCTATATTCCCCGTCCCACAAAAATGGACTGGGAGGCACTTCGAAGGGACATACACAGATATCATAGGAGACTTAAATTACTTGACTTTTTCAAGGACTCACAGACTGACACACACACACCCTTTGTCCTGCCCTCCACATGGGAGCCTAAACTCTCCCATGTGGACGGCAGGATACGGCGCCTCATCAGACAGGACAACCATGTACTCAACCAATATCACCCATCACCAGATAGACCTGACAATTTGACTACAGACGAACGTAATAGCATCACCACACTCCGGAACAACACACACATAGTCATCAAACCAGCAGACAAGGGTTCAAAAATAGTCATCTTAGATAAATTTCAATACACATACGAAGCCAATAGACAATTATCAAACACAAGATACTACACACACATAGCAGCAAGTATACAGCCACAGACACAAACCAAACTCAGACAAATCATTACCAGACTCTATCATCAAAAATACATCACCGCCAAACAACGCGACTTCCTTGATGGACCCGACAACCCTAGACCCAGGATCTTTTACCTATTACCCAAAATACACAAAGACCCTCAGACTTGGACTATTCCCTTCGAAGTGCCTCCCGGTCGACCCATAGTGTCAGACTGCAGCAGTGAATCATATCATATAGCACAATACATAGACCATTTCCTGAACCCCCTCTCCACACTACACCCAAGCTACCTAAAAGATACATACGATTTTCTGGAGAAGATCAAGCCCATAGCCGTGCCCACACACACATACATATTTACCATAGACATTGACAGCCTCTATACCAACATACCCACAACCATTGGCCTCCAGGCAGTTAAAAAACTTTTTCAGGAACACCCAGATAACACCAGACCGGATGACGCCATTTTAGAATTATTACACATCAGTCTCACCTGCAATGACTTCACATTTAACAATAAATATTACTTGCAGATGGAGGGCACGGCTATGGGCAAGAAGTTTGCACCAGCGTACGCCAATATCTTCATGAGTGAGTGGGAGAGAGAGGCCTTGGCAAAGTGCCCACTACAACCAATCATGTATTACAGATTTTTAGACGACATTATAGGCTTATGGACACACACTTTAGAACAGTTTAATACATTCATACATATTCTGAACACACACCATTCCTCCATAACCATCAAACACAATATTCATCCCATAGAAGTAAATTTTCTGGACACCACAGTATTTTTCCACACTAAAAATCACACACATAAACAATTACATACAAAAGTATACTTCAAGGACACAGACACACACGCACTACTCCATAAACAAAGTTATCACCCGAAACACACTTTTGCAGGTATTATCAAATCACAAATCATCCGTTTCTGTAGAATCTCATGTCATAAGGAACATTTCAATCAGGCCACACACACACTTTTCACAGTACTTAGGAGAAGAGGTTACAGCAAGAGATTTTTACGAACCATAAAAAATAATGCCCTGGCCTCTCTCTCCCCCGCCTGGTCAACTTCAACCTACACACACCCGGACACCCCGTCTTCCAACTCTAACCCTAACCTCAGCCCTAGTCCTTCTCCACAGCCATCCAGGAGCAGGCCCCTCTCTGGCATCGAGACAAGGACAGACCTGGACCGGGACCACATACTATCCTCTCATTCCCCTTCTTCCTCCACTTCTCCTCCCATCACACAGTCCAACGTCTCATCAACCACCACTACATTACTTCCACTAATAACTACATTTTCACATACCCTCCAACCACTACACCATAAATTCAAACAGAACTTCACCGTTATACAACAAGCCTATCCACCACTACAACAATACAAAGTAATATCGGCACTCAAGAGGAACAAGAATCTGGGGGACCTCCTTGTGCATTCCAGCTTCTCCACCTTACCTCCCAAACCCCCACAACCACACACACTCCATTTCAAGCCCCGGAAATTCATTAACAACCCCCATAGTCACACGTCATGCCCCATCCAGGATCCCCTCTCATTGACAACCGCCAATTTAATCTATATCATAACATGCACACAATGCCATAAACACTACATAGGAGAAACCAAACACACACTAGAAACCCGCCTCAAACAACATTTATACCACATCAGACGAGCAGACATCAACACAACCCTATACACACACTTCCAAACCCATCCTGTCACTAACCTCATCATTTCAGGTCTGGAATGTGGAGTCCGATGGACCAGTGGACAGCGGAAACTTATGGAACATAGATGGATTAAAAAACTAAAAACCATAATACCAACTGGTCTAAATGAAAGGAGATAATAATGATAATAACCATGACACTGCTTGCACTTTTGTCCAACAGATGGCATTTTAACCTTTTTATCCCTTCTGTTTTAATAAAATCAAATCAATGTCTTGAGGTGACCCTTGACTGTTTTTTATCAAGTTGTTTTTAGAGCTTTTATTTTTACAGTATTTTATCACTTACAGTACCTTGCCATTGGGTATGCGGTCTACTAGACTCAGGGGGGTGGACGCCTCTGCCTTGCACAGTCCCCAGTGAATGGCCGGGTGGCCATTCACTGGTAAACTTAATTTAATCACTAAAACCTCAAAGGCACTGTAGGCTACATTTTAACAAAAAGCTCCCCTTTTAACATACATACATACATACATACATACATACATACATACATACATACATACATACATACATACATAGGGGTTTTATCAATTTTATTCGATACATTTTACAGGTTTTTAGCAGGCAGTATGCCATCTAGTGGGCGAATGTTGAAACAGTTTTTAGAACCCTCTTTTAGGCCAGGGCAGCAGAGCATGCTTTTTGCCTTTTTTAAACATCACCATTTTAATTCAATACATACATACATACATACATACATACATACATACATACATACATACATACATACATACATACATACATACACTCCATTAGGCTGACACTTTAATACATGGGTCATTCCACGGAAACGGTACCTTTTGCAGTCCCTCTGACCGTTTTAGCTGTATTTTATTGATACTACAAATAAAAGTGCATATAAATCATCTCTGTGTTGCCCGCTCTCCTCATTTGGTGTCCCAAACATCCTAGTTTATAACACTCTAAAATCTGCCTATGATAGATGTTACATTAATCGCTGAGCAGTTAAGTCTAAAGACTCATTAGGTTGATGCTTTTCTACTGTAATTAATTTAACTGCTGTGTGTTGATATCGTGTATTTTAATATAGTGATATTAAACATTATTATATCAAATTTAATCTTAACTTTGATTCCCCTATGGAGATCAATACAATTACCGCACTGTACTCTACATACAGTTTAGGGCAATTCCAGCGTTATGGATGTGACGTTTGGACTCAAAATGGCAACAAAATGATCTAGTTACCTGTCATTCTTTCGCAGTATTTAAAGAAGTTTTATATGTTTTAAAGACCTTCCATATTGGAGAAGTGATGGGTGGAAAAGAATTCCCATAGTACATTTAGAGCACAAGAAAATGGCAAAAAAAAGACAGGCGTTATGGATGTGACAGAAAAAATACCCCGTTTTCAGGTGACAACATAAATTCATCAAACTCTATGACCAGGGGTGCACATAAGTGGTGCTCCGGTGCTCAGGAGCACCAAAAATCCTACAATGAGCTGTCAATCTAGGGTGGAAAACTCCTTTGAGCACAACACAGCTAGGGCTCATAATGACTGCCTGACTGGGCCAGTAAAAAAGCCTTGAAAATGAAATAATTCTTACTAATTCTGACCTCTAAGTCTAAAATACTACTAGTATTTTTAATGGATGTAGTATGCAGGTAGTAGTACTACTACTAGGCTACTATTGCAATGCCCAAACTATCGCCCTGTACTGTAATACTGTACATTGATGGGGCTGTACGGAGTGGAAAAAAGGGGTCCCAGGGCCCGGCGATGGTCGCCGCATTTTGGGAGCACCAAGTAACATCCCCAGGTGCTCCTCTGAGTACTGGACTAAAATAGTTATGTGCAGCCCTGTCTATGACACAATCTATCACAAGCTGTCGTGAAAGTACAGAATTGCACAAAATCACAGTTAATTTACCCTTTTTTGCTTGCTTAAGCTAAATTGGGGAGTATAGAGGGTCCCATGTGTGATCTACTCGTTCAATTTATTTACCTCTGTGATATAGAGGTCTTGATGGTATTTTGTGAGAGTTTTTTTCTTTTTTTTCGAGTAAAAGGGAATTTGCTGTTTCATGGTCTGGTTGACATTTCCGTGGAATTGCCCTTTAACAATGTTCTGCACCAAAACGTTTTTTGTTTCTTTATTGGGGTTCTGAGGCCTCCGAACCAGTCAGTATCTGGTGTGACCACCATTTGCCTCATGCAGTGCAACACATCTTCTTCCATAGAGTTTATCAGATTGTCAATTATGGCCTGTGAAATGTTGGTCCACTCCTCTTCCATGGCTATGTGAAGTTGCTGGATATTAGTGGGAACTGGTACACACTGTCAAAATGGTAATAATGTGGTAATATTGTGTTATTACCATTTTTACAGCGTGTACCAGTTCCCACTAATATCCAGCAACTTCACATAGCCATGGAAGAGGAGTGGACCAACATTCCACAGGCCACAATTGACAATCTGATAAACTCTATGGGAAGAAGATGTGTTGCACTGCATGAGGCAAATGGTGGTCACACCAGATACTGACTGGTTCGGAGGCCTCAGAACCCCAATAAATAAACAAAAAACTGCACATTTCAGAGTGGCCTTTTGTTGTGGACAGTCTAAGGTACACCTGTGCACTAATCATGATGTCACACCTGCATCCTGATGTGGCACACCTGTGAGGTGGGGTGGATATTTCATCAAAGCAGAAGAAGAAGCTCAATATCACACATTTAGGCAGATTTGTGAACAGTGTTTGAGAGAAATGGTTATATTGTATATCTGGAATGAATTTTAGGTCTTTAAGTCCATCCCATGAAAAATGGGAGCAAAAACAAAAGCGTTTAAATTTTTGTTGAGTATAATATAGGGGGATATATATATATATATATATATATATATATAATATATATATATATATATATATATATATATATATATATATATATATATATATATATAAATATATATATATATATATATATATATGCAGACAAATATAATGCTAGAAAGATTAGGTGATTGGTAACATACTAGTATAAGTATTATAGGAAAGGGTTGTGATCATTATTAGTCCCATCATTTGTTGATATTATTGTTACCAGTGATGGGCAAAGATACAGATAAAAGTATTTCAAAACACTATAAAATACCCAGCACTGTAACGGTTAGAAATAGATACAGTTACTGCTGTGCATCTTGTAGCCTTATTTTCTAACCGTTTCATAATTACTTTACCATAATTTCTAGCTGTTTCATAAATACACAGTTAATGTTGTGTACTTATAGGCTGTTTTAATGCTGGGTACTTCGCATTGTATTTGGGAATACTTTTAGATGTATTTTTGCCCACCCCTGATTACTAGGCCTACAACAACAACAACTACTACTACTATTACTACTACAACTACTACCACAGATACTGAACGAAGGATACAGTACATCGTACTACCAAACCAGAGGCATGGCGAACTCTTGAGTATCTGTGATGTGACGTTAACTGACCGGAAACGGAAAGAGGATTTATCCTCCACTTGTTAAAACGTAACGACAAAGTCGATTCATAGGCTAATAGTCATACTGTAGGTGTGTTTGAAACGAAATGTCACTAATTATATGTCAAATACACACGTACGTAACAAAAAACTAACATAAAAAAGATAACTAGCTCCGTTATATGTCGGTGGGCTCGATAGTCTGGCTAGTGGGAGTGTGCCGACCGGGGATCGTCCCGCGTTGGGCTTGACAATCTGGGAATCATGCAGTAAGTGCTACTTGTTGGGGTAGTTTTATGTGACTTTTGCACCAAACAAGAACTCCAAGCATGGTGTTTATAACAAGTATGTTCTAGTGGGGACTGAGGTAAACAAATTAAGACTGCCCCTAATGGAAGCATAGATGATTTTTAAATTCATAAGTGCTTCCCTTTGGGGTTGTCTTGGTTCTGTGGTATCACCCTTTAGACTTTGCCAATATAATCAATTTACAATTTCATTATGATGGTAAGAGGCACAACTTAATTTGTGGTAAAACACATGAAAACACCAGCCAACTACTGACATGCAAATGGATTTCAGTGATGGTGGTCAATGTGTCAAGTACCAGTGAAAATGCTACAACGACCCAGGGCACTGCCTATTTAAGGTGGCCTGTTTCACTGGCATTCATAGCATTCCTATGAGCTGGAGGAGGAAACAAGGCACAGAGCAGTAGGTAAGAGCTCATCATTGGGAAACAGTGGTTTAACTTGTGTCACTATTATTACTTTAACATTAGCACTGACTTGTCCACTGAATTCAGTAAGTGCTACTTGTTGGGGTAGTTTTAATTGACTGATGCACATACTGTGTGATTTTTTTATAGAAATAAACATTGATTAGCTCATTCTAGCACAGAAGGGTACATTTACTACCACCTTAATGGTAGAGACTCAACTGTGCTCGAAAGTTGGCTGAAGTAAAGCAAGCTCAGATTACCTCAAATTGAAGCAGTGATTATGTTTGATTTAATAAGTGCATCTATTTGGGGTTGTCTTGGTTCTGCATATTCATCAATCATGTTCTGACACAGTTATTACACTGTCACTATTATTACTTTAACTCTTAGCACTGACTTGTCCACTGAATTCAGTAAGTGCTACTTGTTGGGGTAGTTTTATTTGACAAGTGCAGCAAACAAGAACCAGGCCATGCTGCTTAGAGGCTCAAAATAACTAGGATGGTTTTGTCACTATTATCACTTTAACATTAGCACTGACTTGTCCACTAAATGCAGTAAGTGCTACTTGTTGGGGTAGTTTTATGTGACTTTTGCACCAAACAAGAACTCCAAGCATGGTGTTTATAACAAGTATGTTCTAGTGGGGCCTGGAGTAAACAAATTAAGACTGCCCCTAATGGAAGCATAGATGATTTTTAAATTCATAAGTGCTTCCCTTTGGGGTTGTCTTGGTTCTGTGGTATCACCCTTTAGACTTTGCCAATATAATCAATTTACAATTTCATTATGATGGTAAGAGTTGGCTGAAGTAAAGCAAGCTCAGATTACCTCAAATTGAAGCAGTGATTATGTTTAATTTAATAAGTGCATCTATTTGGGGTTGTCTTGGTTCTGCATATGCATCAATCATGTTCTGACACAGTTATTACACTGTCACTATTATTACTTTAACTCTTAGCACTGACTTGTCCACTAAATTCAGTAAGTGCTACTTGTTGGGGTAGTTTTATTTGACAAGTGCAGCAAACAAGAACCAGGCCATGCTGCTTAGAGGCTCAAAATAACTAGGATGGTTTTGTCACTATTATCACTTTAACATTAGCACTGACTTGTCCACTAAATGCAGTAAGTGCTACTTGTTGGGGTAGTTTTATGTGACTTTTGCACCAAACAAGAACTCCAAGCATGGTGTTTATAACAAGTATGTTCTAGTGGGGCCTGGGGTAAACAAATTAAGACTGCCCCTAATGGAAGCATAGATGATTTTTAAATTCATAAGTGCTTCCCTTTGGGGTTGTCTTGGTTCTGTGGTATCACCCTTTAGACTTTGCCAATATAATCAATTTACAATTTCATTATGATGGTAAGAGGCACAACTTAATTTGTGGTAAAACACATGAAAACACCAGCCAACTATTGACATGCAAATGGATTTCAGTGATGGTGGTCAATGTGTCAAGTACAGTGAAAATGCTACAACGACCCAGGGCACTGCCTATTTAAGGTGGCCTGTTTCACTGGCATTCATAGCATTCCTATGAGCTGGAGAAGGAAACAATGCACAGAGCAGTAGGTAAGAGAATCATTGAGAGAAACAGTGGTTTAACTTGTGTCACATTATTACTTTAACATTAGCACTGACTTGTCCACTGAATTCAGTAGTGTACTTGTTGGGGTAGTAATAACTGATGCACAAATGTGTGATTTTTTTAATAGAAATAACATTGATTAGCTCATTCTAGCATAGAAGGGTACATTTATACTACTTAATGGTAGAGACTCAACTGTGCTCGAAAGTTGGCTGAAGTAAAGCAAGCTCAGATTACCTCAAATTGAAGCAGTGATTATGTTTAATTTAATAAGTGCATCTATTTGGGGTTGTCTTGGTTCTGCATATTCATCAATCATGTTCTGACGCAGTTATTACACTGTCACTTATTACTTTAACTCTTAGCACTGACTTGTCCACTGAATTCAGTAAGTGCTACTTGTTGGGGTAATTTTATTTGACAAGTGCAGCAAACAAGAACCAGGCCATGTTGCTTAGAGGCTCAAAATAACTAGGATGGTTTGTCACTATTAATAAAATACATTAGCACTGACTTTACTAATGCAGTAAGTGCTACTTGTTGGGGTAGTTTTATGTGACTTTTGACCAAACAAGCATCCAAGCATGGTTTTAAACAAGTATGTTCTAGTGGGGCCTGGAGTAAACAAATTAGGACTGCCCCTAATGGAGGCATAGATGATTTTTTAATTCATAAGTGCTTCCCTTTGGGGTTGTCTTGGTTCTGTGTATCACCCTTTGACTTTGCATATAATCATTTTACAATTTCATTATGATGGTAAGAGGCACAACTTAATTTGTGGTAAAAAACATGAAAACACAGCCAACTACTGATATGCAAATGGATTTCAGTGATGGTGGTCAAGTGTCAAGTACCAGAAAAATGCTACAACCCCAAATCCGTTGAAATTGGGACGTTGTGAAAAATGTCAATAAAAACAGAATGCATGATTTGCAAATCGTTTTCAACCTATATTGAGTTTAATACATAAAAGACAGTTTATTTAATGTTCAAACTGATAAACTTTATTGTTTTTTGAAATTATACAATCTTTTGTAAAAATGATCCAGACACGTACCCAAAAAGTTGGGGAGGAGGCAACAAAAAGATGGGAAAGGTCATGAATGCACAAATAACGCCTGTTTGGAACATTCCACAGGTAACAGGTTAATTTAAACAGTTTAATATTGTAATTGAGTATAAAGGGACCATGTCGTCACAATCAAAGATGGGGCGAGGTTCACATTTGTGAACAATTCTGTGAGAAAATCATTAACGATTTAAAAACAATGTTTCTCAACATTCAATTGAAGGAATTTGGTGATAACATCATCTACAGTCCATAATATAATCAAAACATTCAAATAATCTGAAGAACTTGCTATACTAAAGCATCAAGGGCCCAAAACTAGTTTAGCCGTTGTGACCTTTCCCTCAGGTGGCTCTGCATTAAAAACTGACATCATTGTGTAAAGGATATTACTGTGTGGACTCAGGACACTCAGAAAACCATTGTCAGTTTACAGAATTTGACGCTACACCTGCGATTGCAAGTTAAAATCTACCATGCAAAGCAAAGCATACATCAGAAAGGTTTGGTTTGAAAAACAACTAGAAAAACAACCAGAAAATTCTCTGGGTACAATATCATTTAAAATGGTTATACACAAAGTGGAAAGTGGGTGTGGTCTGATGAGTCCACATTTCTAAGGATAGTGGACCCAGAGAAGGCATTTTGTTTTTTTTTAAAAACCTTTCTGATGTATGGCTTTGCTTTTCGATGGTTGATTTTTAACTTGCAATTGCAGGTGTAGCGACAAAATTATGTAAACTGACAATGGTTTTCTGAGTGTTCCTGAGTACACAATAATATCCCTTACACAATGATGTCAGGTTTATAATGCAGAGCCACCTGAGGGATCAAAGGTCACAAGTGTTTGGTGTTTGGTTTTCGGCCTTGACGCTTTAGTTATAGCAAGTTCTTCAGATTCTATGAA
>CM076977.1:52848837-52899159 GCA_039105355.1 Benthosema pterotum
CCACACTAACATTATGCTGTGGATGGAAATAAACATGTTGTTTCAATATTCTGTTGTTTCTGCTTTGTTTTACTGTAATTTGACCTGCAAATTTAGCTGGTCAAAATCTCTCCCTCTCACAACTTCAATCCCTTGGAACCACAGTGAGCTGACCGGGTGACCCTAGGGTTGCCACATGTGTCTGACAAAGATCCTGGACATTTTGACCATCCAATTGGCAGCCTATTATCGGTGGCGATTATCTGCGTTTTGGCCGGAAGCAGTGCACCTCTTTAAACATCTAACTCAGAAATATATAACACCTTTACACTGAAAGGTGCTACTGCTCTCATTATTTTATTAGCAGTCCAGTTTATATTTTTCTCATCTCAGTTATCTTTAGATAAACAGATTTAGATTCAGGAGTTTTTCCACTAATTTTGGCGGTAGGGGCTTCTGGAAAAGAGGCAAATATAGCGAGAAATGTGCCAAGTTGGCTGTAAGAGCCATTTGACCCATCATATTTCCCTGATTTATTGTCAATTGTCACCTATCTAGGTTGTCATGGTTACAGGGAGGGGTGGGTATTTAACCCTGCCCCTAATCAGGTTCAGGTGTTGCCAGTGACAGAGGCAAACAGTTTTTAGATTGTGTTCTGATGAGCTGTATCCTGTATGCGTCAACGGTTTATTTTATGTTGTTTATTTTGTAGAAAAGTATAGGACTTTAAGCAAATAAATATAATTTATTATAAACTCAGCGAACGTTTGGATGTCAGTTTTTGGGGCACAAGTCTGAACGGCCTCGTTAGTATAGTGGCAACCAGTGGCACCCAAGAATAGGGACTTGGGCTCTACATTTGGTCTAAAAACTGCCTCCGTTCAAGTCGACTGTTTATAGGGAACATGTCAGACTACTAGTGAGGTTCGTGGACACGCACAGAAAAGGCGTGCGTGATACTGTGTGTTGGACTGTTGGTGACTGGTGTGGAGCGGACTATCGTCTACTAGGCCTACTCTACAAAGAACTTCAGCTGCTGTTACCTGAAGCGATTGATTGCCACCTGGGGCTACAGGGGTGCCACAGGGACGTCGCCACTTCAACAGCAGCAAGGCCAGCCAGGGAAGCCAAGATCGGGTCGGTACTGGACCGAACCACAAAGAGCACCAGGAACATCTTCGCGCTGGGCACCATCAGCGCTGTGGTTAGTGTTTGTTAAGCAGTGGGTGCAGGCAGTGCTCAACAGCAGCCTAACAACAATTGCCATGGTAGGAGCATGTGCACCTGCACTCTGAACTCTTAACTGTATCATCTGAAATCTGAACATTAACTACAAAATGTCACTTGCACAAGTGAAGAATGAAGTGACAATATATGATTGAACTTGTGTCTGGAGGGTCTGTGGGAAGGGTCACAAATCTCACAATGACACCAGAACAAGCCTTGTATGACAAACTAGAGAGTTTGCAGAGAGAGCAAGAAGCAAAACGGAATAAACTGTCTAGAAAAGAGATTGTTGCCTCATTCAGTGATGAACAATATATAAAAGAGGCAAAAGACATATTTTGTGAATTCATGAGTGTGATTGATGCCAACAATGAGAAAATATGGAACAAAGCAAAGGATCTAAATTATGATCATTTTAGTAATGAAATGGACAGGTGGTTATATGGTCCAAATTATTGCCCTGATGATGATGATATGATTCACAATGAGGGTTCTGTTTCTGCCAATCACTGCAACAATGATGATGTCACATTTGAGGTTGAGGCTTGTGTTGCTGCTCAAGCCTGTGACAAAGACAATGGGGGTGAGGCTCTGAGACCACAGGAGCGGCAGCCAGAGCAAGATGACTCCATGATCAGCAGCTTGACAGCCGTCACAAAGAAGCTGAATAGAGTGGCGAAGGAACCACACAAAGCAGAAACTCATCCAACCGCTCCGGACGAGAAACAGGCAGCAGATCCACGGCTACCACCCAAAAAGTCTGGCCTTTGTGTCGCTGAGGCTGCGTCTGCTTCCTTGAGATGGAACATGTCCTTCCAGGCTGTGATCAAGAAGGTGGCAGCTAAAAGCCCAAAAAGGGAAAGGAGGGGAAAATGGCAGAGACAAAGAAAGAGAAAGAAAAGAAGATGGGAGGGCTCAAGAAAGAAACGCATAAAACCTTAAGACTTTGAGTTTAAATGGGATACAGGTCTGACTTGGTTATTCACACCCTCTCTGGAATCTGTTTGTAAAGTATTTGGAAGAAAATGTATTTGAGTTTGAAATGAATGGGTTATTGCCTTAAATGTTTTTTTGTTTTTCATAATTGTATTAATGGCTCTTTAGCATTTTTATTTAGAATTGCTCTGTTTTCATACCAGTAGCAATTGGGGGCTGGTGTGTAGGAGCCATTTGACCCATCATATATTTCCCTGATTTATTGTCAATTGTCACCTATCTAGGTTGTCATGGTTACATGGAGGGGTGGGTATTTAACCCTGCCCCTAATCAGGTTTAGGTGTTGCCAGTGACAGAGGCAAACAGTTTTTAGACTGTGTTCTGATGAGCTGTATCCTGTATGCGTCGACGGTTTATTTTATGTTGTTTATTTTGTAGAAAAGTATAGGACTTTAAGCAAATAAATATAATTTATTATAAACTCAGCGAACGTTTGGATGTCAGTTTTTGGGGCACAAGTCTGAACGGCCTCGTTAGTATAGTGGCAACCAGTAGCACCCAAGAATAGGGACTTGGGCTCTACATTGGCAACACTGGTACGTACTGGCACGCTACATTTGACTACCATGCTGATCTGAGACTGTGAGTGACGCAAGTCAGGTTAGTTGCAGTCTCTAGTTTTGGCCATGTAAAAAAAATAATACCTTTGACCATGTATAAAAATCCGGGACATTCAAGTGTCCAGGATTTATTTTATTTTTTTTTCCTGGACAGACCATGAAAATCCGGGACAATCAGGAAAATCCGGGACAATCAGGAAAATCCGGGACGTTCGGCAACACTAGGTTGAGCGAGATCCTGTCATGGCGTCCACCGCTCTTTGTTTACAAACACACGTAGGGAAAAGAAAACTTTGCCTTTTTACCAAGGACTGCGTTCGGTTTGATAAATAATGACAGCAGAGCCGTTTTCTAAAGCCCGATACGGGCGGATGCATGGCTTATAAGGCAGCACGTCGAGCTGTGGTGAGTAGCCTCAAATGAGCTGTTTGTTGTCCCCCTTGGTCCATGAAGTGAACGGTGTTAGCATTGCTCTGTCTGTGTCTTACATAGCTACTCTACCCAGGCTGCGCTGGGTAGAATCATGCCATCTAGTAGAGTTGCGACATTGGGGGGTCAGAAACCGAACGTGCTGGATAGTATTTTCTGTTGCGCGACCACTGCAGACAGCATTGCCATCGAGAGATCGCACAACGGGGCTATAGTTTTCAAAGAGGCCAGCGCAAATAAATAAAAGCCCTTTTAGACACGTGTAAAACATGACAACTATTGGGAAATCAATGCTGATAGTTAAGTGGCCATTCTGATGGTCTAGCCTACTCTAGTGTCATGTTTGCAAGACAAACTATATTTTTCATTTTATTTATTTTATGGTAGTGCTTTGTCGTAGTGCAATCGTGTTTCATGACTGTATGTTTATTTGTTCTGTTGAGTATAATATAGTCTTTATTTGCTGTATAATTGGAGCACATACATGTAGCCATTTTGTCCAATTAGTGTGTTTTTTGAGCATGTGAGTGTGTGCTTAATATGCAACTTTGGTGGGGAACTTTGAAAAATATTGCCCCCCCTGAAAACATGAATGCCCCACCACTGATAATTTCCTGGCTACGGCAGTGTAAAAATGTTTGAAAAGGGAATCGTGGTGCTGTTTAATTCACAATTACTCTGGATCTCATTATTTACATCACAATTTATGGGATTTCTATCTTGCCTCTGCTTCCTGATTCCACCATAGCAGTTCCTGTTTAAACTGAGCATGTGCAAACCTCCGGCACCAGCCTGTGCCACGCCCCCGTGCTTCATCCTCTTTATTTTTATCATAGGACAGACCGACCCCCTCCTCTCCTGTCTAGGGCCTCCCTCTCTTCCTCCTCCTAGGGCAGGGGTGGCTGATCCATGGCTCGCAACCCACATGCGGCTCTTTGGCTGGTTTCATGCGGCTCTTAAGGGCCTTCCACATGGCCTGACACATCAAATTACTGCTTATCCTTGTAAGATCTTCTGAGCTCGGTAAGTTTCTGGTTTATGGCGCTTCCAAGTTGCCCAGCAGAAACCCCTGGCCACTTCTTCACTGTAGCATCTACAGAGAAGACAAACATAATTAGAAGACTGTTAAGAGGCAGACAGCTTGACACACACACACACACACACACACACACACACACACACACACACACACACACACACACACACACACACACACACACACACACACTCTCTTAGAATAGGAAGATATGAGATAGGATTATGGGTGAAGGTGAAGGAAAGGTGAATCTTTTTTTTTGTTAACAGCGCAGACAACAACCAGTGGTGTAAAGTACATGCATTTAATTTTTGTACTCAAGGGCAGTCTTGAGGTCTGTGTACTTTACTTGAGTATTTCCAATATCCAACACATCCCGGATGTATATATTGTAATTTTACTCCACTAAATGTATTTGGTAACTTTAGTTACTAGTTACTTTCCAGATCTAAAACATATTATTTTAAAAACATACATGAACCACTTTAGCCTCATTTTATTCAATTCATATGCATGTTGTTTTACTTGTAGCGGAGTATTTTTATATTGCATTATTGACTCAAGTAAGGAATGCAAGTACTTTTTACATCACTGAAGACAACAATTAGTGACATGGGGTAACCGGGAGTTGAAATTAAGGCCATTTACCAGCAAATGGTTGGTTGATTTTTCAATTGGTCAGATGCCGAGTTACCAGACACCCTGTGACTACACATCTAAAAGGTGTTAAGTATAGCCCAGAGACGTGGCTCTACTAGAAGCGAGCTATGATCAAGAAGTGAGCCAAGTGATGAATTAGTATTATAGGTGCCAAGCAGATACCAATGATGAGTGTCCTACCTGATGCCGCCTCCATGGATGGCTATAGACATTGATACAAGAACGATTCAATAAGATAGTCAACTTATTGAATCTCTAAAGAATTGTTTTCCCTTTTCAATTCATTCATTTACTCACCAATAATGGCGTTCTTTTTCGCCTTATCTAGGGCAACCAGCTGCTCTCCTTCCCCTCGTGTTGACTTTCCACCTTAAAATTAAGATTTCAAAATTATTATGAAAGGTGGATCAAATGAAGGTGGGTAGTCATGCTGATTGGCAGCGACTAATGTTAAGATACTAATAGTTCATCAAGAGCAGTGTTGTCCAGGGACACATGAGGTAACTAAAAATGGTTCGAAATAGATTCTACACATACCTACAAACAGAGTACTGAATAAGGTGACTAATATGTACAAAACTCTATAACAAGGGTAATGTAGAAACATTGACATGACAGTTTTATAACTGAAAATGCTCTCCCAAGTGTGTATAATAGGACAGTTTGATGGCAGAAAAGGCCTATTTTTGTACCGTTCAGGTTAGTTTTGAGCAGCGTATTCAACTCGAAGGTCCCCATCAACAGGATGCGCACCATGGCGGTAGCGGAGGAGGACTGCTGGGCAGATTTCCATGCCTCTCTGTTGCAATACACTCCAGAATTTTTAACAACTTCAATCTGAAAAATAGTTTAGATTGCGTTGATCTTTAACCGGCAAGAAAGTTCATGTTTGGTTATGGTTACTTAGGGCTGTATACCGAAGCTCGGGATTCGAACCATTCGCTCGCTAAGGTCGCCACGCGAACGAATATTAATGATCCCGAACCATTCGCATTTATTTATTTATTTAACTTTTCCCCCCATCTAGTAGATGTGCGACATCGAGGGGTCAGAAACTCGCTGTGAAACGCGCTGTTACTGCAGTTGGAAATGCATTGTTTTCACTGAAGGTGTCCCATTCTCAATAGAAGTCTATGTAGGCGATCCGCCATTAGACTGGCTCTAGGAAGTGAACGGAGTTTGCGCAACTCCGTCTGTACTCTATAGAGCTGCACGCTGACTTTGGGGTTGGTTTTATGGTTATGGTATGGTATTTACCTAGCCAGCAGCAGGCTAGCCAGCAGGCAGTTTAGACTAGCTTACAATAGACACGTAGTCGTTCACAGCAAACAAATAATTAAACCAGCCTTTTTGTAAGGTTAGTCTTATGGTTCACTGACCACCAGAGCTGGCTGGTGGGCAGCAGGCTTAAGCCTATACATACAATAATAAACACGTAGGCGTTCACAGGAAACAAATAATTAAACGAGCCGACGGACGGCATGTTTTGGCAATCAGAACAGCGTGTTACCCGTGGCTGTGTCGGATCGGTCTCATCAGAAAGGAGAGAAAGGAGAGCGGTGTCATGACTGGTGTATTCACAGATGTCAATCACATCTCAGGGCAGTAGAAAACGTATCTACCGATGGCAACATCCACGATTTTAAGAGTTAGTAGACGCGTGTCGCGGGGGGGGGGGGGGGGGGGGGGGGGGGGGGGGGGGGGGTCGCAGGCATATTGTTTTTTTTTTTTTTTTTTTTTAGCGAAGGTTCGAAGCTCGGCCTGAAATTGCTGTCCGAGGCTCGAATGGCAATTTCAGGCGACTATACAGCACTACAAGATGACAATTCGTATTGCCACCAATAATTAAAAGAAAAATGTGTTTTGTTAGTCTATTTACTTCCCTATTTACTTTGAGAGTTGAGATATTATTATTTTTATTTTATTTATTTATTTTCAATTGCTCTTGTTGGTTTAGCCGGCCAAACGGAAAGCCCAAAAGCTTGTTTCAATTCAGTTTTGACAATTCGCTCATACCGCCATGCATATCTCTGTGGAGCTCTTCCTTCCCCAGTACTACAAGAAACAAGATATTGCTAAAGGAATCCCAGAAACTTTCCCTAGATTTTATCAAGAGAGGAAAGAAGGACAGGCTGGGGGGAAAGCAAGACATGGGCAGAAGAGAGGAGGAGCACAGAGAGAAAGGAAGGACAGAAGACAGTGGATTTTGAACAGGAACAGTCACTGGTGGGAGGAAGGATAGTCTTACCTTGTTTGCGTTTCCCCCTCCCTCTACCGCCATGGTGTTTGCTACTGCTCGAGGTGGCATAGCACTCTATTTAGAGAATAAAAGCCATGTTAGACTCTTAACAATAAACAATATTAAAATCTGGTATGCAAATCTATACTAAATGACCATACAACAAAATGAAACTCCATAGGGACTTTGCTCTAGTAGAGTGAGTAAATGACACAACCATCCCAACATGAAAATTGCACCGAACACTGACCCATTTACAAGTAGTAGGCAAACTGTCTCATAGTTTAGATCAGGGATTTTCAACAGGTGGTCCGGGGACCACCAGTGGTCCTTGAGGTGGTTCCAGGTGGTCCCCAGGCTAAATGATGGGCAGTTGGTTAACCAGATGTAACTCCTGAGAACGTAAAAATGAAACCAAATGGACCCTTGCGGGTCCATTTGGTTTCATTTTCACACTCTCAAGAGTTAAAATATCCATCATCTGAATTAGCACTATTTAATTAAGAAGTCTGCACTGTTTTGTTTGCAAAATTCACCCTGGAATTGTGAACAAAATCAAAAGAATTCTTTAGTTTTAGGTCTTTGGGGCTAAAATGTCATCAAATGGTGGTCCGTGGCTCAAATGCTGAATAAATGGTGGTCCCTGGTGTCAAAAAGGTTGAAAACCCCTGGTTTAGATCAATCCTTTTTGACGACATAAAATGCTATTCACCTCTGTCGTCGAGGTCCCAGGTGATGGTCTAGAGGTCCCAGGTGATGGTCTAGAGGTCCCAGGTGATGGTCTAGAGGTCCCAGGTGATGGTCTAGAGGTCCCAGAGGTCCCAGGTGATGGTCTAGAGGTCCCAGAGGTCCCAGGTGATGGTCTAGAGGTCCCAGGTGATGGTCTAGAGGTCCCAGAGGTCCCAGGTGATGGTCTAGAGGTCCCAGAGGTCCCAGGTGATGGTCTAGAGGTCCCAGGTGATGGTCTAGAGGTCCCAGAGGTCCCAGGTGATGGTCTAGAGGTCCCAGAGGTCCCAGGTGATGGTCTAGAGGTCCCAGAGGTCCCAGGTGACAGTCTAGAGGTCCCAGGTGATGGTCTAGAGGTCCCAGAGGTCCCAGGTGATGGTCTAGAGGTCCCAGAGGTCCCAGGTGATGGTCTAGAGGTCCCAGTCTAGAGGTCCCAGGTGATGGTCTAGAGGTCCCAGAGGTCCCAGGTGATGGTCTAGAGGTCCCAGTCTAGAGGTCCCAGGTGACGGTCTAGAGGTCCCAGGTGATGGTCTAGAGGTCCCAGGTGATGGTCTAGAGGTCCCAGGTGACGGTCTAGAGGTCCTAGGTGACGGTCTAGAGGTCTAGAGGTCCCAGGTGATGGTCTAGAGGTCCCAGGTGATGGTCTAGAGGTCCCAGGTGATGGTCTAGAGGTCCCAGGTGATGGTCTAGAGGTCCCAGGTGACGGTCTAGAGGTCCTAGGTGACGGTCTAGAGGTCTAGAGGTCCCAGGTGATGGTCTAGAGGTCCCAGGTGATGGTCTAGAGGTCCCAGGTGATGGTCTAGAGGTCACAGGTGACAGTCTAGAGGTCCCAGGTGATGGTCTAGAGGTCCCAGGTGATGGTCTAGAGGTCCCAGGTGATGGTCTAGAGGTCCCAGTTGATGGTCTAGAGGTCCCAGGTGACGGTCTGGAGGTCCCAGGTGATGGTCTAGAGGTCCCAGGTGATGGTCTAGAGGTCACAGGTGACAGTCTAGAGGTCCCAGGTGATGGTCTAGAGGTCCCAGAGGTCCCAGGTGATGGTCTAGAGGTCCCAGGTGATGGTCTAGAGGTCCCAGAGGTCCCAGGTGATGGTCTAGAGGTCCCAGGTGATGGTCTAGAGGTCCCAGGTGATGGTCTAGAGGTCCCAGGTGATGGTCTAGAGGTCCCAGGTGACGGTCTAGAGGTCCCAGGTGATGGTCTAGACGTCACAGGTGACAGTCTAGAGGTCCCAGGTGACGGTCTAGAGGTCCCAGGTGACGGTCTAGAGGTCCCAGGTGATGGTCTAGAGGTCCCAGAGGTCCCAGGTGATGGTCTAGAGGTCCCAGGTGATGGTCTAGAGGTCCCAGAGGTCCCAGGTGATGGTCTAGAGGTCCCAGAGGTCCCAGGTGATGGTCTAGAGGTCCCAGGTGATGGTCTAGAGGTCCCAGAGGTCCCAGGTGATGGTCTAGAGGTCCCAGAGGTCCCAGGTGATGGTCTAGAGGTCCCAGAGGTCCCAGGTGACAGTCTAGAGGTCCCAGAGGTCCCAGGTGATGGTCTAGAGGTCCCAGTCTAGAGATCCCAGGTGATGGTCTAGAGGTCCCAGGTGATGGTCTAGAGGTCCCAGGTGACGGTCTAGAGGTCCCAGGTGACGGTCTAGAGGTCCCAGGTGACGGTCTAGAGGTCCCAGGTGACGGTCTAGAGGTCCCAGGTGATGGTCTAGAGGTCCCAGGTGATGGTCTAGAGGTCCCAGGTGATGGTCTAGAGGTCCCAGGTGATGGTCTAGAGGTCCCAGGTGATGGTCTAGAGGTCACAGGTGACAGTCTAGAGGTCCCAGGTGACGGTCTAGAGGTCCCAGGTGACGGTCTAGAGGTCCCAGGTGACGGTCTAGAGGTCCCAGGTGACGGTCTAGAGGTCCCAGGTGACGGTCTAGAGGTCCCAGGTGACGGTCTAGAGGTCCCAGGTGACGGTCTAGAGGTCCCAGGTGACGGTCTAGAGGTCCCAGGTGACGGTCTAGAGGTCCCAGGTGACGGTCTAGAGGTCCCAGGTGATGGTCTAGAGGTCCCAGGTGACGGTCTAGAGGTCCCAGGTGATGGTCTAGAGGTCCCAGGTGATGGTCTAGAGGTCACAGGTGACAGTCTAGAGGTCCCAGGTGATGGTCTAGAGGTCCCAGAGGTCCCAGGTGATGGTCTAGAGGTCCCAGAGGTCCCAGGTGACAGTCTAGAGGTCCCAGGTGATGGTCTAGAGGTCCCAGAGGTCCCAGGTGATGGTCTAGAGGTCCCAGAGGTCCCAGGTGATGGTCTAGAGGTCCCAGAGGTCCCAGGTGATGGTCTAGAGGTCCCAGGTGATGGTCTAGAGGTCCCAGGTGACGGTCTAGAGGTCCCAGGTGACGGTCTAGAGGTCCCAGAGGTCCCAGGTGATGGTCTAGAGGTCCCAGGTGATGGTCTAGAGGTCCCAGAGGTCCCAGGTGATGGTCTAGAGGTCCCAGGTGATGGTCTAGAGGTCCCAGAGGTCCCAGGTGATGGTCTAGATGTCCCAGAGGTCCCAGGTGATGTTCTAGAGGTCCCAGGTGATGGTCTAGAGGTCCCAGAGGTCCCAGGTGATGGTCTAGAGGTCCCAGAGGTCCCAGGTGATGGTCTAGAGGTCCCAGAGGTCCCAGGTGACAGTCTAGAGGTCCCAGGTGATGGTCTAGAGGTCCCAGAGGTCCCAGGTGATGGTCTAGAGGTCCCAGGTGACGGTCTAGAGGTCCCAGGTGATGGTCTAGAGGTCCCAGGTGACGGTCTAGAGGTCCCAGGTTACGGTCTAGAGGTCACAGGTGATGGTCTAGAGGTCACAGGTGACAGTCTAGAGGTCCCAGGTGATGGTCTAGAGGTCCCAGGTGATGGTCTAGAGGTCCCAGGTGATGGTCTAGAGGTCCCAGAGGTCCCAGGTGATGGTCTAGAGGTCCCAGGTGACAGTCTAGAGGTCCCAGGTGATGGTCTAGAGGTCCCAGGTGATGGTCTAGAGGTCACAGGTGACAGTCTAGAGGTCCCAGAGGTCCCAGGTGATGGTCTAGAGGTCCCAGGTGATGGTCTAGAGGTCCCAGGTGATGGTCTAGAGGTCCCAGGTGATGGTCTAGAGGTCCCAGAGGTCCCAGGTGATGGTCTAGAGGTCCCAGGTGATGGTCTAGAGGTCCCAGGTGACAGTCTAGAGGTCCCAGGTGATGGTCTAGAGGTCCCAGGTGATGGTCTAGAGGTCCCAGGTGATGGTCTAGAGGTCCCAGGTGATGGTCTAGAGGTCCCAGGTGATGGTCTAGAGGTCCCAGGTGATGGTCTAGAGGTCCCAGGTGACGGTCTAGAGGTCCAGGTGATGGTCTAGAGGTCCCAGGTGATGGTCTAGAGGTCCCAGGTGATGGTCTAGAGGTCCCAGAGGTCCCAGGTGATGGTCTAGAGGTCCCAGGTGATGGTCTAGAGGTCCCAGGTGACGGTCTAGAGGTCCCAGGTGACGGTCTAGAGGTCCCAGGTGATGGTCTAGAGGTCCCAGGTGATGGTCTAGAGGTCCCAGGTGATGGTCTAGAGGTCCCAGGTGATGGTCTAGAGGTCCCAGGTGACGGTCTAGAGGTCCCAGGTGACGGTCTAGAGGTCCAGGTGATGGTCTAGAGGTCCCAGGTGATGGTCTAGAGGTCCCAGGTGATGGTCTAGAGGTCCCAGGTGATGGTCTAGAGGTCCCAGGTGATGGTCTAGAGGTCCCAGAGGTCCCAGGTGATGGTCTAGAGGTCCCAGAGGTCCCAGGTGATGGTCTAGAGGTCCCAGAGGTCCCAGGTGATGGTCTAGAGGTCCCAGGTGATGGTCTAGAGGTCCCAGAGGTCCCAGGTGATGGTCTAGATGTCCCAGAGGTCCCAGGTGATGGTCTAGAGGTCCCAGGTGATGGTCTAGAGGTCCCAGAGGTCCCAGGTGATGGTCTAGAGGTCCCAGAGGTCCCAGGTGATGGTCTAGAGGTCCCAGAGGTCCCAGGTGACAGTCTAGAGGTCCCAGGTGATGGTCTAGAGGTCCCAGAGGTCCCAGGTGACAGTCTAGAGGTCCCAGGTGATGGTCTAGAGGTCCCAGAGGTCCCAGGTGATGGTCTAGAGGTCCCAGGTGACGGTCTAGAGGTCCCAGGTGATGGTCTAGAGGTCCCAGGTGACGGTCTAGAGGTCCCAGGTGATGGTCTAGAGGTCCCAGGTGATGGTCTAGAGGTCCCAGGTGACGGTCTAGAGGTCCCAGGTTACGGTCTAGAGGTCCCAGGTGATGGTCTAGAGGTCACAGGTGACAGTCTAGAGGTCCCAGGTGATGGTCTAGCGGTCCCAGGTGATGGTCTAGAGGTCACAGGTGACAGTCTAGAGGTCCCAGGTGATGGTCTAGAGGTCCCAGGTGATGGTCTAGAGGTCACAGGTGACAGTCTAGAGGTCCCAGGTGATGGTCTAGAGGTCCCAGGTGATGGTCTAGAGGTCCCAGGTGACGGTCTAGAGGTCCCAGGTGATGGTCTAGAGGTCCAGTGACGGTCTAGAGGTCCCAGGTGATGGTCTAGTGGTCCCAGGTGATGGTCTAGAGGTCCCAGGTGATGGTCTAGAGGTCCCAGGTGACGGTCTAGAGGTCCCAGGTTACGGTCTAGAGGTCCCAGGTGATGGTCTAGAGGTCCCAGGTGATGGTCTAGAGGTCACAGGTGACAGTCTAGAGGTCCCAGGTGACGGTCTAGAGGTCCCAGGTGATGGTCTAGAGGTCACAGGTGACAGTCTAGAGGTCCCAGGTGACGGTCTAGAGGTCCCAGGTGATGGTCTAGAGGTCACAGGTGACAGTCTAGAGGTCCCAGGTGATGGTCTAGAGGTCCCAGGTGATGGTCTAGAGGTCACAGGTGACAGTCTAGAGGTCCCAGGTGATGGTCTAGAGGTCCCAGGTGATGGTCTAGAGGTCACAGGTGACAGTCTAGAGGTCCCCCTGATGGTCTAGAGGTCCCAGGTGATGGTCTAGAGGTCACAGGTGACAGTCTAGAGGTCCCAGGTGATGGTCTAGAGGTCCCAGGTGACGGTCTAGAGGTCCCAGGTGATGGTCTAGAGGTCCCAGGTGATGGTCCTAGAGGTCCCAGGTGATGGTCTAGAGGTCCCAGGTGACGGTCTAGAGGTCCCAGGTGACGGTCTAGAGGTCCCAGGTGATGGTCTAGAGGCCCCAGGTGATGGTCTAGAGGTCCCAGAGGTCCCAGGTGATGGTCTAGAGGTCCCAGGTGATGGTCTAGAGGTCCCAGGTGACGGTCTAGAGGTCCCAGGTGACGGTCTAGAGGTCCCAGGTGATGGTCTAGAGGTCCCAGGTGATGGTCTAGAGGTCCCAGGTGATGGTCTAGAGGTCCCAGGTGATGGTCTAGAGGTCCCAGGTGACGGTCTAGAGGTCCCAGGTGACGGTCTAGAGGTCCCAGGTGTCACTGGAGAAGTCACTGGAGTCTAGTTGGAGAACGAAACACTTTTAAGACTCATTGACAAAATAATAAATATTATCAATGTTCGCTTCATGGATACACAACTGGACGAGTTGAAATTTCTACTACATACAATTCTATTCACCTGATTGGACGTTGAGGTACGCCCAGGTGTACTACTATACTATCATGCTTTAGTCTTTAGTTTAAATATTATGTCAATTCAACTACTTTGTGGAGGAAAAAAGCGGTTTACAACAGACTGAAAGACAAGGGCAAGTAGCCTACATTTACTGAATGGAAATGTTTTGTACAGTGTTCTTTTGTAGATTTTCCCTTTTTTTATCATAGGACAGACCGACCCCCTCCTCTCCTGTCTAGGGCCTCCCTCTCTTCCTCCTCCTAGGGCAGGGGTGGCTGATCCATGGCTCGCAACCCACATGCGGCTCTTTGGCTGGTTTCAGGTGGCTCTTAAAGGCCTTCCACATGGCCTGACAAATCCATTCATTCCCTACCAGTTGACCGCAGACCGATTCAAAGTTGACTGCAGAGGTGTAAAAAAAAAAAAAAGAAAAGATTGGTGGAACACTACCTGCCTGTCTGTCTGTCTGCCTGCCTGTCTGTCTGCCTGTCTGTCTGCTATTATAGAGAATCAAATTTGGAAGAGCTTCCCAGGGTTGTTTTTCTGTGATTGAACAGTATTGTTCCTAAAGCAATTGCCTAAACCACCCGCTTCGACTGTTATCAAGCGATAATTTCCAGGAGGCTGCTTCTTGGCCGATCTTATCTTGTTTTTAAGATGTAAACTGCGATCTTATCCACTGATAATATGAAAACACGTGGCGCCGTGCTTGCGGTTAGGTTCAGAGTTTGGGGGTTAGAGAAGGGTTTAACCATGTTTGTAGTAATCCTAACTGCCCGATGCTCAACGGTCTGAGAGGCAGAACAATGGGAGCCGGCAGAGCATAGCCATTCTGAGATGAAAAAGTCCTGCTGATGACAACTTGATAACTGCGATCTTATCCACTGATAACGGTCGAATCGGCTGTTTGAATAAAGAATAAAGTCGTAAAAGTTGTGAAGTTAGTTACTGCAGGCTGGCAATGGTGTGTTGGTTGGTGTGTGTGTGTGTGTGTGTGTGTGTGTGTGTGTGTGTGTGTGTGTGTGTGTGTGTGTGTGTGTGTGTGTGTGTGTGTGTGTGTGTGTGTGTGTGTGTGTGTGTGTGTGTGACGTTCATGTGTCCCCATGTGTATGGGTTATGTTATGTTATCTTTGAGTAACACAGTAAAAACTGACTCTCTGACTGGAGGTCACACCCTGTTCTAGGGGAAAAGAAAGGATGTGTTGTTTTAGTTGCAAAATATGTTCATTACTGTTATAAGAAAAGGGACAACCAATACAGCATACACGTTTCCATCTTTTATTTTCTGCACTACCTGCTTTATTTTATTTTACATTTTGTTATGTTGTTCATTGTTTGTCATATTTGTGATTGCGCTTTGGAACACTTGTGACAGTATAACACTTGTGACTGTATAATGTCATGCCAATAAAACCAATTGAATTGAATTGAATTGAATTGAATTGAATTGAATTGTGTGTGTGTGTGTGTGTGTGTGTGTGTGTGTGTGTGTGTGTGTGTGTGTGTGTGTGTGTGTTGTGTGTGTGTGTGTGTGTGTGTGTGTGAGAGAGAGAGAGAGAGAAAACGTGTCATTATAGAGAATTGTAGGATGTGCTAAATAAAATAAAATAGGAAGGAAGCCCTACTAATCAACCATAGGCCTACTCATGTCTGCTTATAATAAACCAACCTGGCAACACGGGCTTGGTTTCTTTTTCTGGTCAAACTGGTCATATTGGGACGAACCAAATGAAAAGACACAGGGGTATCCTTGACCAATCTCTGACCTGAATAATCAAAAGATGTAGTAGAAGATGTTTTAAAATGAAAAATATAACACCCTCCCTTGGAGGAAAGTGGTAAAATGATCTTATCCTCACTCTGACTAAAATTAAATCAATATGGCCCTCTCCTATTTTTATCCAGGAGTCCCTGCGAGACTTTGAGTCCACTCCCTAATTTGTAGTGGCCAATGACTTTACACATAATATGTATCAATTAGTGTAGTAGCCAATCACTTTACACATAACCTGCATTACAGAACAGAACTTTATGAGTTGCATTAAGGCTATAGTATAAAAGGACAGTACCCTGCAGTAGTTTTCTTTCCCCAAAAGAGGCAGACTGTCATCATGGCAAACATTTTCATTCAAATAGGAAACAGAAAAAATGGGAGAGCCCTTGTATTTGATGGCTTCCGCTACCTGCGCAACAAAACCAGAGATGACCGCATTTACTGGCGGTGTGGTCACAGGGGCTGTGGGGTCACTGTGACCACAAACCACTTTGATGTGGAGGAGGACGATCCCCACATCCGCATCATCAATGCGCCAGGCCAACATGGCCATGCAGAGGAGACGGATTTGGTGGCCACCACTGCTCTGGTTGAGCAAATGCTTCGCCAGGTGGCCGCCGATCTGTCACTCCCATCCAGAAGGTTGTATGACCAGGTAATGACACATTCTGCATAGACCTATTCCTTATCATAATAACCATAAGTGAATGAACAAAACATAACCATATGCTCTTAAATCAGATCCTGGCCCAGGCAGGCAACCTCCAGGATATGCCTCCATTTGAGGCCGTAAGGTCACGCCTGGAACGTCGACGTGCCAGCCTGATGCCCCCCATCCCCCAAACTGTACAGGATGTTGCGGGGGGGGGGGGGGGACGAGTTTCTTTCGAAACACAACATCCCCAATGGATACCTCATCTTTGGGACAGATGAGAACTTCGTTAAGTTGTCCCAGTGCCGCCAGGTTAGAACCCCTCCCCAGTGAAACGTTTTATCAGTGAAAATGATTACTGGAAATATTAGGCCAATTGTTATCTATACTATACACACACACACACACACACACACACACACACACACACACACACACACACACACATATATACTGTGTATATTGTGGTGTCTCGCTCACGGACCGCCAGGCAGGTAAAAACACGCACACCAGGGAGAGACAGACAGAGGGGGGTAGACTGACACATAAGCCGCTCGGGACCGTTATAGAGGGGCGTTATTGGCCGGCGGCCACGCTCTATCAAGCCGAATGCTTTCCACCTGTGACTTCTCTCCACAGCATACAAAAGGCTCGCCCTCCCTCTCAGTTGGGCTCTGCTCTCTCTGGTGTGCACACGCAAACCGGCGCCTGGCGGTAAGACCTCCATCTATTCCTTCACTAAGAAATAGCCACGTCCCACAAAGCACATAGTAATGGTGTCTCTCTCACCCACAGGCAACCCCCGACTCAGACGAGTCAAGTGACTCTCAGGTCCGCTGACGGGATCACGGACCCCCACCTAATCCTCGGATTAATTATACTTACCGGCTTCTTCTTTAAGTTGATTATATGAACTGTCTCAGGACCCCCCAGGAGAGGGGAAGAAAAGACTTTCAGTTCCCTTGTTGCTCGCTCTGAAGCCCTATCTAAGTTGCCTCCTTTAGTGTCTCTTATTTTCTAAATAAATATCATACCTGAGAACTGCATTCCCCTGTCTGGTGTACTGATTTATGGTCAAAGTGCGACAATATATAAATATATATATATATATTATATATAATATATATATATATATATATATAATATATAAGAGAGAGAGAGAGAGAGAGAGAGAGAGAGAGAGAAGAGGAGAGAGAGAGAGAGAGAGAGGAGAGAGAGAGAGAGAGAGAGAGATAGATAGATAGATAGATAGATAGATAGATAGATAGATAGATAGATAGATAGATAGATAGATAGATAGATAGATAGATAGATTTTTTTTTTTTTTTTGTCCACAATACCAGGCTGGATTTTACAAACAAAACAGGATAACATGGATCATAAATTACCATTATTTTACATTCTATGATTGTGTAGACTTTGGGCTAAATCAGATGATTTTTTTACAACTCTTGAGAGTGTAAAAACGAAACCAAATGGGGACAACGGTCACTGAAAGTGTGCCTGAGAAAAATAATGGCAGTCAGATTCCTGCCGCTTCCGGTTGTTCGTACAACTTCCGGCTCCTGGCCACATCCCGACAGACCAGACGGCTGGTACGTGTGCATCCAGAACTGGATGACTTCATCCAGTACATGGAGCACACGTAGGTGGGGGAGAATGCCATCTTCCCCCCAGCCGTCTGGAATGTCTATGGCCAGGGGTCGGACACTCGGACCAACAACCGCGTTGAAGGTAACAACTTATGTTTATTTACTGTAATAGAAAAATATATTATAGATTCTATTTACAGTTTGTAAGAGACAGGAGGTGTGTGTGATAGACTTGTGAGACTATCCTCAACGAGGCTATCAGACACACCTCCTCACAAGGCTCACACCTCTCACAAGGCTGCACTAGTTTGTACAGAATGGGATTTGTTTATTTCAACAAATGGAACAATATAGAAACATAAGGCATCATAACCCCAAAAACATAAGGCATGACACAACCCCCAAAAAGGACACTTAAGTCAAAAGTGAGGTTACATCCGTGCATCTTAGCATGTATAATTCGTTCAAATAGCTAAATGTCACTGAGAAATGTATAAAAACTTTTCAGTGGGCCACATGCTTTGGATGCTTTATTTATACATCTACAATTGTTTCACTTTCCATCACAGGTGGAATTCAACGATGGAGCGACGCCACCCATCCCTATGGGTTTCCATCAGGCGGCTCAAAGATGAGCAGCGCCTGCTGGAGACGGTGGTTGGCATGGCAGACCGTGGGGAGCAGCCTCCAATAATGAGGAGAAAGTGGAGGAGGCAGGAGGAGAGGCTGAAGAGACTGCGGAGGCAGTACCGCAGGGGGGACCGCACCCTGGACCAATACTGGGCAGCTGTCCAACATGTGATTGTGGAGTTCGAATAGGCCTAGGTGTCCAATTGTCCACAGTGCAGGGAGGGATGAGCCTACATAATAGCTTGTTCCCTTGGTCCCATCTTGTTTTGTTTTTTTCCTTTTCCTTCCCTTGATTTTTGCTTTTGTGGATATTGTTCTTATGTTGTTCTTGTTCTTGTTGTTCTTAAAATTCTGTTTTGTTCCCGCTATTGTTCCAAGTGCGACTTTTTTTTTTGCATTATTATTATTAAAAGAGTGATTTTGTTATTTGTAGTGTCGTAACTGAGTGGGTCTGCACCCCCCCCCCCCCCCCCCCCCCCCCCCCCCCCCAAGCAACTGAGTGGGTCTGTAGTGTGGTAACTGAGTGGGTCTGCCTGATGGCAAAAACGCCCCTGGTGTGGGATGAGTGTCTCTTCATAGGATCATAGGATACAAACAAAAAAGATGGGTGTCAGTAGCTGAATACCTGGAAGGAGTAACACAAAGTAAGACAAATGAGTAGCGCTATACAGCTCAGATATTCTAACTTAAAACCTTTCATAATCCAGTAAATACGCCAAGTACCGTAATTTCCGGACTATAAGCCGCGACTTTTTTCCCGTGCTTTGGACCCTGCGGCTTATTCAGCGGTGCGGCCAATGTATGGATGTTTACGGCTAACAAACACTATAGGGAGTTCTAAGTCTAAATGCACGGTATGCACCCCAACTTTAAGCCGGCCCGAGCAGGAAATGTAGAGGGACAGGGCACAGGCAGTTCGCTAAGACAGACACTACTAAATGCTTCATGGAAAGCAAACGAAGAAGTGCATATAACGCAGCTAAAGTCAGTCGAGCTGTTTGAAAAATAAGGAAATCTATCTGCTGCACGTAGCCTTGGGATCAATGAATCAATGGTTAGACGGCGGACCAACGCGAGGAACGCCAGCGCGGCGGAGACGCCATGAGCTCCGCGGACCGCGGCGCCAGCGCGCGGAGCACCAGCGCGAGCAACATGCTGAAAGCAACTTTTTCTCAAGTCTGCCAGTGGATCCTGACTGCGTGGAAAAGTGTCAAAACATCCACAAACGGGTTTAGAAAGGCTGGCGGCAGCAGCAGCAGCAGCGCGATCAGGAATAGGAGGGGGTCCGTGGAGGCGGCAATAAAGACGCCTCGTCGAGCGTCTTAAACATTGAGAGGATTCCTGGTGGTCCCCAGCTAAATGGTGGACAGTTGGTTAACCAGATGTACGGTAGGCTACCTTTTTTCATGAACCAAATGAACACGCAAGCGCTCATTTGGTTTCATGAAGTGATCGGAGTTGCGCATCTCCGGCTACACTCTATGGCCAGGCCTGGATGTAATATTTCTCAATCGGGGGTGCAGCCGAAAATGGCAGTTGGTTTAGTGGTGCCACAATTGTTTAACTTTGTTTAACTTAGTCAATGTTTAACTACCGCTATAAGCATTTGATTTGAAATATCTTTGAAGTTTTCATTGTTTGCATTCCGTCATGTTTGGTGGGGCAGTCAGGGCGTCTAGAGGGCACCCCCCCCCCATGTCTATGCCTAGATCCGTCCTTGGTCTATGGCTCTAGCGTTAATTACATACAGCACGTGCAGTTCTGTAGTCGTTTAAATAATAAAAAGGATGCTTCTCAAACAGCATTTCGTTGCCGACAATCTCATCTGTGCAAGAACCCTTACATATGGTAATTAAGCATTAAAACACCCGCGGCTAATAGACCAGTGCGTCTTGTATATGTACACAATTGATTTGTTCGCTAAATTTGGCCGATGCGGCCTATATTCAGGTGCGCTTTATAACCCGGAAAGTACGGTAATATACATTTTTCTATAAATACCTTACAGAAAAAAATGTACTAAAAAATGTACTCCCCTGCTTTGCTCATGCGTTGAAGCCCCTGATGGCTGTTTGAGATGGTGTATGATTGCCAGAAGACTTACACTTTACCTGGCTACACCATAGCTGACAATAATGGTACAATACCTGATAATAATAAGGGCATGAAAGGCCTCAAACTATAGCCTATAGTATACAATGTTGATATTGTAAATTTCAATGAATCACAAATGTTGCAGAGATGAGATATTTTGCACTTAAGTAGAAGTACAATACTTACAAATTGTCTCTTATGGGGGCGTATATTTTGAAGGTAAAAGTTTGGTAATTCACTGAATTAACATGGTGTACATTTATGATGTAGCCAACCAGTAAGAGGCTAAGGGACACACATGAACATCACCCTTCCGTTCCCTTCCTTCCACACACACACACACACACACACACACACACACACACACACACACACACACACACACACACACACACACACACACACACACACACACACACACACACACACACACACACACACACACAGGTCATTACTGTTCAATCACAGCAGACAACAATCATGGGAAGCTCTTTGATTCAAAGCAGACAGACAGGCAAGCAGGTAGACAGGCAGACAAACAGGCAGACAGAGAGACAGACAAACAGGCAGGCAGGCAGGCAGGCAGGCAGGCAGGCGGGCAGGCAGGCAGGCAGACAGACAGACAACAGAAGTGAAGTGAGAAGTGAACTGCCTTATTAAAATGAACCACCGAGAAAGTATCTGCTCTGCTGTCCCAACATGCACGACATAGGTGGACGATTGGAAGGAGCTGGCTTAGCATTGATATTAGCACCTTTGCGTTTAAGATCCAAGGTGGGACTTCGCCGTGTTTACTCACAGAGTGGACGAATGCAGTTTGTGTTTTTAAGAGATGGCGCATGGTCCTTTCATAGACATCTATGTGTCATTGTTTCTAATAATACATGTCCAGATCATGGCATGGATCTTCTCCTAAGAGTCCATAGGACTCTAGGGCATGAAGATGTGGTGTCCTAAATGGTGATTTTTTTTATAGCATCTTCATCCAGGGTATAGATTGTGTATCCCATTCACACATTGGTGGCCGCGGAAACGGCACAAGGTACCGACCAGCACTTTGAGAGCAATCAGGGGGCTTAAGTGTCTTGCTCAAGGGCACAGCAAACTCTGGGAATTATAGATTCGGAACTGGCAACTTTGGGATGGTTACCATTTAGCCACTCCTAAGCCATGGCGGACGTCTTTTGGGCCAGGATCTCGATGTATTCTCGTTCGGGTCAGACCAAAGAATCTTCAGAAGGATGTATGATGTATGAAGGACCTCCTGGCCAAGGAGGTCATTCTTGGTGGAGACAAGACCTCAGGGTATGTCCGACAGACCGACACTAGCATTGGCTCGCATTGTAACATAGCCGTAGTTTCCGATGTTTGGAACATACTGCTCTCATAGTCCGACATGAGATGTCCATATATGGAGATGTCAGTATATCTCCATATATAGAGATGTCCTTATTTGGAGATGTCAGTATATCTCCATATATGGAGATGTGGACGGACAGACATACGTGCACGGACGGACATACGCGCTGACGGACAGGGTATGAATTATAGTCACCACCTTACGGTGGAGACAACAACTAGACTGGTATGAAGACACGTCCGCCCAACTGTGGCACCGTTGAGAAAAAAAGAAGGAAGTGGGTTGGATCAGATCAGAAAGAATCCATTTTTGGGGCCCTGCTTCCTCCGACAGACCGACACTAGCATTGGCATGAGGGAAGTGCTCATCATGTCTTCTCAAAGGGATAGCAGTAGTTTCCGATGTTCGGCACATACAGCTCGCATAGTCCGACATCTCACATGCTGCATGAAGCGTGATGACATGTTGACTTTCCTTTTTTTCCGCTCATGTTCGCACGGCACCGATCTAGCGTGCCGTGCACGCGGCATTGCGGATGGACAGCGGAGGGAGCATGGGAGCGCTGGGAATGGCACACCCGAAAGGGTCCCTTTGAGAAAGGGGGCGTCCTGACTAAGGAAGTGCATTCTCGTGGCGCTCCTCGCTGATGCGTGTCGGGAACGGGTCATCAGGTTCCTGGTAGTACGATGCCTTGATCACATCGGCCTCGCCATACATGTCCGACTCCTGCACCTCGGAAAGTGCCGGCCGCCGATCATCGGGTTCCTCGACGTACGACAGCTAGACCAAACGGCTCCTCGTGGCGCTCCTCGCGGCGCTGACGCAGCGCCTCACAGTCTTCCAGGTTGTTGAGCCTCTTTTCGTGCGAGAGGAAGGTATTGCTGATCCGGTTGAAGGACGTCTGGATCTCGTTCTTGACCGCCGCATTGCGTTTATCCATCAACCGGTCAAGCTCACGCTCGTATTTGAAATACTCCTCAGCCACAAACCGCCCAACATCGTTCAGGGTCATCCGGTCAGCAATCTGGCGCTGGAGGTGCACATGGCTTTCCTTTTGTGAATCAATTGGGCCCTTTTGCGACTCAACCTGGCGCCGCAGCTCCGAATTGGCTGCCTCCCGCGAAGCCAGGTCGGTCCTGAGCTGATCTTATCTTAATCTCAAATGGGTATCTTGAGGGGGGGGGGGGGGCATGCTTGCCTCCTCATGCTCGTCTACATGACAATAATAAGCAACCAATAATAAGCAACCAATAGCCTTCGCGCCACTGAAGCACCTCATTGGAAATTTGATCGGTTCCAGTAGCTTTTTTCATTTTACATCTCTAGCATTTTGCATTTCTTCACTAGAAAAGTTTGAATTTAACTACTGTATATCCAGTAACCACTGCTGTATTGTAAATGTTAATAATGACTGTGACAGAGCAGCCCCTGTCACTGTAATGTTTGCCAATTTCCATCAAACATGAATTGTATTGCTGATCAATAACAATACCCTAAAGCAGGGGTTTTCAACAGGTGGTCCGGGGACCACCAGTGGTCTTGGAGAGGCTTCCAGGTGGTCCCCAGCTAAGTTGTTTAACCAAATGTAACTCTTGAGAACGTAAAAATAAAACCAAATGGTCCCTGGCAGGTCCATTTGGTTTCATTTTTACACTCTCAAGAGTTAAAATATCCATCATGAAAATTAGTCCAAATCTACACAACTAGAAGATTAATGGTCATGGACAGAAGCAAAAGAAATATTTAGTTTTGGGGTCTGTGGGTCTAAAAATATCCTCAATTGGTGGTCCGTGGCTGAAATGCTGAATAAATGGTGGGCCCTGGGTTGAAAAAGGTTGAAAACCCCTGCCCTAAATGTATCCATGCAGTGTTTAGAATATGTCCCACAGAAGGTGCACATTCTGTCGTGACAAGTCAATCTAAAGTGTGTTTAATCCCTGCAGATGCAGTAAGGAAGATGATAAGAGCCCTGTTGCTTTAAGGGGCGTGTTCTCAGATCATTGGGAAACTGTCGTGAATGGCTGTTTGGAACCATGGGTGGAGTCAGGGGGCCTATATAACTGTGTGTAGCTTCAGTCTGTGAGTGGCTGCCATGCAGGGAGGTTGACTGTTCCCTCTGTTCCTTAAGTTCTGTTTAATTTGTTTTGATTTGATTTTCAGTTGTTTGTTTTTCCACTTTTGTTCATCTGGGCCCGGAATTTATTAAAAATACTCACCTGCAAGACCGCCTCCTATCCATTTAAACGTTTTATATGCTGACAAAGAATACTCAATTACTTTCCCATGTGGTTACAATGACAATAATAATAATAATACTGGTAACAGTCATGCTGATGCTAATAAGAGTAATAATAGTAACCTAACACACACACACACACGCACACACACACACACACACACACACACACACACACACACACACACACACACACACACACACACACACACGCGCGCGCGCACGCACATGTATTTATTGAATTAAAATGGGTAATGTTTAAAAAGGGCAAAGATCATATTCTGCTGCACTGTCCTACGAGAGGGTTCTAAAAACTGCTTAGACATTTGCTCACCAGATGGCATACTTCCTGCTAAAAACCCTATATAGGTATGTATGTATGTATGTATGTATGTTAAAAGGGGAGCTTTTTGTTAAAATTTAGCCTACAGTGCCTTTAAGGTTTAGCAATTGAATTTAGTTTGCCAGTGAATGGCCACCCGGCCATTCACTGGGGACTGTGCAAGGCAGAGGCGTCCACCCCCCTGAGTCTAAATTATAGTAGACCGCATACCCAATGACAAGGTACTGTAAATGATAAAATACTCTAAAAACAACTTAATAAAAGACAGTCAAGGTTCACCTCAATACATTGATTTTATTAAAACAGAAGGGATAAAAAGGTTAAAATGCCATGTCCTGGACAAAAGTGCAATCAGTATCAATTGTAGGCCTTTGATTATCATTTATTATCATCTCCTTTCATTTAAACCAGTTGGTATTACTGTTTTTAGTTTTTTAATCCATCTATGTTCAATAAGTTTCCACTGTCCACTGGTCCATCGGACTCCACATTCCAGACCTGAAATGATGAGGTTAGCGACCGGATGGGTTTGGAAGTGTTTGTATAGGGTTGTGTTGATGTCTGCTCGTCTGATGTGGTATAAATGTTGTTTGAGGCGGGTTTCTAGTGTGTGTTTGGTTTCTCCTATGTAATGTTTATGGCATTGTGTGCATGTTATGATATAAATTAAATTGGCGGTTGTATGTACTAGTCATACACACGGACAGACCCTCTTCTATAATGCTGGAGCCAATGCAGGCCACACAAATGACTGAAATAAAAATGCTCAGTTAGGATGCAGAGGACTCACGTCAGCGGCTTTCTTGTTGGCCACCTCCAGCTTCTCCTGGGCGTCCTTCAGGGCCTCTTGAGTATTTGTCCAACTCGTCCTCTGTGCCCTTTAGCTTCTTCTGCATCTGCAGCAGCTCATCTTCATGCTGGACAAGAGAGGAGAGGTCACAGGTAAATGGTGCATTCATAGAGCGCCTTTATACAAGATGCTGTACATAGTGAGTAACAGCCGTTGCTTCACAGCAGAGACCATGCAAGGAATCAACCTGGACATCACAAACAATTTGGGGTTCAGGGTCTGGGGGAGGAGGGATTCAAACCACTAACAAATCGACCATTGGAGAAACTGCTCTACCTCCTGAGCCACAGTTGTCCCTGTGGGAATTGGGTTTTGTTTTAATGTGTTCATGTTCTTTCAGAAGCCATTTCCATAGGTTGTGGTTCATCTTAGTGGAAGTGGCCTCTCGTATAGCAACAACATAGAAACACATTCTGTGTGAACTGTCCATGTTCTTTCACTATAGTTTTTTTTTTCATGAACTGAAAGCCAGCTCAGGGGCCTTTAGAGTGACTGCCCTGAAACTGGGAAGTCGAGATTGATCAACCAGCCGGGTGATATCAAAAACTGTAAAAATGGGATGCAATGTCTCCCTGCTTGGCACTCAGCATCAATGGGTTGGACCACAAATGATTCTGGTGTGCGGCAGGCCTCCATCTCGAAATGATGACAACAAATCTTGCGTACAGCAATGTACAGCATGTGACAATGTGTGAATGTATGTAGGACTTTAACCTTTCTGACCTTTAACTTCCAAGCCAATCCCCAGTGAAAAGGCTGTTCCATTCTATGTTTCTTCAAATGCATTTTCACGTTCTTAAGACTCGAGTAGCTGTCAGCAGCTGGTTTGCCAGCAAAAATACTATGCAATGGCAATGACAATAATTTATCTGGTAACTGGGCTGGAATTTCTTTGATTCTTACGTGCCAAAATTTCCAATACAAGTCTGGCTTTAGGGAGGCCTTAATTGTCATCCTGCTAGAGACCACCGTGATAGAAATTCCTACTATACACAAGGGGAATCCAATGAGCCTCAAGCCTATTTTAAGCTGGTATGGTGCAGCAACAGGACTTGGTATAAGGTAAAATGGAAGTTAATGAGGCTGACTTGGACAGTTAAAGACAATTGGCATTGTGTAAGTAAAAGAGCATGTTTTGATGTAACTACTGTATAACATCTTACTATGTTACTATGATGCTTTTATATTCAGGGTCATTCAAAGCTTAAAGCCAAAATCAATTCATAGCAACCAAAGCACGTGCGTTACTCATTGTTTATAACTAGAATTGGAGCGGGCCTGCGGCCCGCTCCAACTCTAGCAGCACGCCACTCACAAATGGCATTCAGGTATATATAGATTTATTTTGGTCTACTACGTCTATGTAACAAATTGTGAGGCTGTAGCATGTAGGAAGCAAAAGTGATGGCATGGGGCATAGGAAGACAGAGGGGGCATGGCATAAACAGTTCAGCAAGTAGGCCCTACAGCTTTGTCTTCTTGGTGGTCCATGAAACAAATTGTGAAGTTGTAGCATGTTGTAATCAATATTTACAGCTTATGGGAGAATACAACAGTTGTCCACAGTTGCCAGGGGACGATGGGCTCCTATATAGTAGATAATGTGTGTAGGAAGGGGGTCGTTGTACTTGGGGTGTCCAAGATTAATCTGTGCGTTTTACTGGTGAGCGAGAATGCTTTTTGCTTCCCGGCTCGCTTCCCAACTCGGAGCCGGGTGTGGAATGCATGCGCCCAGTGGGCTGAACATGACCAAATATTGGCAAATATCAGCATCAGGCATGGCCAAATATCAACATGCATGCAAACATGTTTCTCCAGTAGTTTCTAGTGTCGCCATCTTTCAAGGTTGCGCATGACCGTTGCAGCCATTCAGAGTCTCTAACACAAACACTTGTAGCCTAGTGCCCCTCTGACCAAATCCAAGAAAAAAATCCAATATTACCAAATAAGCTACTACTAAAATAATTACCACATCAGCATGCCTGGAAGTAATCTAAGTGAGTCCTCTAAATGTAATTTAATTTGCTTTCTGTGTTGAATATGGTATGACTTTTGGCTGGGCTGGATGGTTCAGGCCAGATTTTCTTTGCACTGGTCTGTGGACTTTTTTTCTCACTTGAAAGAGGATGCACATGACTGGAACAGCCACACTGAGGCTCTACAATACAAACACTTCTACCATACTTCTCCGTTTTGTCCTAATGTTATTCTACCAAATAAAACCAATAGAATGCATAAATACAATCCTGTACATTACAACCAATAGTAGGCTACTACTAATAATTAAGTCAACACAACTGCAAGTAAAGTACCCAGCGAGCTTGTGAATGTCATTTATTCTGCATGATGACTATGGGTTGAGGCTGGCCCAGCTGGTTTAGGATAGATTTTGTTTGGTTTGCCTGGGTTTGAGCTGCCCTGGAGTTTTTTTTTTTTTCAACAGTTGCCATAGCAGGACACAGTGTAGGCCTATGTAAACACATTTTTCCAGTAGTTTCTAGTGTCTCAATCTGTCTCTCTCTCTCTCTCTCTGGAAGACGTCGCACATGACCGCAGCGGAAACACTGAGGCTGTTCAACTGACAGGCTGTAGGACTATTGTTGTGTGCAAAATATAAAATCCAAGTTTGGAATCAAATGAACCCTTATGGGTCTGAGTCTGCAGTGTACAAATGGAACACATGGAACCATTAGAAATGGAGAAACCAATGCAATGATACTTTGAAACCAAGTGAACCCTTACACCCTCACTGTAACAACCTTATAACATTAATACCTGATGATCATGTTTTAGGGTAGAAAAATCATGGCACTCATCTTTAATTAATGTCGTGCAGAATGTACTTCAGCCTTCAAGCCTGGCCCCCACAACTATTTAATTCCTTTAGGCCAGTGGTTTTCAACCTTTTTCATACCAGGGCCCACTATTTATTCAGAATTGGAGCTATGGACCACCATTTGATGCCATTTTAGCCCCACAGACTGCAAAACTAAAAATTTAATTTGCTTTTGTCCACAATTCCAGACTGGATTTCAGAAAGAAATCAGTCAAACATACATATCCAAATGACCATTGATATTCTACATTGTGTAGTTGTGTAAACTTGGGCTAATTCTCATGATGAATACTGTAACTTTTGAGAGTGTAAAGATGAAGCCAAATGGACCCGCAGGTCTATTTGGTTTCATGTTTACGCTCTCAAAGAGTTACATCTGGTTAAACAACTTCCCATCATTTAGCCTGCGGACCACCAGGAATCCTCTCAGGGGGGCACTGGTGGTCCCCCGACCACCGGGACGTTGAAAAGCCCTGTTTTGGCTGCTATTAAGTTGTACTGGTCTGTCCTCCTCTGTTAATTCGTCCACAACAAACGTCATATTAGTATTGTCGAGCTAATCAATATATCAACTTATATAATTATGGGCAAACGATGACACGTCAGTGCGGGGACCACCGTCCACTGCTGGGAGACCCTCGTGCTTAAATGGGTATGCATGTAGTTTTTATACTGCCATGCAAGCACACAGCAAAGCTTCCATGCAAATCGCTGCATGGATACATGCAAACACGTCGTTTTCCAAACCACACGCTTACACCAAAAACAAACTTTCACCGCTCGGCAATAAATCCTTGGCACATCGCCGCGCGATGCACGGGAGCAGGACTATTCCGTAGCCATCGTAGGAAAATAAATCTCGCGTCCTGGACGATTGAAAGTGATGGTTGCTTTCTTATCCAACTCGGAGAAGTACTGGTAAGCGAGTGTTCAACTTGCAAGCAATCATAACAGCTGAGCAGAACAGAACAGGCGACAATGAGAGAGGAGAGGAGAGGAGAGGGGAGGGGAGGGGCAAGCGATCATAACAGCTGAGCAGAACAGAACAGGCGACAATGAGAGAGGAGAGGGGAGGGGTCGGTGTTACGGCCAGAGGCAGTAGTAGAGCGCAGTTGCGACATTGAGGGGGCAGAAAACAGCGGCCAACTATAGTCCTATGAAAACGATTTAATCTAAAGAGTGATTTACAGCGGTCGTGCTCCTGTAACACAGATACTATGAGGCCCACTACAAATTAACGATTTAAAGTAAAGCGGTTTAAGATCATTAAAGCTGGGCTGTTGCCTGAGGTCACAGATATGCCTTCCCAAGTTCCCCATGCTCCATAAAAGTCTATGTAGAGAAGGCACCATTAGATCTTTCCATGGAAGTGAACGGATATGTCGTAGCTCTGTGTTTGATGTCGCAACTCTGTGGTTGATTTAGCAGGGCCATACAGGAAAGTTGCGCCACGGTTCTATCAGGGTCTGAACCGTATAGATTTGACGTCACGATAGCCAGAGCGGACCAAACGTGTATGTTTTAATTTCTTTTATATTAGACGATGTGGATACATTAGGAGCGCAATGAGTGGCTAAGAACATTGCAGTAGTAGTAAGCAACTGTCATGTGAAGTTTGGTGGCATGTGAGCATGTAGATATTTTGTGATGATCAGAAAACTGCCACTCGTAGTTCCTCCAATTGAGTAGCTGTGATGTGATGTGATGTGATGTGATGTGATGTGATGTGATGTGATGTGATGTACTGTATGTATGTATGTATGTATGTATGTATGTATGTATGTATGTATGTATGTATGTATGTATGTATGTATGTATGTATGTATGTATGTATGTATGTATGTATGTATGTATGGCTGGGCACAACACTGTACAGTGTTGAAATGTTATACCTTTGCTTGCTTACTGCATTTCATCTTCACTTCGACAAAAAGTTTGTTAGCTGATAAAGATCTGTCATATCATGGCATAACGTGTTTAATAAACATGCCAGAACAATTAAAAAAGAGCCCTAGACGGGTGCTACACCAGAATGCTGTGTGTAGTACTTAACATCAGCAAGAGCGAACATGTTAACAACAATACACTGCCATTATCCACTTATGCTGGTTGGCTACATGGTGTAGGATGCCCAGCCACAGCTCCTGATGAAAACAAAATATAATATAAATCTAAATTACAATATAAAATATAATTATATCTCTCTTGCTCGCTCACCCTCTCTGTCTCTCAAATGTTCATATCATTTTCAATTACCAAGAATTCTGCGTAGGTTGAAGCCTTCTCACAACACCACCAAAAGTGCCTTGGTATGTCCCACAGCCACTGAAGTAGGACTGCCTGAAGAGTACACAGACACAAATCACATCTTTTAGTTTTAGTTGGGAGAAAATACACAATAGTCAATATTTTCCATGTGATGGAATACTTACAAGCAGAGATCCTTTTTGCCAGATTCTTTGACCCATGCCACATACTGTAGTTGTGCCGCACACCTGGGAACATTATGCCTCGATCTGGTTGAGAAAGAGTGCATGTTTACCGTTCAGCAACATATTGAAACGTTATCACAAGCAAACACATGCAAATGCCTACCTACCCATGATTGACGAGATCTGCACATGGGCATTGGAGCACACCTCAACCATCTTCAGCTCACCCAGGAGTTGAGTCATATACTGTCGACAAACGCGTTTTTTTCCATAACCACAGAACTCCTCTGAGTTTGGCGTTTGTCGACAGTCACTATTGACACAATGTCCCTTGACTCCTCCTCCATGAGGGTGTATTTACAGTACTGGGCACAGTGGCCACGACTGTCCATCCTTATGTAGTATTACGCGGAAGCGGGGATCGAACCCGGACTCCCACTCGCCAGTCCAACGCACAACAAGTCGCGCCAATAAGGCTGAGCCCGATTGGCGGGTTGTTGTCGCTGGCTCATGGCTGGGTGCTACATTCACCCCCTTGATCTTTTGGAGCGCGTCCTCGCGCTTCACACTTCACACCACGGACCCCCGTACGTGATGTCCCTCATGTGGACCCGCAAGGACGTATACGGGTATATTGGGGATAACACCCGCACTCCAAATCCTGCCGACTACGCCAGATTGTAGTATTACGCGGAAGCGGGGATCGAACCCGGGACTCCCACTCGCCAGTCCAACGCACAACAAGTCGCGCCAATAAGGCTGAGCCCGATTGGCGGGTTGTTGTCGCTGGCTCATGGCCGAGACTGTCCATCCTTACATCAGCTGTGGATACACGTTAAGTTTTTTTGTGGCTACTGGAACAGGTCTGGGGAATAGAATAGCAAATTGTTTTAATAGTTGCTCTAAAATGTGTGCTACTTTAAATTACAGACAGACATGCACCATACAAATACAACCACAGATCTTTGCTCAGATGCGAACTCAGGACATACACTTGAGTTACAATTGTGACACCTACAAGTGTATGTGCACAATTGTATTATTTTTATTTTATGGTTTTGTGAAGAAAAAGGCCAATTCCAATGGTATTCTATGTTCTAAGTATAGTAGAAGTAGTTACTGAACCACGCCACAAGGGGGAGCTTACCCTATTGGGAGCAGTGTATTGAGCTTGGTTTGTGCGTAGTGGTACTATATGGACTACGGAGGCTTCCGTTCCTCAGACAGCTTTGCAGCGGTTAGTGATTTATCGTAGAGCTCTGGGGTCTGAACGGCGGAGCGGGGTTGGGAAGGAGCGCTTGTTTTATCCGCCGGCTACTACTAGTAGGGCGGGGCGAAGCATAGTTTTACTGAGGTTATGTTTAGGGTTAGTAACCGCATAAAGCATCGTCTAAACTCTAACCCCAACCTAACCCTAAACACAACCCCAATAAAACTAGGCTATGCCTAAACCTAATCCTAACCCTAAACTTAACCTCAGTAAACCTATGCCTAAACCTAACCTAACCCTAACCATAAAGACACAACCCCAATAAAACTAGGCTATGCCTAAACCTAATCCTAACCCTAAACTTAACCTCAGTAAACCTATGCCTAAACCTAACCTAACCCTAACCATAACCTCAGTAAAACTTCCTTCGCCCCGCCCTACTAGTAGTAGCCGGCGGATAAAACAAGCGCTCCTTCCCAACCCCGCTCCGCCGTTCAGACCCCAGAGCTCTACGATAAATCACTAACCCTTTGCAGCCTGCTTGAAGAACACAACGCAATTCTCCTGTCTATATTTCCCTGTACTTTACAGGTGAGTAAAATGTGCACAAGCATCACAACTTCTATCAAAGGATTCGTAAACCTTTATTCTCTTGTTTGACATAAGAATTATACAGAAACATGGCGTTTTGATGTTGTTTTAGACTTAGTGAATGTACAGTGTGAATGACTGACTCATTCTAAAATGGAGGCCTTGTTTATTTTCTGTAAAAAAACGGAGCTCCCTGACATATAGTGTTTTACCTTCACAGTTAGCATAGGTTTTTGTATGATGCTTTTGTATGATACTGTAAATACGTTCTATGGTATTTTGATAACTTTTCTGATTGATTCATTGATTTACATTCTTTATAAAAAAACGTTCTGTATGCAGTTAGACTGTGACAAAAAACGTAAACAATACAATGTTTAAAACAGTATTACATTCTTAACTGGTATAGTAAAGCCCACAGACTGATTAAAGGGACAGTACGTGAGTTTAAAGCTCAAGTCAGTACAAACGTATTAAAGCTACACTATTTTGGTGAAATGTGACAACATGAAAAAAGACCAATATGTACACTTATATTCTATAGTGACAGATGATTGTGAACATGATTATTGACATTTATGAGAACATGATTATTTGTGACTTATGAATACATGATTATTGATTGTGATTGAACATGGACATGATTGAATTTAAAGAGAGAAAAAAGAGAAAGACATTAAGATTTTCTTATTCTGTTAATAAAGACAGCTTTGCAGCCTGCTTGAGGAACACAACGCAATTCTCCTGTCTATATTTCCCTGTACTTTACAGGAACGTTCTTCTATTAACGGGTTACTCGTCCTGAGGCCTGTAATAGAATTACTCAGCCAGTCCATAACAAAGACAGTTCCCCGTGGGATGACAGGTGAAAGGCACTGACACTGGACAAGTCACTTCCAGCAGACAGTCCATGTAGGCCATGGCAGCCCAACCAGTAGATCGGGATCTACCGGTAGATCTCGGCCTGATCACAAGTAGATCTCGGGAGATGTGGGGGGGAAAGAAAAAAAATGGGGTGGAAAAGAAAAAAGAGCGATTTTCGTCAGTGTGTGATGCATTTGCAATGGCAGTGTTTGTCCATGTCTGTTGTACTTATGTTGTACAGTTGTAGGCCTATTTATGACAAGTCTGCTGTACTTTATGCTTATGGACATAAAGTAAGTGGTAAAACAAAGTAGTGTTGTGTTGTTGCGAAGTTACTGTAGGCTGGCAACGATGCTTGTGGTTTGAAATGTTGATATTGGACTGGTAGATCCCGGAGGGGTTTGCTGCTGAAAAGTAGATCTTGGGTCAAAAAAGGTTGGGCACCCCAGCAGACAGTCCATGTAGGCAATGGCAGCAGACTTCCCTATGAGGTCTTCCTAACGTTCCACCATGAGTGGTTTCGGGAAATGCAGTGTTAGTCATTAACCAAAAAATCAATACATTGACTTGCATAAGTCGAGTTGACATGTGCACTGATCGCTTAACTTGCGCCCGCTCCGCTCATGCAAGTAAATATGAAATATGAAAATAATATCTCTATCAGGGGTCGACAATAAAGGACATTTGTTAAAATCATCTGTCCACTGTTGTCACTGTTTTCCTTTTATTGTATTTTTTTAATCACTAATTTAATATCAACTAGACCTGCGCCGCTTCGGGGCGCAGGTCTCCACCGTTCGGGCTCAGGTTTGAACGTGTGCACATTCCAAAGTAGGCCATGGCCTACTCGTGTGTGAGCGGAACGGGCTAATGCTCATGACATTAGCTATAAAGGTCTCTTACTCATGTCATCATTATGTCGTTATGTTCCATCCCTGGGTAAAAAAATAATGTTACGCATTGAGAGACGGACAAAAGCGTGCTCAGTCAGATGTGTGAACGGACAGACGGGTCACCACCACGCTGTTGCGTCACCCGCAGGGTTTGGTGGCAGTGGTGGGATTTGAACCCATGCCTCCATAGAGACTGGAGCCTAAATCCAGTCAAGAGTCAAGAGTCGGTGCAACCATGAGTTCAGTCAGCCGCATGACCTCATGAAAGGGCGACAGACGTCACAGCCAGTGAAGGTGTGAAAAAACACCATGTAACTGGATTTCTCTGGGCCGTGAATTGGCAACCACCTAATGGACTGCCAACCCAAAGCATTTCTAAGCCTGCATTGTGAAGAGCTGCAAAAACATTCACTGAAATAACAAGAATATCTGTGTCATTTGCCTTAATCAACACAGACTTCATCTGTTGCTTGGCTGCATGAAGAGCGTGGGTGAATATTCTGGAGTCAGCTTCTTTGTGGTTGCAAGTAGTCAAGCCTTCAAAGCTGATGGCTTTGTTTGAAAGAGCCTGCTCTCCTTTAGTCACAACTACAACATTCTCGGGACACAGGCTCACTACCTTGTCAGTGAGGACACCTTTCCAGTTAGAAGGTAGTTTGGTTTTGTCAGTCACTCTGTGGCGACCTCCCTTACCTCTGTTTGTCCTCGTTTCAGCCTTCAGGCTTGAAGTCCAGTAGACATCAAAAATGATGTCTGTTCGCTCATACTTTGATGTGTATGACAGTATCGTTGGAAATACATCTTTGACTGCATATTCCTCAAATGTCTTTGATGTCCTTGGAGACAATTAATGCACAAGAGAGGATGTGATGCTATTATCAATGATAATAGCATCACATTTTGGTTGCTTGTCAGAAGGAGAAACTGTTGCTTCGAAAAAGCTTACAAGCTGAGACTTTTAGGGGCATGGTGGCACAGTGGTTAGTGCTGTTGCCTCACAGCTAGAAGGTCCTGGGTTCGATTCCCACTAGGGGCGCTGCTGTGGGTGCTGGCGGCGTGTCTGCTCCTCGACGCCACCGGTGCCCATACCCGAGGTGGGGTTGGTGAAAGGGCCTTTCTGTGTGGAGTTTGCATGCTCTCCCCGTGTCCCCTAGGGTATACCTAGTCTTGGGCGATATTGATTTTTCGATATTGATAACATGATTAAAACCGGTATTATCGATATTACCGAGTCTAACGGCCAATTAATGAAACATTAGTATCATATCACAGTGATGGACTGCAGCCCAGAGCGCTATAATGGCTATTTCTTTGGGCCACCACTAGATGTCGTCATGACAGCATTGCATTAGCAATACACATTAAAACATTTTAAATAGAATATCAAGGAGTAAAGACAAATGCATGTTACAACCAAGATAACATTTATTACGCATTTTCAATTGCTGAAACATCTCAACCTGAGTTCATTTATTATGCATTTTCAAGTCCTGGAACATCTCAACCTGAGTTCAAAAGCAGTAAAGTGGCAGACTGGCAGTGCAGTAATGCGTCAGTATACAAAAGAGATGCGACAAGGCAGGGGTCAGATAACAGCCAGCCACGTGGTTCATGTAATTATGCAAGGCCATAGACTCCAATGCAACTCGTAGCTTCTGTGTCCCGTTTTTTTTATATAACCATTGTATGGCCCCCAGATGTAAACAGGGTTTTCGTAACTCTGTCTATATACTATAAGACTATAGTCTATAATGAGTAACAATAATGTGAAAATACAGTAGGCTCCTCTTTAATCTTTAAATTAGACTTAAAAAGACTTACGACAATGAGTGCAGTTTATAACATGGCCTTAGCATTATTGCAAGAACACACAAATGGTCAAATCAAATGTAGGCCTATTTAGTATGCAAATAGTAAACGTAGGCTACTGTAGCTTTAGTGCAAGTGCAAGTACAAGTGCACTTGTTTGAAGGAGTTTGGGGACAAAAACACTTGGTGCCTCCCTGCTTGGCACTTAAAATCAAACTACATTGTGTTGCCATGCAACTTGTCCAGCAGTTTAGGAGAAGTACTCGCAAAAGTTTTCTCTAATATACAACGACACTAAACTTGCGTTGTTGGCGCCAAACCTGCCAACTTTTCGCTACCTCGTCGACTGTGTAGTTGTTCAGTGTGAAACACCAGCGTTAGTTGGGATTCTCACGGCCGTGAGTCTTCTTAGCGGGTGGCTGGTTTTCTTGGTTAGCGCCGTCGTTCTTTCTCTTGGGTGCCATGGTTTGTCGCGGTTTAGTTAGTTGGTTTGTCGCGGTTTTGTTTGTGGTGCCGGGGTGGCCCTGCAGTTGTTGCCGGAGGGCCCGACATCCAAGCCTGTCACAAGGCTGCTGGTGGTCATGGCTTGGATTGTCTGGCCCTCCGGCAACAATCACCTCCTCCATAAGCACCTCATTTTCCTGTGAGAGGGAGAGAAGGTCATGGTCAGGAGAAGCACAGACATCCGAAGACATCTAAAGAGTGCCAGTCAAAGAACAAAAACATTAACTAAAGCAAAGATATGCACGCCATCTAGTAAACCTCCCAACATTTCTTCTCAGAGGGTTTGCCACAATTGGAGCACTATATAGATCAAATCAGGGCATTACGTGGTCCGGTAGCCACATGCACCTTCAGACCATGACCAAGTCACACATGTATTGTACGTATTCATCACATTTAAAGACTTAAAACAAAGTGGTATTGTGGTGGTATTGTGAGCAAAGCTTTCACTGACATCTACAGACCGACAAGCGCATGGCGTGTCGCGTTGAGTCATGTTGAGAGACTCCAGACACCCATACAGCACAGGTTTCAAGTGGATAATAAAGATTTTCAATGTAAAAAAAAATGTGGCACATACATTCTCGGTCACCACCGGAACCGCTGGGTTGCTCTGGCGGAGCTCCTGGAGCAGCTTCTCTGTCTGAGTTCTCCTGACCTGGTCCTTTACAGTGGAACATGCAGGTTGAACATTACAGGTTAAACACTATAGTTTTCAATTGTATGTACAGGGGTTGACACTAACACTTGCCCACTTGCCCGGGGCAAGTAAAAAAAAATGGTGGGGCAAGTGAAGACTGCTACCTGGTTGCCCGATCGGGCAAGTGTGCAACTTAGTGCACTACACAAGATAAATTCACTCTACCTCTGTGTCTTTCCCTGCTTTCTAGCTGTCCACAATTCCAGGCTGGATTTGGGAAACAAAACAGGCAAACTAACATACACATCAAAATGACCTAATCTACTACATTCTCTAGTTGTGTAGACCTGGGCTAATTAAGATGATGAATTTTAACTCTTGAGAGTGTAAAAATGAAACCAAATGGACCCGCAAGGGTCCATTTGGTTTCATTTTTACGTTCTCAAGAGTTACAGTACATCTGCAAAATTTACAATATATTTTTGGGGGGCAAGTGACCATGAGCTGAGGGCAAGTAGAACATGTCTTTCACTTGCCCGATGGGCAAGTGCCTCCGAGACCTTAGTGTCAACCCCTGTATGTAGTGTAGTAACTAAGTTAGGATTTCAGTGCAGAGTATTAAGAATATGTATGCCACCTTTTTAGGATGCCATGGTATGAAGTTAGTTAAATTAGTGAAATAGACGTAAAGTTAAGGGATATATTCAATTCGATTCAATTGAATTCCTTTATTGTCTCCGAGGAGAAATTCATCTTGAGCTTCAAGAGACAGCGTTATACAGTACATACACGAACAATTCAAACAATACAAAAAAACAGCACTACATCTAATGCCACTCTCCCACAACCCGCGTACGTGTGTTATGAGAGAGTGGCGCGCATGCATGCACGCGCGCGTGCGCACACACACACACACAACACACACACACACACACACACACACACACACACACACACACACACACACACACACACACCCTGAGCAACAAAATCCTATCCTACACCACAGTGTGCAAATAGTGCAAATATATCATAGCAGCAGTACAGAATTGCACTCCCCCTCCCTAGGGGGGCTCCCTATACCCCCTGTCCATAGTTAATTGTTGTCATTAAGTACATTAATTGATAGTGGAACAAATGAGAATTTGAATCTGTTGAGTTTGCAGAATGGTAATCTGTACCGTCTGCCAGAAGGCAGTAACTCATATTCTTTATAGAGAATGTGATTTGGGTCGTGTGTGATTTTGAAGCCGTCTCCTCAATTCTCTCTCAAAGATTTCTTGAAGCGAACAGGGTGGCTGCATACCTATGATTTTACCAGCCCTCTTGACTAGGTTTTGAAGTTGGGATTTGAGTTTGACAGACAGGTTACCAAACCATGTAGTTATACCATAGCGAATGATAGATTCTATATTTGCTCTATAAAAGAGCAACATGATGTTTGTTGCCACACCATGGACCCTGAGTCTTCTCAAGAAGTGCATACGCTGGTTAATTTGGGAGCAAACAGAATCAACTTGATTTCCCCAGTTTAACTGAGGGTCAAAACAAATACCTAAGTATATATAATCTTAAGTATTGCGATAATGGCAATAATGCTAAGTAATGTTAATGCTAAGTATTGTTAATAATGCAAAGTAATGCTATAATGCTAATTAATGCTAACAATAAGTATTGTTAAGATGCTAAGTATTGCTAACTATTGTGAATATGCGAATAATGCTAATTAATGTTAACACTAAGTATTGTTAAAATGCTAAGCATTGCTAACTATTTTGAAAATGTGAATAATGCTATTACATTAATGCTAATGTAATGCTAATGATGCTAAGTAATGCTAATGCTAATTATAGTTAATAATGCTAGGTAATGCTAAGTATTGTGAAAATGCTAAAAATGTTAATAATGCTAAGTAATGTTCACAATGCTAATTAATGTAAATGCTAAGTACTGTGAACATGCTAATAATGTTAAGTAATGCTAACTAATATTATTGCTATTGTTAATAATACCAAGTAATGCTAAGGATTGTGGAAATGCTAATAATGCTAAGTAATGATAAGCATTGTTGTAATGCAAACTGCATTGGAGGGAGGGGGACCTCAGGGTGAAATGTAGAAAAGGGGGCATCTATGACAAGAATCAAGAGCATTATGCATCATGCCACAGGAATCAAGGTAGATTGTGCACAATATGTTTTGGTGTGGAATTCTCCTTTAACCACTGGGGAGAGTCTCATATATATACACTCAACAAAAATATAAACGCAACACTTTTGTTTTTGCTCCCATTTTTCAGGGGATGGACTTAAAGCCCTAAAATTCATTCCAGATATACAATATAACCATTTCTCTCAAACACTGTCCACAAATCTGCCTAAATGTGTGATATTGAGCACTTCTGCTTTGTTAACATAATCCATCCCACCTCACAGGTGTGCCACATTAAGATGCAGATGTGACATCATGATTAGTGCACAGGTGTACCTCAGACTCTCCACAATAAAAAGACACCCTGAAATGTGCAATTTTCTTTTGCCTTATTGGGTGTATGGGCCTCCGAACCAGTCAGTATCTGGTGTGACCACAATTTGCCTCATGCAGTGCAACACATCTTCTTCGCATAGAGTTCATCAGATTGTCAATTGTGGCCTGTGGAATGTTGGTCCACTCCTCTTCAATGGCTGTGTGAAGTTGCTGGATATTAGTGGGAACTGGTACACACTGTCAAGGGGCTGCATGAACTGTCAGAGGGATGTAAATGGAAGCCTGGAAGTAAATGGAATGAATGTCTACACAGTAAAATTCTCAGTATTCGAGTAGATTAATTTGATTGTGGAAAAATGGGCCCGACTCAGTCAGTAGTCTAACTTTCATAGGACACTTACCATTCTGTTGCTCGATATAATAGAATTGTGTGATCTGACAAGAAAAGGTTTCTCCCTGAGGTTGGTTGTGTGTCATTTATGTTATTGTGGTGTTGTTGAGGGCTTGTATTGCACCCCCACCCCGCAAAGTCAGGAAGGTATCTGTGCACTGGTTGTGGACAAATTGCACAAAAAAAATCTTTTTCCATTCGAATGTGCTTCTAAGGCTCAAAATGAGCCAATAGAGCCTTCACACACTGTAAAAGGTTCATTACCATGGGACTGATTCTGCATATACATACAGAACATTTCTATTAGCTCAGAAAAGCTTCACCTTTTACAAACTTATCCTACTAGCCTTTTAGTGTGGAACGTGTTTGGAAAGTTTTGAGCAAATTGTGGGAAAAATAAATACATTTGAACTGTTTGTTTTTATTAGAATTAGAAATTGTAGAAGACTTGTTAGTTTTGCTCAACATTTGCCTGTCTGTTAAAGTATTACTGTATTGTCCTGGTCATAAGACAACCCCAATTTTCAAGACTCATGTGTGTAAAAAAGAACATTGAACATCAAATAATATAGTCCCCAAATATAAGACTCAAGTGTCTTTCAGATTGTCTGTGGCTCAAATGCTGAACGAATAGTGGGCCCTGGTATCAAAATGGTTGAAGACAACAAAAAATGACTCCTTACAAAATTCAAAAGACTGCTGCAAGAAGGCAAGGCAAAAACAAACAGATTTATTAGATATGTGCAATGTGCATACATAACATAACTTCAACACTTGGCCACTTGCCCGGGGCAAGTAAAAAAAAACAAATGGTGGGGCAAGTGAAGACTGCTACCTGGTTGCCCGATCGGGCAAGTGTGCAACTTAGTGCACTATAACACAACATAAGATAAATTTGTCTTGAAGGCAGTCATGGCGCTCTGCTCATCGCTGCTTGTCTCATTTCCTCCCGTTCTGAGGATATTAATAGCATCATCGTTAGAAGGCTGTGGGGGGAAATCATGCTTAATTTGTGTTTTGTTGTACTGCAGGGTTAAATAGAAAAGCTAGAATAGCTACAGCTATTTTCGGCGAGCCAAACTGTTGAGAGAGGAGGCATATATCAGGCTATAGCCTCAGTACAAAGGATTCTTTAGTTCCATCAATGGAGACAGTGACACGATGCATTTTAAAATACAAATGCTTGCTCTCTCTCTCTCTCTCTCTCTCTCTCTCTCTCTCTCTTTCTCTCTCTCCTCTCTCTCTCTCTCTCTCTCTCTTTTAGCGGTGCTTGTGAGTGCCTGTGTATGTGTGTGTGTGAGGGAGTGAGTGGGAACTGGGAAGGTCCTGGTATATCCCCTGGATCCCAAGATCCCAAACAGCACATTTTTAGCCTCCAAGAAGTCCCCCTCCTGGCTGCAAATCCGTTGAAACCTGATTAATTGGGATTTTACAATACCCCGGAAGGCATGTGGGGGATGGAAACTGCCCTTGTGAAGGAGGGCATGGGTGTCTGTTTTTTTTTGAAAAATACTTTGGTGTCTAATTGGTGGGTAAGTTCAAATTTGGGGCCTTTAAATGTGGTTATGTCCAGGAAGTCAATCGAATTAGAATTAAGGGTATATTTGAGGGTGATGGAGGTCGAATAGTTGTTAAGATGGGTAATGAAATCTTTGAATTCGTTTTTGGAATGGGGCCAGACTCCCCAGAGATGTCATCTAGGAATCTGTAGTAGGCCGTGGGCTTTCGCTCGCACCCGGCCAGGGCCCCCTCCTCCCACTGGGCCATGTAGAGGTTGGCCAGGGCCGGGGCGAACCTCTTCCCCATCGCCACACCCCTCACCTGAAGGTATGTTCGGCCCTCGAATTCGAACTCGTTCTGTAGCAGGGTAATGGCCAAGAGTTTAAGAACTCGCTCGTCATCCCTACCCGGGTCTGGGTGCCTGTTGAAGGCCGCTCTGACCGCCGCCAGACCCTCATGGGCATCAAGGTTGGTATAAAGGGAATCCACGTCCAGGGAGAAGAGCATATCGTTGGGGCCTAATTTAAGGGTTTTATTTTTTTCTAAAAAGTGATATGTGTCCTTAATGTAGCTGGCGTGGAGGGTTGAGAGGGGGTTTAAAAAGGAGTCCAGGAATTCTGAAACCCGTTCCGTCTCACTCCCGCAGTCAGAGACAATGGGTCTGCCTGCGGGGGTATCATGGATTTTGGGGAGGAAATAGATAGTACGGGGTTTGGGGGGTTCATCTCCAATTAGGTAGGTCAATTGTTTGGGGGTGATGTGGCCAGATTGCTGCAAGAGGGTAAGGGTCGAATTAATTTCTGATGCTGTTTTATCGAAGGTGGGTGTTGGAATTTCCCAGTAATATTTGGGGTCCGAAAGTTGTCTCACCCCCTCCCTGGTGTACTGGGAGCGGTCCATTACCACAACCACAGACCCTTTGTCAGCTGGTTTAATGACCAGCCGGCTGTCTCTCTTGAAGGCCGCCAGAGCCGACACCTCCGGAGTCAAATTGTGGGGGGTGGGCAGGGGGCGGGGTAATGAATTGATCGAATGTAGGTCTTTTCGGATTAATTGTTTAAGGGGGGCCGGGATTTGATTAAATTGGGGTTCCCACGAAGATTTGGGGGTGAAGGGGGTCCGGGTCGTGATGGAGTCTGATGGGTTGTCCCTAAAGAAAGCTGCCAATTTGAGGGGTACGATGGTATGAAAATACATCCTGAAGGATGGTATGGCGGTCCCCCTGGGGCACCGAATTGAGTGTCGGGACAAAGGATAGGCCTTTACATAGTAGGGAAATTTGGGCCGGGAAAAGAGAGGTCCTGGCTGACAAATTTAGGACCTCGCCCCTCCCCGTGTCAGCCGGCGAGAGGGGCTCTGGCAGTTTAAAAAGGACCGCCAATGTGTTAGTATGGCCCGTCCTGTGGGTGGGGTCCAGTGGATGTGGTCAGGTCTAGTGGCAAAGGTTTCAAATGGTGGAGGGGGGATGTGGGGGAAATCCGTTAGGATGGAATTTAGGAGATCCAGTCGCTGGATCTCGGGTAGGTCTAATTGGGGGGAAAAAAGGATTTTAGGAAAAAATACCGAAGCTCTTGGGAAGGCCCTGGTGGTAACCGCAAAAAGCCTCCCACAGAGCCTCCTGAGGGACTCCGCTGTCCCCCTACAGCGGTTGTTAAGGCCAAAAGACAGAACCACCTTTTCAATTAGGGGGAAGGGGTGGGGTAATATGGTTGAGATCATGGTTAGGGTTAAGGTTAGAGTTGAGGCTGTTGTTGGATCACCATGAAGAGGTGAAAGGTTTATTCCAATTCTCTCCCATCGTGCCCTTAAAACACCTGTAGGGTTAGGGTTAGTAGGAAGGAAACAAGATTCAAACCTTCGTATAAACCCGTGTGGTCCGCGTCATTCGGTCTCGGATAATAAGGTATCATCGGGGCAAACATAACCCTAGGCGGCGCGCAGCGCCGCTGCGGCCAACCCTGACTGTCCGGCGCCGCCTCTGGCCTTGCCCTGGACTCGGGCCGGCTCGCTCGCTCCCTCGCTCGCCCACGTGCGTTCGTGTCCGTCCGTCCGCCCACCCGCTCGTTCCCGCGCCCCTGCAAGTAAGGAGGATGACGACGATGCAGCCCCCGGTGCACTCCACCACCGCAGTCAGGACAACCACCGCCACAGTGATGACCACCACCCTGTGAGCTGGATGACAGCCCTAGTAGCGGCAGCGGTGGTGGTGGTGGCGGCGGCGGTGCTTCTGCTCTTCCTATACCGTGCAAACACAACAGCAACCACCACAATAATAACAACAACAACCAGAATAACCACAAAAACAACCACCACAACAACAACCTTTCTAACCATCATGACAGTAAAAACAACATTAACGACAATAATAAACGACCACAACAACAATAATAAATATAGCTGCAAGCAGCAATAAAACGGGATCAAGCAAGCAGCAATAAGGAGTAAGAACAATACGCACAAATAAGCCATAGAAACATGGGAGCCTGAACTTCAGAAATACATCAGGTAATTATGGGAGCAGGGCAGGGTTTTTGATTCCTGCCCTGACTGACTCACAATCTGGTGTGACTGAGTGAATGATTGGTGAGCTGTGAGTGAGTGGTGAACTGAGCTATGAACTGTCATTAGTGACAACATGGCCGAATAGTGACAGTCAAACAGCCTTGCCCAGCCATGAGGCCCATAGGGCAGGTGCCTATCTCCTGTTTCTGTAGCATGAGGCAGCTTGATGTACAAGTACACCCTCTGGACATGACGCTAGTATGACACAGGGTCTTACCCCCAATCCAACCCTTGATGCTGAGTGCCAAGCAGGGAGGCATTGGATCCCGTTTTTAGAGCCTTTGGTATGACCCGGCCGGGAATCGAACCCCGGCCTCCCAGTCTCAGGGCGGACACTCTAACCACAAGGCCACTGAGTTGCTGAATGAGTAAATGATTGGTGAGCTGTGAGTGAGTGGCGAACTGAGCTGTGAACTGTCATTAGTGACAACATGGCCGAATAGTGACAAAACACAACATGGCCGAATGGTGACAACCACCATTACATTGAGTTTTACCCTGGGTTACACATAGAACCATGAACTTAGATGTAGAAGACCACATGAGATTGTGCATGATTGACTCATATTACTAGGTGTCCGTGCCGGGATTTGAACCCAGGAACTCTCATTTCCAAGTCATGCGCTCTACCAATGAGGCTACCCAACAGACACAAGACGTACTGGAAACAACACACACATTCAGTGGACTGCTTGGTAAATGGTAAATGGTGCATTTATATAGCGCCTTTATCCAAGGCGCTTACATAGATTGTGCATCACATTCACCCATTCACACACACATTCATACACTGATGGCAGTGGGACAGGGACACATCGACACTAACTCTGCAGGAGCCCGGGATCGAACCGGCAACCTTGTGGTTACCATCCGGTTACTCTACCTCTGAGCCACTACCGCTCCTTAAATATGCACAAATAAGCCATAGAAACATGGAAGAAATACATCATGTGATTGTGGAAACACAGCAGCAGGGTTTTTGGAGACTCAGACTTTGTATTGTCAGCAGTGGGACTTGAACCCTCAATCTTGTGTTCCGAAGTCAGGCACCGTACCGACTGAGCTATCCAGGCACAATGATTTGCTTAGTTGTTGTCATCAATGAAACAACCCAACAACACGCCACCAAGCAGTAAGCAATATGAACAATATGCACAATTCAGCAGTCCGAGGGTGGAGCTTAGTGGTCAAAGTGACAAATGGAAACAAGTTCCACATGCTTATTCCTCTCACACAATCTGGCACAATGTACTTGCTCCAGTGTTGCCAGAGAGAAACAAGCAGAAGAAGACTCTTCACAAACGAGCAACTTTCATTGGCTTATAAAAACGTCATTTTTTGATGAAAACAAATTTGCTTCTGAAGTTTTGTCCGGATGGGGCCAAAGTTCTCATGTAGCAGGTGTCATGCAAATTGATCAAAAATCCAGGCATAAAATCAGGCATGAGCATTTTTCAAACTGCTTAAAATGGCAGACACTCTGGGGGTGGAGCTTACCAGTCGAAATTACAGATGTGTTCCACGTGAATCAAGGAACGTGTAGGAACAAGTCCCATGATTTTAAGCCAAACGAAGCCTGAGTTATGCTTGTTCAAATGTTTCAGTTTCAAAGAATTGCTATAGCGCCCCCATTTGAGCGATTGGAGCAAGACTGGTTTTAGTGTTATTTGGCATCCCCCTCTACCAAACTGTAAAATCTCATAAACAGATTACTTTGCATGTGTAGATTAGGGATAATAGAAGAATTTTCACAAACAAGCAATTTTCATTGGCTCGTAAAAACATCATTTTTTTCACTGAAAACAAAATTCACACTCATTTCATGTTGTATGGCTTCAAAGTTCATATGTAGGTCATTGTTATGCATTTTGATCAAAGATTGTAGGAGAAGAGACATTTTAACTGTTTTACATATGATTAAAGATGGCGGCTCATCTAAAGGTCAGAGGTCAAAAGTCAGAATACAAAAGTTGTTTGACATAAGCAGACGCATAAGTGAATATAAGTTACATTTCTGAGAGTCGAGCGGTTCATGAGTTATGAGTGTTTAAAGTTTGCAATTTCAGTTGAGTGCTATAGCGCCACCATTTGACCAGTGGTCACAGGCTTCGCATCATCACCGTTTGGCATCACCCTCTACCAGATTACCAATTTTCGCGAAAACCGACTGCACGGTTCAGCCAGAACAGCTATTTCTGGCGGAAGAAGGAGAAGGAGAAGGAAAAAAGAGACAGAAACAAGAAGGGATCAAGTCCACTTCGTGGACTGCTTGATCCCTTAATAAAAACAATAATAACCCCAAACCGACCGAAACCAACCCGCCACCGGCCCAAAACCAACCCCCGGGACAGTAGCAGTCATACAGGCCACTGTCCACACGGTCACGGTCACCGTTCCGGTCCTGACCGCCCTGCAAACCAACCGTCGGGAAGGAAGGGGACAGGAAGGTGTTGGTTAGGGTTAGAGTTGAGGTGAGTGGCTCACTCACGAGGTCCCGGGCCCACTGGCCACCCACCCACCTATTCACCCATCCACCCACTCACCCACCCACCCACCTGCCTGCCTGCCTGTCTGTCTGTCCGTCTGTCTGTAGGCCTGTCCTGCACCCTCCCCGCGGGGCGTTCCTGGCATTCGCCATGACCGGGCGGCTGTTGCGGTTCCACCTGTCGCGGTCTCCCTCCCTCCCTCCCTCCCTCTACTCGACTCGAGCCGTGTCCCCTCGACCCCAGTCCGGACGAGACGAGGCTGGCGACGATGGCAAGGGTCCTCTTGCCACGATTATGACGTCCATCGTCCTATTAGTCATATTAATTATTGGCAGTAGTAGTAGTCGTAGCAGCAGTAGTCGTAGTAGCGGCAGTAGTGCTATTCATGTTCTTAACCTTAACATTAACATTAATAAAAAGTAATAATAATAGTAGTAATGTTATCCTAATAAGGAGGATATTATTGGGATACAGGATATTAAGGGTATGAACATTGAGACTAGTAATAGTAGTCGTAGTAGCAGCCGCAGCAGTGACAGCAGCAGCAGTAGTAATAGTAATAGTAGTAATAGCAGCAGCAGTAGTAGTATTAGTACCGTTAGTAATAGTTGCAATATTAGTCGTGGTAGTAGTAGTAGTAGTAGTAGAAGTATTAGGAGTAGTAGTATTAGCGGTAGTGATGGCAGCAGCAGCAACAGTATTATTATTCGTGGTATTATTGGCCGAGATGATAATGGCGGTGGTATTAGTATTAGTGGTAGTAGCAACAGTGGCAGTAGTAGTAGTAGTAGTAGTAGTAGTAGTAGTAGTAGTAGTAGTAGTAGTAGTAGTAGTAGTAGTAGTAGTAGTAGTAGTAGTAGTAGTGATAGTAGTATTAGCAGCAGCAGCAGCAGTATTGGCCACAATGACAGTGATACTGTGGTTATTTATTCACAACGACATCACCCACAAAACACCCTCACTAAGACCGTAGGTCTAGTTAGTAGCCTATTTAAGATTGCTAGCACGTCCAACCTACGACGCCAGTAATGAATCGCTCTGTGCTCGATATACAATGTATAATCCTCGCGGCCGTCCTACACTCTCCTCGGACGGCAGAACGTGGCTTTTGGCGTCGCGTTAACAACGTGGACGAGAGCTACGCTGTAGAGGAGCGTCACCATGGAAACCAGTGACGCCAGTAGAAGAGGTGGCTCCCGTCGGCGTTGCCTACTTTCTGAGCTATGTTGAGCTTCTGTTGCAACTGCGACGGACCACGCCTACCGTTCTCGTCGTGCCCAAGGCCTAGAGACGGAAACTTAAATTCCCTAGTAGCAGTAGTAGTGGTTCACATAATTTTAATTATACACACTTTAATATGAAATGTCTTTGAAATTTGTGTCGTTTGCATGACATCATGTTTGGGGGCAATGAGGGCATTTACTGTAGTGGGAGCCTCTGTTTGTTTATAGTGAAATGTAAACATGATGGTCAATGATCTCTAGGTTTTAGTTTTTCTGCCTCTAATCTGTGATGACTCATGACTGTAGGAATTCACTTCACTGTCTGATAATAACCCGAAGAACTGACCTCATGCACACAGTGTGTGTGGGTGTGTGTGTGTTGTGTGTGTGTGTGTGTGTGTGTGTGTGTGTGTGTGTGTGTGTGTGTGTGTTGGTGTGTGTGTGTGTGTGTGTGTTGTGTCTGTTTGGGCAACGAACTGAACACGCGCGTGTGCGTACACACACACATACACACACACACACACACACACACACACACACACACACACACACACACACACACGCCTCTGTTCAGGCATTGTTGCCATGTCGGCTTAATATAAGCAACATGTTTAACTTTTTTGAGAGACGGGGGGAGTAGAGTCCCTATCTGAACTATGGAATGAACTTCCCATTGGAGTCAGAAGTACTGCTGACTCACTGTTTTATCCCTGTGATCAGATTGACCAATATGGGCTCAACCAATGAACTCAACGACTGCCCAGTGTTCTGGACAAGAAGCAAAGGGCTAAGGTTCACACCCACTCCCCTCTCCTCCCCTCATCTCTCCTCTCCTCTTAGACACTGTCCTGCACTAGGAGTGGACATCTGCAGTCTCTGTCTCAGACACGGATATCTGCAGTCTCTATCTCAGACACTGTCCTACACTAGGAGTGGACATCTGCTGTCTCCTTGCTGTTAACTCATTGTGTGCCAGTGACGGAGCATGGCGTTGTGGTGGTCTTACAGACACATCTTTGTTCTGCTGCGGTGTTTCAACGCTCTCACTGCCTCAACCTCCAGCGTTATGGTACAGTATATACTATAGCATGAATTAAATGAATATCAGAGCTAAATTTGACATCCATAACACAAAATAAATGCTTAAACATAGGTGTAATGTTACAGAGTCCACAGAAGACATGTAAATATGAAATAAATGCTTAAAGGGTAGTGAAACCCCCACCCGACATTGATTTTAGCAAAATTGATTCTCAAAAAAGTACATGAAATGTGGGCGTGGCTTATGGCGACGGGGGCGGAGTTGAACATGCATATTAATTTCTGAGTCTGGCTCAGAAAGCTGTCCGCCTCGGAAATGCAACTTTTGAAAACAGAAGTGAAATCCAGTCATCACAGGTGGAAAAAGAGCACAGATTCCGAAAATTCACGTCATATTTACTGATAAAAATGTGCTTGCTTTATACACTGGGTGTCGATAAAGTTATCCAGTGGTAGTTCTTACAGTCTAACCGACAAAAGAAGCCTCTCCTCTCTCAACACCCCCTAGCCCCTACACTGCCTGCACTCGTTAGAACACCACACACACACACACACACACACACACACACACACACACACACACACACACACACACACACACACACACACACACACACACAACGACAACGCAGGCTCTCTCTCTCTCTCCCCATCTCTCTCTCTCTCTTCTCTCTCTCTCCTCTCTCTCCTTCTCTCTCTCTCTCTCTCTCTCTCTCTCTCTCTCTTCTCGAAAAGTAAACAAGCAAGCATTTTGGCTAGCATTAGCATTGCAAACGTTCGTCTCCAAACAGCCTGTCTGTCTGTCTGTCTGTCTGTCTGCCGGTGGCTGCCTGTCTGAGTTGATACGCTGCAGAGGGAAGAGAGGAGGGGCTAACGGTTATGTGGCTGTAAGTCAGAGATTTGACATTGATGGGTCAGAAACCCTAAGCAGTGACTGCTGTCAGGCAGCCTAAAATACATTGTTTGGACTGGTCCCATGAAGTGAACGGAGTTGTCGCAACTCTGTCTATACTCATCTCTGAACCACTCTCACTTCTCACAGTCGTTGTAAAGGAACGTTCACAGTTTTATGTTATAATAATTCGAAATATAAGCCCATACATTTGAAATATCTTTGAAATGTGGCATTTATCACTTTTAATGGGTCAGTCAATGGATAGGACATGTATTTGCCCAAAGCTTTATCAGAACCAAATTAATATTCATGAGGTGTTCATGAATATTAATTAGATTGATGACGTTACGGCACACTGTAGTTCAAGTTAGTGGCGCCAAAGAAAACTTTTTCACCCGGAAAAGGGAAATACACCAAAATCCCGCAAAATGCCCCAAATCTCTAAAAATACAAGCCCCTTGTAGCTAGGTGTAATGTTAGAGTCCACAGACGACATGTAAATATGAAATAAATGCTTAAACATGTACTATAGGTGTAATGTTAGAGTCCACAGAAGACATGTAAACATGAAAGAAATGTTTAAACATGTAGCTATAGGTTAGAGTCCACAGAAGCATGGGCGGATTGGCCCAAGGGAATACTATGACTTTTCCCTGTGGCCTGCATCAGCATTTTTTAAATAGAAGTCCAGGGCAGGCCAGATCCAGGGAAACTAGCATTCAGATACACATTAATCAAAGGAGGCAGAAATCCTCCCTGATCATGTCCTGGGGAAAGTAATGTGCTATTAACTGGAACAGTGAAACAACTTCTTACATGTCTCACAATGTAGTAAGTATGCTACTTGCTACTTTGTGTCATCTTCTGTCACATATTGTCACATGATACAATTGATCAACAGACAGGTTTAGCCGCTGTTTCAGTGCCTTCTGTAGTCGACTAGTAGACTAGTCTACTAGTTGACTACTCTACTAGTAGACTAATAGATAGTCGACTAGGTGTTTAAAGCCATAGTGTAAAACAGGTCCCTAAGTTCC
>CM076977.1:52899659-52902159 GCA_039105355.1 Benthosema pterotum
CCTGAAGAAAAGGTTCTAGAGACTAAACGAAGCGTCTGTGTGTCTGTCTGTAGGGAAATCAGCGCCATATAGAACGCAAGCTCAAATATAGCTATACACTACCGTAAATTTCCGTGACTATTAGCCGCTGATGTTTTTGTCCTCATGCTTTTTACCTCGGACAGTTATTACAACGTAGCCACTGTATGTTGTTGTTCAGGCCTACTCTACCCTTACTGATGTTTACAACTTGACTGGTTTACTGATGTGACAGTTTGAATTTTTACTGTCTGTCTTCTGAATAGGGGACTGAGTAACTGCAAATTGGTGAATGTTAATAGTGGGCCCTTGAACAATCAAAAAGGTTGAAAACCACTAGTGCTGAACTATGAATGTAGCTTGTTCGTTTGGTGCGGCAATTAAATAGGTCAGCGTGCGGCTCCTAGTAGCTGGATCTAAGTCAGTAAAATTTGCCTTAGATTCAGATTATTATGCTGATGTCGGCTTATAGTCGTGCGGCTTATAGATGGAAAAATCAGTATTTTGCCCCAAATTTAGCTGGTGCGGCTTATATTCAGGTGTGGCTTATATTCAGGTGCGGCTTATATTCAGGTGCGGCTTATATTCAGGTGTGGCTTATATTCAGGTGCGGCTTATATTCAGGTGCGGCTTATATTCAGGTGCGGCTTATATTCAGGTGCGGCTTATATTCAGGTGCGGCTTATATTCAGGTGCGGCTTATATTCAGGTGTGGCTTATATTCAGGTGTGGCTTATACTCCAGAAATTACGGTATGTCTGTTGTATTTGGGTTTTTGTCTAAAAAGTTTCCACAATTAACTCCTAATTCTCAACAGCCAAAAGTTTAAGAACTGCAGATTCTGTCTGTGACTCAACAGATTCTGTCTGTGACTCAACAGACTCTGAAACTCCAAACTGTCAGTATATAGTAGTAGTTTTTACACCAGTCAGGGTACATAATGTACCTGTGTTGTGACACACACACACACACACACACACATACACACACACACGCACGCACGGACGCACGCGCGCACGCACGGACGCACGCACGGACGCGCACGCACGCACACACACACACACACACACACACACACGCACACACACACAGCTGCTTGTTGATCTTGCTAGAGTTTCTTGACAGTTGCTGCAAGAATATAAAAATAGCGTTTTCCCCTCAGTCTGTTCAGACCATCAAACTCCAGCTCTGAGTTTTACCCTTTGCTCAGCCAATAAAATTGTCAAATCTGCACTAATATTCGCACACAAACACAAAGCTAGGCACAGGCGCGTCTAGCGCCCCTCATTTTATATTTATTTATTTTTTTAATCCCAAATTAATTTAGTCATTAATGTTCAAGGTTCAAGGTTTTTATTTGTCACTCCAGTGTATGTCAGGACATATACAGGGATGAAATAACGTTTCCATTTTCCACAGTGCAGCAAGACAAGACAATAGTCAAGACAGTAGACAGTGCAATAAGACAATAGTCAAGACAGTAGACAGTGCAATAAGACAATAGTCAAGACAGTAGACAGTGCAATAAGACAATAGTCAAGACAATAGACAGTGCAATAAGACAAAGTCGAGACAACATATAGACGAGACAAACAATAGTGCAGCAGACCAGTAAAGTGCAAACAGTACACCTAACTTGAGGTGAAGGTGCTAAGCTAACCAGGTGTGATAAAGTGGCAGTAGTGTGAAGCTAACAGACAGCTAGACAGGACATATAACTACTAGAAACTACTACTAGAAACTACAGTATACTACAGCTAGAAACTACAACTAAAAATCTAAAGCTATATACGAGACTACATAGCTACAACTGAACAAACAAACAACGTTCCTGCAAACAAAAGAAAGGATAAACCATTGAAAACCTTTCCTACTCTTCCTCTCCAGCCTTTACTTGGAATCAGAGAAGCATTAATGTTCTTGGTATTAATTAAACATCATTCAGTAATGAAATGAGTCGACGTTTTTCCTCTGGGAGGAAAATAAACAAGTAAACAGAAACACTTTTGATGTGTTATGTTTTCCTCCCAACCAGGGAATGGTTTACCAGTGTCCTGTATATATTAATATTATATAAGTTTATTCTCATTAACACTTTATACCGACATTAATTAATGAAACTATGCTGTATGATCACTCTGTGTCATGTCACAGATCTTATTTATATCAGCATTCAAGTCATTCTCCCCCTAGATACCCTCACATGTTCTCCCTGTGTCCCCTAGGGTAGATACCCTCACATGTTCTCCCGTGTCCCCTAGGGTAGATACCCTCACATGTTCTCCCTGTGTCCCCTAGGGTAGATACCCTCACATGTTCTCCCCGTGTCCCCTAGGGTAGATACCCTCACATGTTCTCCCCGTGTCCCCTAGGGTAGATACCCTCACATGTTCTCCCCGTGTCCCCTAGGGTAGATACCCTCACATGTTCTCCCTGTGTCCCCTAGGGTAGATACCCTCACATGTTCTCCCCGTGTCCCCTA
>CM076977.1:52907159-52949659 GCA_039105355.1 Benthosema pterotum
TCCGATCTGATCCCACTCCGTTCTGGGGACAGGAGATCTCGGGCCGCCGCGAACTCGGACCGAGCAAAACTGCGGAGATCTCGGCTAGGTGGTGTGGAGAAGTCGGCTAGGTGGTGTGGAGAAGTCGGCTAGGTGGTGTGGAGAAGTCGGCTAGGTGGTGTGGAGAAGTCGGCCAGGGGGTGTAGAGAAGTCGGCCCATTAGACATGCATAGGCACCTTTATCACTGCATATCATAGACATGCATAGGCACCATTATCACTGCATATCAACCATTATCAGGCCATATACCAACCATCATCAAGTCTTTTATGCTTGATATGTCTTGCTGTTGTGACAATAGACATGTATATAGGCACCATTATCACTGCATATCAACCATTATCAAGTCATGACAATAGACATGTATAGGCACCATTATCACTGCATATCAACCATTATCAAGACATATGCATGTTCAATAATACTATATTATATTATAATGTTACATTATACTTAAACATCTGAATTACGTAATTTTCATTTCCCAATTGTGGGAAACAGTACACAGCAAAAATTGGAGAGTTAAAATTTCAGGGTTACATATTTCAGAGTTGATTTCAACTCCCAAAGTGTATTTCAACACCTTTAGAGTTAAATTGGCTTCAGTGTTGGAGTTATTTCATAGAGTTTGATCATGTCAGAGTTGTCTGGAGTTAATTTTACTTTAAAGTTATTGAAGCCATTAGCAAGCAATTTCACCTCGGGTCCAAGTGTGAACATACCCTCAGCAATTATTAGTCAATCACATCACTTTTGCTGGACCAGGGAAACAAAGCAGTCAATTCACTAGATCAACATGACAATTAATCTTCTACATTCTGTTGTAGCCTTAAAAAGTGCACAATAATAAGGATAATGATATACAAGGGCCTAAAACAGCTGACACTAGCTCACTAAGTAACTAACTATTCCACAGACATGGGCCGACCTCTCCACTCCCCCCGGCCCGACCTCTCCACAGCCGCGGCCCGACCTCTCCACTCCCCCGGCCCGACCTCTCCACAGCCGCGGCCCGACCTCTCCACAGCCGCGCGGCCCGACCTCTCCACAGCCGCGGCCCGACCTCTCCACACGATTCGGGCCGACTTCGCGGCGGGCCGACTTCTCGTGCGACCGTTCTGCAGCCTAGAGAGAACACAGAAACAGATCTATAGGTCCATAGAGAACCCTAACCCTAACCCTAACCGTTCCTACGTCGGCCCTGGGCCAGCAGCGGATCTGATCCACTCCGTTCTATAGAGAACACAGAAACAGATCTGATCCCACTCCGTTCTATAGAGAACACAGAAACAGATCTGTACCACTCCGTTCTATAGAGAACACACAGAAACAGATCTGTACCACTCCGTTCTATAGAGAACACAGAAACAGATCTGAACCACTCCGTTCTATAGAGAACCCTAACCCTAACCGTTCCTACGTCGGCCCTGGGCCAGCAGCGGATCTGATCCCACTCCGTTCTGCAGCCTAGAAACACAGAACCACAGAATCAGATCTATAGGTCCATAGAGAACCCTAACTCTAACCCAGAACCACAGAAACAGATCTATAGAGAACCCTAACCCTAACCCTAACCCTAACCGTTCCTACGTCGGCCCTGGGCCAGCAGCGGATCTGATCCCACTCCGTTCTGCACCCTATATAGAGAACACACAGAAACAGATCTGTACCACTCCGTTCTATAGAGAACACAGAATCAGATCTGTACCACTCCGTTCTATAGAGAACACAGAAACAGATCTGAACCACTCCGTTCTATAGAGAACCCTAACCCTAACCGTTCCTACGTCGGCCCTGGGCCAGCAGCGGATCTGATCCCACTCCGTTTCACAGCCTAGAGAGAACACAGAAACAGATCTGTACCACTCCGTTCTATAGAGAACACAGAAACAGATCTGAACCACTCCGTTCTATAGAGAACCCTAACCCTAACCGTTCCTACGTCGGCCCTGGGCCAGCAGCGGATCTGATCCCACTCCGTTCTGCAGCCTAGAGAGAACACAGAAACAGATCTATAGATCTATAGAGAACCCTAACCCTAACCGTTCCTACGTCGGCCCTGGGCCAGCAGCGGATCTGATCCCACTCCGTTCTGCACCCTATATAGAGAACACACAGAAACAGATCTGTACCACTCCGTTCTATAGAGAACACAGAATCAGATCTATAGATCTATAGGTCCATTTGCAAGGGTCCATTTGGTTTCATTTTTGAGTTCTCAAGAGTTACATCTGGTTAACCAACTTAGCTGGGGACCACCTGGAACCCTCTCAGGGACCACTGGTGGTCCCCGGACCACCTGTTGAAAACCCCTGGCCTAGAGAACACAGAAACAGATCTATAGATCTATAGAGAACACAGAAACAGATCTATAGATCTATAGAGAACACAGAAACAGATCTATAGATCTATAGAGAACACAGAAACAGATCTATAGATCTATAGAGAACACAGAAACAGATCTATAGATCTATAGAGAACACAGAAACAGGTGCTGTTTCTCTGTCGCTCAGTGAATCATCATCTCTACCGTCTTTCATGTTCCATTAAATGATTTCCAATGAATAATTTATTAAGGTGTTCCTTTGTGGTTGAGTTTTAATGCAGGGGTCCCCATAATATGACCCAGGGGTCGGTCAGGGACCCCTGCACAATACCAGAGATACATTATCTTTCTGATCTCTTTAATGCACACATAGTGTCTGTGCCTGGATGAATGGTTAATTATGCACTGAGCTGCCACTAACAGCTGGAATGGAGAATGATGAAATGCTGTTGGTTTAGTGGTGCCACAGCTGTAGCCTAGTTAGTTAGTAGCAGTAGTAGTGTTTCACATCATTTTTAATAGAAGCACTTGTTGTTTTGCATGCCATAGTGTTTGGTGGGACAGTCAGGGCATTTAGGGGGACATTGCCCCCCCCATGCCCATGCCTAGATCCGCCCCTGCATCCATCCATCCATCCATCCATCCATCCATCCATCCATCCATCCATCCATCCATCCATCCATCCATCCATCCATCCATCCATCCATCCATCCATCCATCCATCCACACAGACAAACAGAGAGGATTGGCTGTAATCCTCTGAGGCTTCAGGCCATGGATTGTCTGATTGTGTTTGCCTGGCTACCGTCAGGGGGGGGGGGGGGGGGGGGGGGGGGGGGGGGGGGGGGGGGGGGGGGGGGGGGGGGGGGGGGGTGAGGGGGGCGGGGCACACTAAAATATTTTATATAGACCTATGTTTTTTGTCTTGTCATTTACTTTTAAAGATACAATTAGGCACCGTAAACAATCTTTTTCATTATGCTATAGTTGTTTTAATAGCGTGTCTGTGTGTGTTGCGCAGGTGCACGCAAATGCTCAGGCAAATGGTGCATGCACGTGTCTTAAAGGGGAATTCCACTCATTTTCAATATTTTACTATGTCATTAATACACCTTAGAGATGTTGTGTGGACATGGTAAAAAAAAAAGAAAAAAAAAGTCCTCCCCAGTCCGTTTTCCTAGAAATGGAGGTCTGGGGGAAAAAAATAAAATAAAATAAAATATCATGGTGAAATGATGACATCATCAAAATGTGTTTCACCATGTTACTGAGTTTCCTTTTTTCAGAGAGTGTACAAATGGAACCAAATGGAAAATGAAAGTGAAACTGGGTGGAATTCCCCTTTAAGAGGCGTCCCCCCACTACAACACTGCTGGGTACCCTCCGGGGGGGTGTCGGGGAGGGGGGGGGGTCAGAGGGTAACACTGTGTATCCGTAGCGTTATGAGACAGACGCCGATGACAGCTGAATACTCTGTTCATTCTATCTCACTCTCTAGGACAGCTGTTTTCAACAGGTGGTGGTCCTCTCAGGGACCACCAGTGGTCCCTGAGAGGACCAAATCCAAATCCATTTGGTTTCATTTTCACTCTCTCAAGAGTTAAAATATTCATCTGAATTAGCACTATTTAATTTAAGAAGTCTACAATGTTTTGTTTGCAAAATCCAGCCTGGAATTGTGAACAAAACCAAAAGAATTCTTTAGTTTTAAGGTCTTTGGGGCTATACTAAAATGTCATCAAATGGTGGTCCGTGGCTCAAATGCTGAATAAATGGTGGTCCATGGAGTCCAAAAGGTTGAAAACCACTGCTTTAGACTCTTAAAAGGATCCCTGCATGAGATAAATATGGATAATACATTATACTTGCCCTCTATGACTATAATTGAACATTTAAAACACATACAATAAGCTCCTTAGTTTAAAAATAGTTAATGTTTTTATCCCATGGTGGCCGCCATTTTACCAGCCTGTCACATGACCTGTCACTGTGATGACGTCACAGTAGATCTGTTGTATAGAACATAGTATGGAACGTTAGATGATTATACAGGATTAAAACGTAAAACATCAAAGTATATACACTGTTCTGTTTGTAATGACAATGGTGATTGGCGACCCCCGCTGGTGAAATAAAAGAACTGTAAATGGACCATAGGAAGAGGAACATGTATAGTTGTTTACATTCCATTCCATTCACTTCTACTGCGGAGCAATGCACTGTGACGTCATCACAGTGACAGGTCATGTCTCCCAAAAAACGCCTGTTACCATGGCATGGTGCCATGTGGTCCTCCAAAAAACGCCTGTTACCATGGCATGGTGCCATGTGGTCCTCCAAAAAACGCCTGTTACCATGGCATGGTGCCATGTGGTCTCCCAAAAAACGTCTGTTACCATGGCATGGTGCATGTGGTCCTCCCAAAAAACGCCTGTTACCATGGCATGGTGCAGTGGTCCTCCCAAAAAACGCCTGTTACCATGGCATGGTGCCAGTCCCCCAAAAAATGCCTGTTACCATGGCATGGTGCCAGTCCCCCAAAAAACATCTGTTACATGGCATGGTGCCATGTGGTCCCTCCCAAAAAACGCCTGTTACCATGGCATGGTGCCATGTGGTCTCCCAAAAAACGCCAGTTACCATGGCATGGTGCCATGTGGTCCTCCAAAAAACGCCTGTTACCATGGCATGGTGCCATGTGGTCCTCCAAAAAAACGCCTGTTGCCATGGCATGGTGCCATGTGGTCCTCCAAAAAACGCCTGTTGCCATGGCATAATGCAATGTGTTCCTCCAAAAAACGCCTGTTACCATGGCATGGTGCCATTTGGTCCCCGCACCTCACCGCTGCCCATTATGCACCATTATCCCAAGCAGGAAGCTCCCTGCAACGAACTGAATGATCATTTCCATGCAGGCAATCAACTCTGTTTAATTGACCAATTTAAATACGTTTTAATTTGAATGAAAAAACGTTGTTTTTTTTCCTGCATTATGAAAATGGACCACTTGGACTCTGGCTGAGACACGAATGTGAACTTTGTGAGCAGAGAGCAGTGTTGCCAACTTGGTGGATTTGTCGGAAAATCTAGAGATTTTTTGCTGGTGAGTTGGGGTGAAATTGTTTGACAGGCGCCAGAGATAAAACCCTCATGTTTCACCATCTTTTCCTCCTATGACAGTGGTTTTCAACCAGTGGTCTCCAGGCTAAATGATGGACAGTTGGTTAACCAGATGTAACTCTTTGAGAGCGTAAAAATGAAACCAAATGGACCTGCAAGGGTTGATTTGGTTTCATTTTTACGCTCTCAAGAGCTTCATTTTTACACTCTCAAGAGTTAAAATATTGATTTATCATGTGTTAGTCCAAGTCTACACAACTAGAGAATGTAGAAGATTAATGGTCATTACATTCTCTATAGTTGTGTGCTTCCGTCTCTAGTGCTTCCCTTCAGCATCTAGCGCATTCTGGTGCGTTTTGGAAGTGCTACTAGTGCATTTTGGCTTTTGCCAGTTGGCAACACTGGCAGAGAGACGTGGAAACATCACAGCCACAACAATGACATTCTGTGAAAAAAAAAAAACCTTCACTTTTCACAGCTGGAGATGACGATCGTTTTCCACTTCACCAGCAGAGCAGACACTTTGACAGGCTTTATTGAGGTCACAGATTTGGACAAATGAAGTTTTCTGTCAAAACTACTTGTCAGTCTGCAGGTGAACGACTTCCATTATTGTCTTCATTGTGTCTTTCCCTCTGAGATAAGTGTGATTGCACCGATGTGCACCGATGTCTGAGCGGTGAGTGTGAGTAGTGGTGAACGTGTGATGGATATAGATGTGAGTAGTGGTGAACGTGTGATGGATATAGATGTGAGTAGTGGTGAACGTGTGATGGATATACCGTAAAATACCAAATAACAGCCCTTACTCAAACACCCGCCCACTACCAAATAACCGCCCATGTCCCCACACCATTTTGCTTAAAACATATTAAATACTATTATAGTGTATGTCGTTTGCAGACCTCCTCATTTCTGCCTGATGTGCACCATGCCGTCAGCATATCGCATGTCACAATGCGACAGCAGTTCTCCACCTCCCCAAAATACATGTTTAATTCTGCCATACACAGCCACAATACAACGATTTTTTTTAAAACTCAGACTGCGTATTCTGTCAAACGTTTAGGTCTACTGTCATTTCGTGCACCGATCTACGTTTGCGCACACGCACTCACCATACTGAATCCAAGCTCACCATACTGAATCCAAGCGTCAGCGCAGCGCTTCGACTCCGCGATGCGCTGTTGAGATTAGATGATTGAGATTTCAAATGTCCCTTCCTCACTCGTTTTTCAAGCGATTGCTGTATATTCCTACTCGTAAATACAGTGTACATTTTATATATTTTATATTTTCAATGGTATAGCTATAGGTCACGTTTTATATGACTTCATCAAACAATATGAAGAGAGAATCGTCCTGTAGGCTACGCAGTTTAGAGCGAGCACACGTGCTTTGGGCCCTACTCTTGTCTTAATTAGTATAGGTGCTTTCCCAGCGGTTCATTTGATTGATTTGATTGAAAAACTGGGCACCATGTATTCTGTAAGGCCAAACCTCAATTGAAAGAATATACTGAGGCTATATATTACAATATTCTAAAATGTAAAAAGTTACACAGCTGTGCAGTGTGCAACCAATTAAGTAATTACAGTCAATCATGCCAGTCTGAATCTGGGTCAGATCTATTAAGCAATGCTGCCTATAAGGTCTCCTATTCTAAATATTAAATCAAAAAGTCAATAACTTTGCCTGCTATACATATGTTTATTATACCTTTTAATTTTGCACTAAAAACATGTTCAACAGAAACTGTAATGAAATAATGGCCCTGTGCAGGACGGTGCAAAAATAAATAACAGCCTACTGCAAATAACAGCCCAGTACCTAATAACCGCCCGGGGTCCGAATGGATTTTGCATAATAACAGCCCGGGCTACTATTTGGTATTTTACGGTAGATGTGTTATAGTGGTGAACGTGTGATGGATATAGATGTGTTAGTAGTAGTGGTGATTGTGTAAATTTTAATTAAATTATTATTTTTTTTTTTATTATCTATTGTCTAATTTATTGATTTATTATTCATCGATTACTTATTCCTTATGGTTGGGATAAATCCCTTAACTCCCTTTAAAATACAAAATCCAGTACCATCAGTTGGTCTACATATCCTGGATACCAGTCAGTTTTTTTTTTACCTTAACATAAACCAAACCTGATCCTGAACACAACATGATAGGGATAAAACAAAACATTACAGCGGCCACAAAAAACTGTGTCTATCTAATCACATGCAACAAATGCAAGTTACAATATGTAGGGGAAACCAGAAACACAATAGCGGATAGACTTAACCAACATAGATATAAAATAAATAATAATAATAATAATCATAAAAAATGGCAAAGAGATGTCGCTAATAGTAGAACATTTTATGGGACATGGAATTGAGGCCATGGAAGTGTGCGGATTAGAATCCAATCAAACATGGACAAGGGAGAGAGGAAGTTTGCAGAAAAACAATGGATTTTAAAACTGAATACAACATTTCCACAGGGCTTAAACCACTATGAAAGATAATTAAGATTATTTATCGCAGACCTATAGACTCCTTCAACGAAGATGGCGAATGCAAATATTCTCTGTATTGTACTCGTACATAATGTTGTAAGATACAAAACATTGAAGTCTTTTACCACAAACCTAACCTAACCCCAACCCTAACCCTAACCGGATTATATCAAATTTATCTATGTACAAAACTATTTATATATATATGCACGTACATAGAAATTAAATAAATAAATAAATAAATAAATAAATAAATAAATAAATAAATAAATAAATAAATAAATAAATAAATAAATAAATAAATAAATAAATAAATAAATAAATAAACACACCTAAGACATATATACATATTAGTGATGCGCGGGTCAGGGTTTTTTATGACCCGCGGGTCCCGCCTGTTATAATATTCTGACTCGGCCCAGCCCGCCCCGCAGCATTAGATTCATTTTCATGACTCGACTCGGCCCGCAGCCCGCCGACATTAAATACACGCCAAATATGCCTAAGAAAGCGGCTTTTATGTGATAAAAAAGCTTTTCTTGCGTCTTATAACACTGACAAGCATGGTAGTGGGGTCCCACGACACACCGTCATTTACAACTCTTGTAAAAGTTTGACTTTCGCTTCTAATTTGTAGATGATGACCTATAGAACAATTTTAGTTCGAGTGGCCCATCTGTAGATGAAAAAAATATGCATTTTTTGCCTAATTTCAAAATTGACCAAAATCGGATTTTTGTTTTTCTTAAAGTCTTTATTTTCTCACAATTGCTGTTTTTTTCTTTTTTTTTTCATTTGCTATATCTAGTCAATACTAACCCAGGAATTAACTGGATTTCAAATATTAATGTTTGGAATATGATATGGAAAAAATGGACGCCCATGTACATCAAATTACTTCAAATGGCACCTAATTTAAATTCTGTTGAACCTAGAAGGATGAAGTTAATGCCTACCTATCATGAATGAGTAATGGTATAAATTGTAAATAAATAGAAACAATACAGTATTGGGGGGATTAAAGTTAGGCATACCCACTTATAGCCCAGCCTCTGTGTGAAAATTGTGCACTTTTCAATGAAAGCATGACATCTGGCACAAAGTTAAAGCCTGCCATAAGGAATTGTTTGGCTATGGGTCTGTGATGACAGCTATGGTGGCCACTATCTGCTGTTATTTTACCAATTCAGCTCATACAACATACAATCTTGATTCTGATGACAAAACATTTTCAAGGATTATGATTTTTTATAAAATGCTAGATAATAGTCAAATCATCAAAATGTGTAATATAATGTATTGATGTAGGCAGTAAATCCATGTCTTCTATCTACCCTATATGTGAAAATCAAGTGAGCCCATGAAATCAGCTGACATATTCTTAGTACTCACTCCAACTCAAACCAGCTCTACCCGATTGACCAGTACCCAGTGAGGTCCAGAACACCAGTCTGTGTACTTCTAACCAGATCCCCATCCAGATCCAACACCAGTGTACTTCTAGCCAGATCCCCACCCAGATCCAACACCAGTCTGTGTACTTCTAGCCAGATCCCCACCCAGTCCAACACCAGTCTGTATACTTCTAACCAGATCCCCATCCAGATCCAACACCAGTCTGTGTACTTCTAGCCAGATCCCCACCCAGATCCAACACCAGTCTGTGTACTTCTAGCCAGATCCCCCACCCAGATCCAACACCAGTCTGTGTACTTCTAGCCAGATCCCCATACAGATCCAACACCAGTCTGTGTACTTCTAGCCAGATCCCCATCCAGATCCAACACCAGTCTGTGTACTTCTAGCCAGATCCCCATCCAGATCCAACACCAGTCTGTGTAATTCTAGCCAGATTCCCACCCAGAACCTACACCAGTCTGTGTACTTCTAGCCAGATCCCCACCCAGATCCAACACCAGTCTGTGTACTTCTAGCCAGATCCCATCCAGATCCATACAGTAAAAGCTGTCTGGTGAAAACCCCTGCTGAAGTCTGTACCTTCACACACAAGCTAGTTGACAGGAAAATAGTCATACTCAAAGTAGTTATATTGCACCATGGTGACCATTCTTTTCGACTCTCATGTCCTTCTTGAAGATGGTTCGGAATGCATAATGCTTCTCCCCATGAAGACTCAACAACAATGTCAATTGAAGGAGCCTTCACCTCATGATACCTGGTGCTGGTGAGAAACTGTCTCCTGTATATAGCCTCCAAAACAAATGCAGACACTTGGCTAGACTGCCACAGTTTGAAAGGGTCAAGCCCCTAATCCTGATTGCGGCAGTCAACCCCACCTAATCACACAAACCGGGCCTCCAGATGAGCCAGCAGCCATCTGCACAAGTCTGGGTTGGACCTTGCAGGGCTGAGCTAGAGACTTGGAAAGAAACCTTCAGCAAAGACAATGGCATTGACATAGTTGACATAGCCCCAGAACACTGAGGCCATAAGAAGTGAGGAGAAACTCTGGCTGGAAGCCCTCACCCCACCTCATCCTTTAGACCTCGTCCTTGAAAACGTAGGATTAGTTACCAGAATCAGGATCAGAGAATTTAATTACTGTTAAAATATCAGCAGGTGGTGGCCATTATGAGAAATATCTACCATGGTCACAGGACAAATGCAAATAGTACCACTGAATTCCTCATCATTGACAATGTGGGACTATTTACTAGAATTAATATTTTAGAAAATAGCTGTCAGGATTACCAAGGGACAAATCTGTGATGGTGCCATAGCCAACAATGCTCCTAATGACATGCTCCAACTGTGTTCCAAAATTCATGCTGTTATCATCAAAATACTGCACATAGAGGCTGGACTACGTGCTATTCTTGTGGATACACACAAGGGGGTGGGGAGGGGGGGGGCTGGGGTAATATGGTCTAAATTACTAAATACTACTTCTGAATGTGAATATGTCATATTGGATAAGTTACGACAGTCTTATATCATATTTTGGAAGCCCCCCCCCAATAATCTTTATCTGCGTGCTGGCCACTCTAACCAAAATGGTTACCTCACCTAGAATTTAGTATTGAAAGTTAAACTTTTAAAGTTGTAAACGACAACTAAAATTAACATGGAGATGGAAACTCATTTCGGTTTTAGCTGATTTAGCTTGTTTTGCTTGCTATTTTGTCGATATACACCAATAATGGATGAAAAAATATATTTTATGTGTAATTAGGTTTAGGTAGCAAATGCTACTACCTCCTGATTGTGAATCCATAGATATCCCATATGTACAGATTGGACAATTTGATCAAAAAGTTACAACAGTTTACCATGTTTTGGTAGGGTTGGCACCTTGTTACGCCCCCTACAGGCCAAATATTTAATTTGTGTGCGGGCCACTCGAACCAAAATGGTTCTATAGACCCTCACCAACAAATTAGGACTGAAAGTGAAACTTTTACAAGAGTTGTAAATGGCATCCACATTTAACATGGAGACGAAACCCCACTATGGACATCATCACATCACAACATGCGACATAAACGTGTGCGAAGAGAGGACGAAAACAGAGACGCGCCCACCACACTCACTCTCTCTCTCACACACACACACACACACACACACACACACACACACAAACACACACACACACACACACACACACACACACACACACAGTGCCGATTCTGGCCTCCTAGGGGCCCTAAGCAGTTTTTTTACTAGGGGCCCTGCTTCTCAGGCGCTGATTTTGGCTTTTTGTTATTTTGGCCATTTTTTGCGGGGAAATACATTATAGATAGCTTAACACACACACACACACACTCTCTCTCCCTCTCTCTCTCTCTCTCTCTCTCTCTCTCTCTCTCTCTCCCCAATGTTTCCTTTTCAAATGAATGTATTTATTGCTACTTCAATCCTGACCAACAACAACAACAACAACAACAACACTATGAAACTGTCTCTTATGTAGAGATGTAGCAGGTCTAGAATAGGGACAAATAAGAGTTGAAAATACTTTGTTCACTGTCAAAGTATTGTAGGCTACAGTAACCAACACATTCTGTGTAGTAGCCACATACACATCACAGAGACTCTATGATGTGACTGGCTTCATGAAGTGAACGGAGTTGACATAACTGTCTATATCCATAATACTCTAAGCTTTGGCATGCCGCATAGGAGATATTATTATTGACAAAATACAACAAGCTTGTATCTCTGCCACCAAAAAAACAACAACACAACAACACACTACCGACAGCCCAGCATTTAACAGCACAACTGAAAACTGCAGTCATTCATAGCGTTAGCCTGCCAGCCTACCTGACTGCTGCTGCTCCTTTTTTCATATCCTGAAGTAATGATGTTGTTGACCAAACATGCTAAGAAAAGGGGGGGGGGGGGCGTTTCTGCGTGGTGTAAAAAAAAACGCGACAGCGGGCATGATTCAAGTAACGCTGTTTACGGAAGAAAATTTCCCTCTACGTACAGAACTACCATGCACTAGAGTGGTTACGTTCGCCGCTGTACGTTATTTGCGTAAGTGCTCGCGATTCAATAAACGTACATGGGCCCGATGTACGCTATTTGCGTAAATAACAGTTCTTTCAATTAGTTATTTACTCAGAGCTGGCGGGGGGCCTTTGTGGAATCGGGGGCCCAACGCAGGCTGCGTAGTCTGCGTATAGGAAGAATCGGCGCTGCACACACACACACACACACACACACACACACACACACACAACACACACACACACACACGCACAATGCGACGATGCGAGGACTTAATTTTTACACACGTGTGCAACTCAGAGAAACAAGACAGCAGCGATGCGTCCGTGCATCGCAGATATAGCCTACATTATATAACACAACAACAACAGTTCTGGAGTCTGAAGACACAATGCTGAAACGCTAGTAAAAACCAGAAGAAAACTCACCGCTGTTGTCGCGCAGGGAAAAGAAAGTTTGCAAGTGAAAAGCACTGCAGTACGTGCAGAGAGTGTTGGAAAGGGGCAGGGGCTGACAACCCAAAGGGCATCTGGACAAAAATAGCTCTCAGAACGTCGCGCTGTCGCGCACTGAGAGCTTGTAGATTCTAGTAGATTTTCGTAGACTACATTTGGGGCTGCAGCCCAGCACCCTTTAGCTAAAGATGGAGTTGTGTAACAACATGCAGAGCATTTGTTTAGTAAAAGGGCAGGGGCGGGAGCCCCTCTCATCTGTCTGTGCACGTCCCTGATGGTGATGATTGTAGGCTAAAGCCAGCTACTGCTACGTTACAGTACGTTACTGACTGCTTTGTTGAGAGCGATCTGTAAGTAGGCTTCTAAAGTAGCTGTTTGTGGATTTATTGGGTCACACTGGAGGATATACCAACCACCACAGCAACATGCAACAATCAGGTAGGATGCGCAAATGTTCTCCCAGGACTTGTGTTTAAGACAGTCATTTTGAAAACTCCCATTATACATTATTTGACCCGCCCCAACCCAGCCCGCGAATAAAGTGAACATTTCTTGACTCGACCCAACCCAGCCCGCGGGTAACCCGCGGGACCCGCGGGGTCACGGGTCGACCCGCGCATCACTAATACATATATATACACCTGAACATGTGCCTTCATGGACACATGCATACGTCAAACAGGGATCGGAGAAGGTCCCTGCTGGACCAGTCCGTGGTAAGGCGGGGTGACGATGAGCGGTTCTACCATCATCTCTCATTGAATCCCAGAGGGACCCTTGTTTGGAGTCTTGAGATCCAGAGGAACTCCTGCCTCCTCCTGCGGGCAACGGACCACCCCGGTAGGTGTTGGAGGATTAAAATGGTGAGAAATTTGGTGCCGTGGGTCATGAAATGGGACACAAGAGCCGTCGTGGTTTGGCGATGGTGGTTATTATTATATAGGTGCTGGGTGAGACGGGTTTGGAGTGAGTGTTGTGTCTCACCCATGTACCTGCGACCACAATGTTGGCATGTTATTAAATAAACCACGTTGCGGTCCTGTGGGGAGGCCCGACGTGGAATTCTGATGGCCAGGCCCTTGTGCCGGAGGGGGAATTTTTGTTCAAAATGGGGGTGGGGTTCTTGTTTTTTGTGGGGGTTGACTGGGGGTAATCTGCTGTGGACTAAAATATCTTTAAGATTGGGGTTCTTACGGAAGGCCGAAATGATTTTGGGGTTTGGGGTGGTTCCAGAAGGTTCGAAAATGGAGTTAAAATTTTGTTTGAGGGCTTTGTTTGCCTCGACTGCCAAATTATTGTAGGTGGTTACTATTGGGATAATTTTGGTCCGTACCGGGGTGTGTCCGCGTCCCCGAAGCTCCGAGGAGATCCTCCGCAGGAAGGCCCTGGTGTATCCCCTGGATCCCAAGACTCCAAACAGCAAATTTTTTGCTTCTTGGAGGTCCTCCTTCCTGCTGCAAATCCGTTCGAACCTGAGCAGTTGGGATTTTACAATGCCTCGAAAGGTATGGGGGGGGGTGAAAGCTGTTTTTGTGGAGAAGGGCATGTGTGTCTGTTTTCTTGAAGAAGATTTTGGTGTCCAATTGGTGGGTAAGATGAAATTCGGGGCCTTTAAAGGTGGTGATGTCCAGGAAATCGATCGAATTGGGATTTAGGGTGTATTTGAGGGTAATGGAGGCCGAGAAGTTGTCCAGGTGGGCAAAGAAATCCTGGAATTCATTCTGAGAATGGGGCCAGACTCCCCAAATGTCGTCCAGGAAACGGAGGTAAATCGTGGGTTTCAGTTCGCACCCGGCCAGGGCCCCCTCCTCCCATTGGGCCATGTAGAGGTTGGCCAGGGCCGGGGCGAACCTCTTACCCATAGCCACCCCTCTCACTTGGAGATAAGTTTCCCCTTCAAACTCAAATTCATTTTGGAGTAGAGTGATGCTCAACAGTTCCAGAATCCGCCCATCGTCCCTCCCCGGATCCGGGTGTCTGTTGAAGGCAGCCCTGACAGCCCTCAACCCTTCATGGGCATCAATGTTCGTGTATAGGGAGTCTACGTCCAGGGTGAATAGTAGGTCATTTGGGTCTAATTCGAGGGTTTTAATTTTTTCTAGGAAATGGTATGAATCTTTGATGTAGCTGGCATGGAGGGTGGAAAGGGGGTTTAAGAAGGAGTCAAGGTATTCCGAAATGCGTTCTGTCTCACTCCCGCAGTCAGACACGATCGGTCTGCCCGCGGGGGTATCATGGGGGAAGGGCCAAGAGGCGGGATCTTTATGGATTTTGGGGAGGAAGTAGATGGTGCGGGGTATGGGGGATTTGTCTCCAATAAGGTAGGTGAATTGTTTGGGGGTTATGTGGCCAGATTGCTGTAAGAGGGTTAGGGTCGAATTGATTTTTGAAGCAGTTTTATGAAGGTTGGGCGTGGGGATTTTACGGTAGTATTTGGGGTCTGAGAGTTGTCTCAGCCCCTCCCTGACGTATTGGGAGCGCTACTACTGATCCCTTGTCAGCTGGTTTGATAACCAGCTGACTGTCCCTTTTCAAGGCCGCCAGAGCTGACATCTCCGCTGGAGTTAAATTGTGGGGGGTGGGCCGGGGGCGGGGTAATGAATTAATTGAATGAATATCTTTCCGAATTAATTGTTTGAGAGGGGCCGGGATTTGGTCGAAACGGGGTTCCCATGAGGATTTGGGGGTGAAGGGGATCCGGGTTATGGTAGAATCTGATGTGTCCCCAAAGAAAGCTGCCAATTTGAGCGAACGGTGGTAGGAAAAAACGTCTTGTAGGATACTATGTTTGTCACCCAGGGGCACTGAATTAAGGGTGGGTATAAAGGAGAGGCCTTTGGCTAAGAGGGCAATTTGGGCCGGGGAGAGAGAGGTCCTGGCTGACAGGTTTAGCACCTCGCCCCTCCCCGTGTCAGCCGGCGAGAGGGGCTCTGGCAGTTTAAAAACTGTCGCCAATGAGTGAGGATGGCCCGCCCTGTGGGTGGGGTCCAGTGGATGTGGTCATCTCTGGTTGTAAACGTTTCAAGGGGTGGAGGGGGGATGTGGGGGAAATCCGTAAAGATACAATTTAGGAGATCCAGTCTCTGGATCTCAGGGGGGTCTAATTGGGGGGAAAAAAGGATTTTGGGGAAGAATATTGAGGCTCTTGGGAAGGCCCTGGTGGCCACCGCAAATAGTCTCCCACACAGCCTTTTAAGGGAGTCTGCTGTTCTCCTACAGCGGTTGTTGAGACCAAACGATAGGACCACCTTTTCAATCAGGGGGAAGGGGTGGGGTAATTTTTCAATGATCTGGATGGCGTGCACCAGTGAAGCCCCGGGGTAGGCATCAACTTGTTCACCCCTCCCCACTAGCTCCAGGAGAACTTTGTGGTTGGAGTCCCCGATGGAAAGAATGGGTCCCACGGGGGAGAGGGACCATGAGCTCTTGTTATTATTGTGCGGGTGGAGGCCTCCCGTTCGAGGGGGAACGTGTGATGGATATAGATGTGAGTAGTGGTGAACGTGTGATGGATATAGATGTGAGTAGTGGTGAACGTGTGATGGATATAGAAAAACTCCTGGCGGAAAATCTAGTGCTTTTTTGCTGGTGAGTTGGGGCGAAATTGGTTGACAGGCGCCAGAGACAAAACCCTGATTTTCACCATTTTCTCCTCCTATGACAGTGGTTTTCAACCAGTGGTCCCCAGGCTAAATGAAGGACAGCTGGTTAACCAGATGTAACTCTTTGAGAGTGTTTTTACTGCGATTTCTTTCTTTGTTGTTAGATGGAGGTCGTTTGCTTTTTCAGAATCTAATGAAAATGGAATGCCAAAAAGTTTCGTTTTTGACAGTGTACTTCCAGAAACTGTTTTCAACCTTAATACGGTACTACCTTGTACAACTAGGATTTGTAGAGGAAATTATGAAAAAAAAGAAAAAGCAGATTTTATGCAGATTTTATTGTAAAAAAATATAATGATAATGATAAAAACAAACATGCATTTTACTTAGGGTTAAATGTTAGAGGTCAATGGTTAAAGTCCAGAGATTTTTTTCTCAGTCTGATTGTCGCATCCATAGACAGTGTCCCATAGACAGTGTCTCATAGACAGTGTCCCATAAACAGTGTCCCATAGACAGTGTCCCATAGACAACGCCCCAATAGTGAAAAATAATCTCCAGACTTGAAAAATGTGTAGAAACTCCAATTATGGACATACCTTTAAGCCGTCACTGTGACGTCAGAGTTTGGGCCAGAGTTTGCCTATATATAGCGGACCCTCCATGAGACTGTTGGTTGGTTAGTGAGTTAGTTAGCCAGCCCCATCGTCAGCCTCATCGTTAGTTATCACTCTGTAGTGCCATAATGAAGTGGGTGAAAGTCATCGTTGGTGTTGTAGTGGTAGCAGGTACAGCTTATGCCGTTTACCGCTACGTGAAGATGACAAGACGAGGGCTGGATGTAGGAGATGGCTCACCGCCCGGCCCACCCGCCTCGCCTGGCCCACCCGCCCCGCCTGGCCCACCCGCCAACGAGCCATCCGGGCCCGCAACAGACGAGGAGGCCACACAGCCGGAGGAGGCCGAGGAGGCCACACAGCCGGAGGAGGCCGAGGAGGCCACACAGCTCGAGGATGAGGCCATCACGCATCCGGAGGAGGAGGCCATCACGCATCCGGAGGAGGAGGCCACCACGCATCCCGAGGAGGCCACCACGCATCCGGAGGAGGAGGCCACCGCGCATCCCGAGGAGGAGGCCACCGCGCATCCCGAGGAGGAGGCCACCACGCATCCGGAGGAGGCCACCACGCATCCGGAGGAGGAGGCCACCGCGCATCCGGAGGAGGAGGCCACCGCGCATCCCGAGGAGGAGGCCACCGCGCATCCCGAGGAGGAGGCCACCGCGCATCCCGAGGAGGAGGCCACCGCGCATCCCGAGGAAGAGGCCACCGCGCATCCCGAGGAAGAGGCCACCGCGCATCCCGAGGAAGAGGCCACCGCGCATCCCGAGGAAGAGGCCACCGCGCATCCCGAGGAAGAGGCCATCGCGCATCCGGAGGAGGCCATCACACAGGCCGAGGACGAGGCCATCACACAGCCACAAGAGGTCGAGGACACACAGCCACAGGAGGCCGCGGCGAAGGCCACACAGGCTGGCCAGGGAGACAAGGTTCCAGTGAAGAGCCATTCCATCCATTCCGTCCATTCCGTCCATTCCGTCCATTCCGTCCAATCCGTCCAGGGAAGCTTCCATCAGGCTGACCCGCGGTTTGGTTTATACGGCGTACAGTGTGTGGCCAACTCCATCGCTGCCATTATAAAGAGCCTTGTGAAGGACATCTCCACCTGGCAGACCCACGACCTCGACTATGTCCTGGAAACCGGCGTTGAACTTTACCTACTGATGCAACGAGAAGGTCTCATCAAGGCCTCCAGTGGACTCATAGCTGCCCAAGAAGTGCCGGAGGGTATCGCGTACAGAACCGGCAACTGCCGCATACAGCGGGGTAAAACATACTCCGGCCGCGTCGGTATGGACTGTCCGCCTGGCTTCGAGGGTTTCATCTACCAACTCCATGAAGCCATAGAAGAGGCCCTTACAGAGCACAAGGCCTGTTTACTCACACTCGGGACTAACACCTGTGCGCTCATCAGAACCAGCCAAGGATACGCCCTGTTTGATCCCCACGCTCGCAGTGCCCAAGGGTTCTTCGACCCGTGTGGAAAGAGTGTGGTGGTCCTTCACGAGAACATGGAGGAGCTGCTGGCTACCGTCTGTGGACTGGCCGTGTCCCTGGAGGCGTGGCCTGGAGGGTTGTTTGAGGTCACCGCTCTGGGAGTGACCTACCGCCCACTACCTCCAAGATGGTTAAAGACATCCAGAGAACCTTAAGGTACCGCCAGGCACCTCCAGGCTGGTTAAAGACATTTAGAGAACCTTAAGGTACCGCCAGGCACCTCCAGGCTGGTTAAAGACATTTAGAGAACCTTAAGGCAGGGGTTGGCACACCTTAAGCACGGCATTGGCACACCTGAGAGTGACCACTGGCACACAGTGGTCAGTGTGTAAATTGTGCACTCATATTTGTATGTGCATTTACTAGGCCTATGCACATAATTCTACATTCATTGAAACTCACATTCATTGAACTCTGAAAGAAAGTATAGCCTAAAGAAGAGAAAACATAGGTCTAAAGGTTGCTGTTCGTATGGACAATCAAAAACAGGTGAAAATAAATCATTTTGGTGTGGTGTCATTAAAGATAATGTCGATACGCCGACTATCAAAAAAAACGAAGACACGGCACTTAATCTGGAAAAGGTTGCCTTAAGGGACAGGACTGCAGCCTCTGACACGCCCCCTGGGGAGCTAACAAATGGTAATTCAGATGCTAATTTTTGTCGTGACGTCACGCAGGAGGTGTAACTTCCCCATAGTCAGCACTAGCATAGCAACAGGCTAGTCGTTTTGACGTTACATATGGCTTTATACTGGGTCAAATATCCACTTGAAAAATATTATTTTCACTCGAACATCGTAGTTACAATGACATTGGGTTGAGGTGTTGTTGTTTACACTAACTGTTGCATAATCGCAATTTCGAACGTTCGTCCCATGGTACCGGGCAATACTACTATCAGCTATCGCTGTATCTGCAAGTTGAGTGGCGGTGGAGTGAAGAATCGAGCCGCCGCTTGTCTGCTGCTCTCCTCTCCTCCTCCACACTTCTTTGGCGAATGACAGTTGTCGTCCCCCGCCAATGAAGTTACTAACAACGCGATCGCAACAAAAATAATGTCGTAGTAGTACTAGTAGCCTACTATCTAGTGATGGAGGAGGAGAAGAGAGACAGACTGCGCCGAGGAGGAAAACTACTTATACGCTATCAGACAGAGGGAAGGAGAGATCACATCAGAGCCGGATATAGGCACGGGCCTGGGGAGGGGCAATCCCCCCTAAATGCCATGACTGCCCCACCAAACACCACTAAATCAACTGCAATTTTCGGCTGCCCCCCCAATTCGGAAATGTTACACCCGGCATGATACTTTTTCAGCTGAGGGAGGGACTTTGCGACACACACACACACACACACACACACACACACACACACACACACACACACACACACACACTCTCTCTCTCTCTCTCTCTCTCTCAGTCTCTGTGTGTATATCGACGCTGCAACAGACGTTGTTAGACTGAGTTGAATGCGAGCGTTGGACTCGTGTGTGATATATTTGATACAGCAATAGAAATCTCACGCCAACGTCATTTGCATTCTAACTGAAATATTCGACCAAAACATCTTTTTGTTCAATGAGGTTTGCTAGGAATATGAAGCCATAAAAACGTTGAAACCACTATAGCAACAGACATGCAGTAGTAGTGGTAGTCTGGTAGGCAGGTAGGACGCCTCACTCAGTTGCCAGCTGATTGGACCGTCGGGGCAGTCGCTCGCGCTACAAAACGTTTTTGATTTGACCACGTGATGTGCTCTAAAATCGTGAGGATGTCAGAGGCCCTTTAAGGGACAGGACTGCAGGCTTTGATCTGCATGTCGCGCTTCACGCCGGAGCACTGGGGCAAGGCTGGCTCCAAACATAGGACTACATTTAAGGGACAGGACTGCAGGCTTTGATCTGCGTGTCACGCTTCAGGCTGGAGCACTGGGGCAAGGCTGGCTCCAAACATAGGACTACATTTTATTTTATTTTTATCAGAGTTTCTTTATTGAATTTCAGTTCACTAGTCAAAAATACTCAGAAGTAGAATGAATGAGTTTTTTGTTCCCCCCCCCCCCCCCCCCCCCCCCCCCCCCCCCCCCACACACACACACCCTCCCCATCTTGTACCATAAAAAATAAATAAATAAAATAAAAATACAGGTAAAAAAAATACTGTTTAGTATTTTTTAAGGTGCTGATTCAGGGCTGAGCCAGGCTATTAGCTATTAGATTCTGTTATTAAACTTCAGGGCTGAGCCAGACTATTAGCTATTAGATTCTGTTTTAAAACTTCAGGGCTGAGCCAGGCTATTAGCTATTAGATTCTGTTTTTAAACCAATCTGTTTACAAACACAGTGTCTGTAGTAAACACTAAAGTTGTCTCTGTTACCTTATAGTCTGTGTTGTGATGTGTTGTGTTAGTCTCCAGCCAAACATATCTATACCTAACATATAATAGTCTGTGTTGTGATGTGATGTGTTGGTTATGTATGTTTGGTCTCCAGCCAAACATACACACAAACATACAGTACATCAAAAATCTACCTATTACAGCAGTCTAGGGATCCCGTCAGTGCTGCCAACTGGCCACTCTACCTATTACAGCAGTCTAGGGATCCCGTCAGTGCTGCCAACTGGCCACTCTACCTATTACAGCAGTCTAGGGATCCTGTCAGTGCTGCCAACTGGCCACTCTACCTATTACAGCAGTCTAGGGATCCTGTCAGTGCTGCCAACTGGCCACTCTACCTATTACAGCAGTCTAGGGGTCCTGTCAGTGTTGCCAAATGCCAAAATCCAAGATGTGTATTTGCATTCTGGAAGTGGCACTTCCAGAATGCACTAGAATGCGATAGATGCTTGCCAGGAAGGGATATAACTGACCATTAATCTTCTACATTCTCTAGTTGTGTAGACTTGGGATAATTCACATGATGAATATTTTAACTCTTGAGAGTGTAAAAATGAAACCAAATGGACCCGCCACACATAGAGCTTTCATTTAGTACAGGGTTTTTCAACTGGTGGTCCGGGGATCCACTAATATGTACAAATACATATCCTCTATAGCTAGAATTGAACATTTAAAACACATAATATGTTCTTTAGTTTAAAATAGTTCATCATTTTATCCCTTGGGGGCGGCATTTTGGGAAACCCTAACCCCAACCTAACCACATACAGATCAAAATGACCATTAATCTTCTACATTCTCTAGTTGTGTAGACTTGGGATAATTCACATGATGAATATTTTAACTCTTGAGAGTGTAAACATGAAACGAAATGGTTTCATTTTTACGCTCTCAAAGATTTACATCTGGTTAGCCAACTTTCCATCATTTAGCCTGCATGGGGACCACCTGGAACCCTCTCAGGGACCACTGGTGGTCCCCAGACCACCTGTTGAAAAGCCCAGACCCTAGGGATAGACCATAGCAATAAATTGATTAACTCTGAACAAGATGCAACAGCCCTCCTTCAATAATCCCATATCCAACAGTGGAGAGCTGATTACATGGCAGAGGGCTTTTAGAATGCATTCGATATGCTGGCTTTGTACAAATAAATGAAGGCAGGCAGAGAGGTTGGATAATTCTGGCTTTGTACAAATGAATGAAGGCAGGCAGAGAGGTTGGATAATTCCAGCAGACAGTCATTGTCACTGTCATGGATTAATGTCACACAGTAACAGGGGCGGATGTAACATTTCCCGATTCAGGGGGCAGGAGAAAATGGCAAGGGGGCGGCTTCATCGCCTGTGTCGCTTCACGCCATGGGCGATGAAGTCGCACCCATACCATTTTCCGTTCTAGGACTTTTATTAGTCAAGTAAAGCATCAATAATAACATCAGTTGTTGTCGAAGTTGCAACAGACACGCAGCATGCATAAAGCTAAAGGTCTGACTCAGAGAGTTTTCTGTTTTCAATGATGAAATGCTGTTGGTTTAGTGGTGACACAGCTGTAGTTAGTTATTAGCAGTAGTAGTGGTTCACATCATTTTAAATATACCGGTAGGTACTTTAATTTTATCTTGGGTTGTTTTGCATGGCATCATGTTTGGTGGAGCAGTTTGCGAATTTAGGGGGGCATTGCCCTCGCCCCAATGCCCATGCCTAGATCGGCCCCTGCCCAGTAAGAGTGGCTTCGAGGAAACACATTTCTCCATGCTACAGACCTCGCCTGAATGGAAAATATGCTGTATATATTTTGTTAGTTTAATACAAAGAGAGATTTGGACAGGAGATTGATATACATTAAAGCAGTGGTTTTCAACCTTTTTGACACCAGGGCCCACTATTTATTCAGAATTTGAGCCACAGAGGACCACCATTTGAGAACATTTTACCCCCACAGATGCCTAAAAGTAAAGATTTCTTTTGCTTTTGTCCACAATTCCAGGCTGGATTTGGGAAACCAAACAGTCCAACATACAGATCAAAATGACCATTAATCCTATTATACATTTGAGTTCTGGGATAAAGTAACACGTAACACGTGTAACGCTGTAGAAGTCCATATATAGGCATAGCTGAGTGAGGCCTCACTCAGCTATGCCTATATATGGACTGTGTCTAGAGTGAGGCCTCACTCAGCTATGCCTGTGTCTAGAGTTCCGGTGGAGCCGGCCGAAACTCTAGTCTTCTACATTCTCTAGTTGTGTAGACTTGGGATAATTCACATGATGAATATTTTAACTCTTGATGGACCCACAAGGGTCCAATTGGTTGGTTTCATTTTTACGCACTCAAAGAGTTAACCAACAAATCTGGTTAACCAACTGTCCATCATTTAGCATGGGGACCACCTGGAATACAGTCAGTGTTGGGCACGAGTCTCGTTTCTCGAGTCGGAGTCGAGTCGGAGTCTTTCATTTCGGAGTCGGGAGTCAGTCGGAGTCTTTGGCTTCGGAGTCCGAGTCAAGTCGCGAGTCTCTGACCTCGACTCGCGAGTCTTTTTTTTCTATCGTTTTTAAAATGTAGCCTGAATACAAAACTATGATCCGATGGATTGCACAATGCTACAACACAGCCACATTACCTCCGACGGAACCCCTCTCTCTGCTCCGTCCTTCGGAGCGGAGGGACTGAGCAGAGAGAGGGGTTCTATCGGAGCTAAGCCACATGAGACACGGCGGTCTCATGACCACGTTAGGAAAGCTAGGGTGAACAAATGTACTCACAAATGCTTGCTTATCACGGTCGAAGTTCCACAACTGCAACGGATTTATCGTCAGGGAGGAAAGTTATATCCACAGTGATTGATTGATTGATTCATTAGAAGAGGGTCCCCAACGTCGGAAATATTAAACTTGTATTTTGCAGCATCACCATCCGTCTGTGTGGAATCAGGTTCCAAGCCCAGGAACACTTGCTTGGTTGATTTATAATCCATTTAGTCGGTTGTTTATAATACTAGAAGCGAGCATAACAGCTAGCATAACTTTAGCCACTAAACAATGTATTTCCAACTCAATTTTGTCCCGATTCAGGTTGCAGGAACAGCGCTCGAGCGCCCAGTTTCTGACTCCTCAATGTCGCAACTCTTCTACTAGATGGCTGTCTTCGGTGCGCCCACACATTTGTTGTATGGTCACCATGACAACCCGTATTAGCCGCCTACGAAGTCAAATCACGGCGACAAAGCCGCTCCGATCCAAAAAGTTGAGATTACAAACGTGCAATCTTCACTCTTTTCAAGCGATTGTTTTAATTCCAATTTGTCAGTACAGTGCATAATTTAAATATTTTATATTTTCATTGGGTAAAGGTATAGGCCATGTTTTTTCATCAAACAATATGAAGATAGATGTCCTTTTTATTCACGCAGCTTAGAGACACGTGCGCTGGCAGTCAATCATGCCAGTCTGAATCTGTGCCAGATCTATTAAGCAAAGCTGCCTATAATATTAAATGAAAAAGTCAATAACTTTGCCTGCTACAGGTATGTACTGTATGTTTGTCATACCTTTTAATTTTGCATTAAAAACATGTTCAGCGAAATCCCCCGTTTATAGCGTGTGTGCGCTGCGCACGAGGACTCCTGCAGTGCCCAAACTGTTTTCCTTTGCGCGCGGGGGTGACAGGAAAAAAGGACAATGGATTTTTTTGTGGGTACAAAAAAGTAATGCAAGACTCTTAAAGACTCGAGGAGTCATTGAGAGTCATTGAGCTCGAGTCAGAGTCGAGTCAGAGTCATTAGGGACGGAGTCCGAGTCGAGTCTCGAGTCTCATTTTGCCAACTCGAGTCGCAAACGAGTCCGAGTCTCCAACTCGAGTCGCCATCTCTGAATACAGTAGCTGTTTTCTTACAAATAGTCCATAGGCCAGACAGGATGTCGGTATCACTTGAGGCGGCAAAACCTTACCTACTCTAAAATGTTTCCAGGGCCAATATAAGTAAATTAAAATAGCACTCAATAGCACATTCAGATCTCTTTTTCGACATTCCTTATTATAGATTAAACAAACCAGTGTAAAAGAAATGGTTGATTAAGTGGGTGTGGCCTATAATTCCTGAAATAGCTGGTATTATTTGGTGGTGGAGCAGTTATTTCAGGAATTTAAACTGAATGGGACACTGCTATCATGTGGTATCATGCAAGCAAGCCAAGTCAACTTTAGATTTAAAAGTGTGTTTCTCTTGTCACTGGGACATCCACCTGACAGCAATAGGACAATGTGCTGAAGGAAGTTAGGGCTAAGAAAATGAAGAAGGCACTCGCATTGAGGACCCTGCCTCCCTGTCAAATCAAACTCAGCTTCTTCCGTACAATGGTAGTCTTTTATATGCCAGTGAAAATAGCAGCCATTGGAATAAAACAGGACACAGTCCAAACTCCTGTGGGGACAAACACACAGGCTCCAAACAAACAATGTGCTACATAGTTGGATGTACTCAAGAAAGATGCAGGAACTCAAATCACCAATGAACTGGTCAGATGTATGGACAACCGGGTGAACATGGAGGGCTTGTCCACTGAAAACTTAATTGCGACTCATACAGCAGATAACTGGTGCATTTATATAGTGACTTTATCCAAGACACTTCACATAGATTGTGCAATACTTTCACCCACTCACAGATTCATACACTGATCAGACGAAAAAATGCAAGGCACCAACCTGCACATCAGGGATAATTAGGGGTTCAGTCAGTGTCTTGCTCAAGGACAGTTCAGTTCATCCTATAGTCTCAGAAAGGGTTAGGGTTAGGTTTAGGGTTCCACTTATACTAATTAGGTAGCTGCTTCAGATAGTGTAGAACAGAGGTTCTAAAATGTTTTCATTTAAAGGAGCAATGCTTCCATTTGGTTCCATTTTGTACACTCTCAGAATTGCATACCCGTAAGGGGCCCTCCCTGCATCCTCAACAGCTCAGTTTGTGTCTGTCCTTAGACTGGAAGGTCGAGGGTTTGATCTCAAAAAGGTTTGATTAGGGCCTCTGTGACATACTAGTCATGCCCAGGGAGTGTACTGGTACATCAAGCTGCCTCACCATACAGCAACAGGAGATAGGCTCCTGCCATGTGGGTCACATGGCTTGGCAACACTATAGAGTATCAGTTTGTTGCGAACAAGCTGAGTAAGTTATTGTGCTGAAACCTGTGATGAAGGGCAGGGATGAGTGAAAACCATTAGGGGTATGAATACAGTGTGGTTCTACAGTACAGTTCTACCAACAGTACTGTTCTACCAACAGTACTGTTCTACCAGCAGTACTGTTCTACCAACAGTACAGTTCTACCAACAGTACAGTTCTACCAACAGTACTGTTCTACCAACAGTACTGTTCTACCAACAGTACAGTTCTACCAACCTCACTGGTTGATCTCCTTGTCACTGGAGAGCATGAAGACAAAGACTGGATTGGAGTTGTATGAACACAAAGACTGTGACTGTGCTAGTGGTCACTGCATACTGTCACTTACATATTTCTGATGTTTGACTGTGAGCGTTTACAGGGCAGAATAATGTGATTGAATGTGTGTGTTTTGAACTGGCCTATACGATTGTGATGGCTGTAAACTTTTTCTATGGGAACCCCACTACTGTTAATGTGATGGGCCATCACTTTAACAGCAGTGGGGTTCCCTTGAAAAAAGTTTACAGAAATAGGTTTACAGCCATCACTGATGGCTCAAGAGTTACCGGTAAATATCTATCTAACATCAACTCAAGGACCACTGAAGGTCCCCTGTCCACTGGTTGAAACCCCTGCTTTATAGCAAATATAATTAGAATGAATGCAATTTTGCAATTGCAAAGAAGGGTTTTTCTGTAAACTTTTTTCTAATATTTATTTTGTAAACTTCCAGCCAATGAGAAACCACTGTTCTAGATGACTAAAACATGTTTCAAAATTGGTAGGTCATTAGGGGGGATTGTATGTATCGGCTGAGAATGTTTATGTTACTTTACTCCACAGGGTTCAATGAATGAACCTAGAAAATTACATTATTGGAGCAACCCTACTTTGCAATTGCAAAATTACATTCATTATAGTTATATATGCTATAAAGCAGTGGACAGGGGACCTTCAGTGGTCCTTGAGTGGTTTACAGTTTGTCTCCCAAGCAAAATAATGCTGAGTTGATGTTAGATAGATATTTACCGGTAACTCTTGAGTGTAAAATGAAAGCAAAGACAACTGTTATCTTTCCTATGGTAGTAGCATTACCAACATCAATACAACATGGAATTGTGGACAAAATGTATTTTTTATGGGAAAAAAGCCTCTCCGACCAAAAACAGGTTTTGGTCTGAGAGGTTTTTGGTCTGGGGGCCAACTCAGGCCCTTGAAAGAATTATCTTCAGCCCATAGGATGATCTTTAATTACTATTAGAACTGGCCATATTGTACACATCATGATTAAAAAATAATGCAGCTAAATGTTTTACTTTTGCAACAAATGATTTACCTTCTCATTTTACTATGAAAGCAGTGCTTGGTGAGGATCAAGCATTTTTAAGGGTTCTTATGTGTTTTCCTGGGTCATCCTGTGTTGAAACCCTCGACTAGTACCAATTCTTTTATTCTGTCCCACTGTTTATTTGAGTTTGATATCTCTGCATTAGATAACTAACACTAGGTTATAAAATGTGGGTTTCAATAGTGTGGACTAGCTTTTTTAAAGGTGTTTTTGCAGGGATTTTGCCTTTATTGTTTGATAGCGGTGCAGCAAAGGGCTCGGGAGTTAAACCCATGGCACATTTGGAAAGTTACTTTACAGTATAGTTATATTATATAACAATATGGAGGGGGGAGAGGGGGGGGGGCAAACACCTGCCCCCTAACACTAGTGTATTTACCTATAGAGCTGCGCAGTGACGTCACCGGCCCGGTTCCACAAGTCTTTTCCCCATTCATTTTTCTCATAGACTTTACAAAAATAATTTATATAAAGACGATTATGAAAAAATGAAACAAAAAGTGTTGTATCCTGCCGTTTTCTACTTCTTGCTAATTATATATTATATGATGATATTGTGTGTGTCATCATGATTTGTCACGACCCGAGTTGGCTTTGTCTGCGGCGAAATCGTCTTTATATAAATTATTTTTGAAAAGTCTATGAGGAAAATGAATGTGTAAAACACTACTAGTGGGCGGTGACGTCACTACTAATGAATGTGTAAAACACTACTAGTGGGCGGTGACGTCACTGTAAAACACTACTAGTGGGCGGTGACGTCACTACTAATGAATGTGTAAAACAGTACTAGTGGGCGGTGACGTCACTACTAATGAATGTGTAAAACACTACTAGTGGGCGGTGACGTCACTACTAATGAATGTAAAACACTACTAGTGGGCGGTGACGTCACTGCGCAGGTCTATTGGAAGGAAAGTAAACATGACACTGTTCCAGTTAGGGAGTCAGTCTGTTAGTAAGAAAAGCTTATTTTAATAGAAAATACAGGCATACAGTATCAGTTTATCCCACACCTGTCAGTCATTATTAGCCTATAAAGACGCTGAATGGAGTCTCTTTTTCCTCAATCCTTGTGATGGATTTCCTCTCTTCCCCACCGTGTGTGTGTGTGCGTGTAAGTGTGTGTGTGTGTGTCAGAGATGGCGACTCGAGTTGAAGACTCGGACTCTTTTCCGACTCGAGTTGGCAAAATGCGACTCGAGACTCGACTCGGACTCCGTCCCTAATGACTCTGACTCGACTCTGACTCGAGCTCAATGACTCTCAATGACTCCTCGAGTCTTTAAGAGTCTTGCATTACTTTTTTGTACCCACAAAAAAATCCATTGTCCTTTTTTCCTGTCACCCCCGTGCGCAAAGGAAAACAAGTTGGGCACTGCAGGAGTTCTCGTGCGCAGCGCACACACGCTATAAACGGGGGATTTCGCTGAACATGTTTTTAATGCAAAATTAAAAGGTATGACAAACATACAGTACATAGCAGGCAAAGTTATTGACTTTTTCATTTAATATTATTGGCAGCTTTGCTTAATAGATCTGGCCCAGATTCAGACTGGCATGATTGACTGCCAGCACACGTGTCTCTAAGCTGCGTGAATAAAAAGGACATCTATCTTCATATTGTTTGATGAAAAAACATGGCCTATACCTTTACCCAATGAAAATATAAAATATATAAATTATGCACTGTATTGACAAATTGGAATTAAAACAATCGCCTGAAAACTGAGTGAGGATGCCACGTTTGTAATCTCAGCTTTTTGGATCGGAGCGGCTTTGTCGCCGTGATTTGACTTCGTAGGCGGCTAATGACCATACAACAAACAAATGTGTGGGCGCAAGTTATGCTAGCTGTTATGCTCGCTTCTAGTATTATAAACAACCGACTAAATGGATTATAAATCAACCAAGCAAGTGTTCCTGGGCTTGGAACCTGATTCCACACAGAGGGATGGTGATGCTGCAAAATACATGTTTAATATTTCCGACGTTGGGGACCCTCTTCTAATGAATCAATCAATCAATCAATCACTGTGGATATAACTTTCCTCCCTGACGATAAATCCGTTGCAGTTGTGGAACTTCAACCGTGATAAGCAAGCATTTGTGAGTAGGCTACATTTGCTCACCCTTTCCTAACGTGGTCATATATATGCTATACTGCAGGGGTTTTTCAACCTTTTTTGACTCCAGGGACCACCACTTATTCCGCATTTGGGCGACGTACCACCATTTGATTACATTTTCACACCAAATACAAATACCCAAAAATAAAGATTTGTTTTTGTTTTGTTCACAATTCCAGGCTGGATTTTGCCGACAAAACAGTGTAAATTTCTTAATTAAGTGGTGCTAATTCAGATAATGAATATTTTAACTCTTGAGAGTGTAAAAATGAAACCAAATGGACCCGCAAGGGTACATTTGGTTTCATTTTTACACTCTCAAGAGTTACATCTGGTTAACCAACTTTCCATCATTTAGCCTGGGGACCACCTGGAACCCTCTCAGGGACCACTGGTGGTCCCTGGACCACCTGTTGAAAACCCCTGCTATACTGAGACCGCCGTGTCTATGTGGATGTGTTGTAGCATTGTGCAATCCGTCGGATCATAGTTTTGTATTCAGGCTACATTTTAAAAACGATAGGAAAAAAAAAGACTCGCGACTGACTCGCGAGTCGAGGTCAGAGACTCGCGACTCGACTCGGACTCCGAAGCCAAAGACTCGGACTCGACTCGGACTCCAAAGCCAAAGACTCGGACTCGACTCGGACTCGACCGACGAGACTCGTGGGCATCTCTGGCGTGTGTGTGTGTGTGTGTGCTCAAACACAACACTAGACAGACCAGATGAGAACAGTTTGTTCTGCTTGTCCATAGTGACCTTCACTAGCACTCACAGCCAGGGGCGGATCTAGGCATGGCCATGGGGGGGCACTGCCCCCCTAAATGCCCAGACTGCCCCACCAAACATGATAGCATCCAAAACAACCCCCCAAGATATTTCAAATTAAAGTGCTTCTATTTAAAATGGTGTGAACCACTACTACTGCTACTAACTAACTACAGCTGTGTCACCACTAAACCAACAGCATTTCATCATTGAAAACAGAAAACTCTCTGAGTCAGACCTTTAGCTTTATGCATGCTGCGTGTCTGTTGCAACTTCAACAACAACTGATGTTATTATTGATGCTTTACTTGACTAATAAAAGTCCTGGAACTGAAAATGGTATGGGTGTGACTTCATCGCTGCACAAGGAAGCCTCACCCATGCCATTTTCTCCTGCCGCCTCAATTGGGAAATGTTACATCTGCAACTGCTCACAGCTCTCTGTCTGTCTGTCTGTCTGTCTGTCTGTCTGTCTGTCTGTCTGTCTGTCTGTCTGTCTGTCTGTCTGTCTGTCTGTCTGTCTGTCTGTCTGTCTGTCTGTCTGTCTGTCTGTCTGTCTGTCTGTCTGTCTGTCTGTCTGTCTGTCTGTCTGTCACCGACACAATACTGTTGAAAGCAGCAGCATGATCACAGTAACTAGTTATTAGTAGAAGTAACTGTAATATTATTTACGTTTTGTCAAAAGTAATAATGTTACTGTAATATGTTTTATATTACCCATTACACCCTGCATCTCTGTTGACATGATACACACCACTATATATTGCATATTAAGCATAATGATTCCGACATAATAATGGATTGCATTTTTATAGCGCTGCAAGTGCTCAAAGCGCTTTACAATGGTCCATTCATTCATACATTGGGAAGTAGAGCGGCAAACAGTCGACGCCAGTTAAAACTTCACACATTCATACACCAATGGTGGCCAGCTCACATCGACCAACTCATTGGAGGCAATTTGGAGTTCAGTGTCTTGCCCAAGGACACTTCGACACGTAGACAGGAGGAGCTGGGATTCGAACCGCCGACCCACGGGTCATTAGACGACCTGCTCTACCTCCTGAACCACAGCCGCCCCACATATAATAAATATTATGTCCATTCACTTCCCACCTACAGTATGTTGTACAGGACTTTTATTAGTCAAGTAAAGCATCAATAATAACATCAGTTGTTGTTGAAGTTGCAACAGACACGCAGCATGCATAAAGCTAAAGGTCTGACTCAGAGAGTTTTCTGTTTTCAATGATGAAATGCTGTTGGTTTAGTAGTGACACAGCTGTGGATTTTTATCAAACAAATGTTGCAGACTAGAGGTTCGGCCGGCTCCGCCGGCCTCACTCAGTCCATATAGGCATAGCTCTCCGCCGTCTCTCTCAGCTATGCCTATATATGGACTTCCACAGCGTTACACCCGGCGTTACATGTGTTACGTGTTTTATATATATATATATATATTGTGGCGTCTCGGCCCGGGCCGCGCGCCACAGGGGAATCCCCCTGGGAGACAGAGAGACAGAGGGGCGGAGCCAGGAGGGAATCCCACGGCGTCATCATTGAAGGCCGGTATATCCCCAATCGCCTACTACGTCAGCGGAGATGGGCGGACCGCCACGTAGCCGCGCCTCATAAAACCGGCACTTCTCTCCCGGCTCTCACTCTCTCTGTGGCTCTCCCCAGGGTGGATGGCGTGCAGTTCCGGGTAAGAGCAGCGTAACATACCGTACTCCTCCTTATGTCTCCATATAGTGGCATGTTAGTAACTGTGTGTCTCTCACCCCCAGGCTCTAAATGATGTGGAACGCTGGGCTCCCGAGGCTTGAGACATTAATCACGAGAAACTGAGAAACCCCAACAAATGTGATTCAATAGCGAGGACCACCTCGCTCTGGGAAGGAGTGGCTGCTAAACTCTTTGTTATGAACAGACCCCTTTATCACACAGAAGAAACCTAAGTTGGAATCATTATATTCAGCCCCCCCAGAGACTATACCTACCTGTGGATGAGTCATTCTGAGGCTCATTGAGATTTATGTTTGACTTTGGAGAAATAAATCATTTGTTATAAAGCATATCACTTGACTCTGTGTTGTTGGTTTGGCATCGGTCGTCACAAATGGTGTTCGAATGCGGGCACTAGACTGATCCTCACCAAAAACACATAGGATAGAAATAATAATTAATTATGGAGCACACCTCAGCTCTAAACGCGCTCCTTAAGAGCCAGTCTGAGCTCCAGCACAGCCAAGCCGAACTACAAAGAGCAGTACAAGAATTAGTTAAAAGAATGGCTATAGATGCAACTACTACCCGAGCCCCTAATGACGTACTGACCAAACTAACCACAGAGGATGACATAGAGTCATATTTAGAGTTGTTTGAACGTACCGCAACCCGCGAGAGGTGGCCCGCGGCCGACTGGGGGTCGATATTGACTCCGTTCCTGTCCGGGGAGGCACAGAAAGCGTGCCGTGATCTCCCCGCAGAAGCCGCCCGGGATTTCGGCAGGTTAAAGGCGGCCATTCTCTCTCGACAAGGATACAGCCTCCCAGCTAGAGCCCAGCGTTTCCACGCCTGGACATTCCAGGGGATCTCCCGCCCAGACCCCAGATCGCGGATCTAGTACGACTCACAACCAGCTGGTTAACCAGCCCGGGGGAGATGCCGTGTGTTGACCGAGTCGTATTAGATAAATGTATTAGATTCCTGCCGCCCGACGCCAAGACGTATGCGGCTCAAGTAAGCCCTGCTAGTATAGAAGATTTAATCGCCCTGCTCGAAAATTGGCAAGTGAGCAAAGAAATGCTGCGGACCACCCAGACACCCAGCGGCACTAGCGGAGATCGTGCCGGCCGGGACAAGCGTCGTCCACCACAGAGCCCCCGCTCCCCTCCCCGCAAACGAGACGCGGCCCCCGAGCGGCCCACCCGTCCTCCCGGGGACCGCCGTTGTTATATTTGTGGCAAGCCCGATCATCTGTCCTGGCCTGCCCAGGGCGGGATGTCCATATGCAGACCGCGTCCTCCGACAAAACCTGCCTGCAGGCCCAGCAAGGCGAGCGAAGGCGACTCTCTCTCCCCGTTAAGGTAGATGGGACGGATACACATGCACTATTAGACTCAGGCAGCGTTGTCACCCTCCTCCGGCCCCAGTTTGCCGGTAGTGTAAGTGTAGAAACTATACCAGTGACATGCGTCCACGGGGACACGCGCCGCTATCCAACCACCTCCGTGCGGGTTCAAACACCCCGGGGGGTCGCCACCGTCACGGCTGGAGTGGTCCCCAACCTGCCCGTCCCCCTGCTCATTGGGACAGATTGCCGGCTATTCGACAAATACTGGAACCCCCCATCCTGTCCCCCTCCGCCAGGCAAAAGACGACGCCGCCCCAGCGGGCGGCCCCGGCGACGCAACCCAGCGTGCCCGGCCTTTCAATACAGCTCAGGCGAGCCGGTGACTGACAGCTCAGCCGCGGATAGCCAGGCGGAGATGCGGAGCGATCAACACGCGCAGGAAGGAGACGTGGGGATGGAAGTTGGAGCCGACGAGTCGGCCGCCGGAGGCGAGGACGCAGGCGCGGAGTTTTCCTTCCCCGAAGCGGACCGCGAACCTCGCAGAGGAGAGTTCGCCACCCACCAATGGACGGATCCGAACCTCGAAATGGCTAGACAGCGGGTCGCCGAAATCGACGGGAGAGCATGTGAGGGGGTGAGTTCCACAACTTCTCCTTATTTTGCTGTGAAAAACGGATTGTTATATAGAATGGTGAAAATGCAGGGAGGGAGGACATTGAACAGCTATTGGTTCCCAGAGAGTATATTACACGGGTGCTATGTTTGGCGCACACGCACCAGTTAGGTGCTCATTTGGGAATAAAAAAAACATATGATCGTATTCTGGCTCGCTTCTATTGGCCAGGCGTTAAGCGAGCGGTGGAAGATTTTTGCAGGGCATGTCAAGAATGTCAGAAAACCGCCCCCCGCCCCACCAACATAATCCGTTAGTGCCAATGCCCATCATTGAGGTGCCATTTACGCGTTTGGCGATGGACATTGTGGGGCCGCTCCCCAAATCGTCCCGAGGACATCGATACATCTTGGTGATATTAGACTACGCTACACGCTATCCCGAGGCCATTCCACTCCGGGTAGCCTCCGCGAGAGCCGTGGCGCATGAGCTTATGATGGTGTTCTCGAGGGCGGGGATTGCAGAGGAGATTTTATCGGATCAGGGAGCTGCTTCATGGCCAAGGTGTTAAAATGCTTATATAAATGGCTTAAAATAAAATCCATTCGCACATCAATCTATCATCCCCAGACGGATGGATTATCGGAGCGTTTTATTAAAAGCCTAAAATGTATGTTGAGGAAAGTAGCCGACGCGGACCCCAAGGAATGGGACCGGCTAATACCGTACATTTTGTTTTCAATCCGAGAAGTGCCCCACGCATCCACGGGCTTCTCGCCCTTTGAGTTACTATATGGCCGTCAGCCTAGGGTCTCCTCGATCTGGCCAAGGAGGCGTGGGCCAGCCAGCCTTCGCCCCACCGCAGCGTGGTTGATCACGTACAGCAGCTGCAGAACCGGGCCGCCACCATCTGGCCCATTGTACGCGTGCACATGGAGGAGGCGCAGAGACAGCAGGCGCGCCTCTACAACCGCGGCGCCGCGCTCCGCGAGTTCCAGCCCGGGGAAAAGGTACTGGTCCTCGTCCCCACTTCTGAGTGCAAATTCTTAGCTAGATGGCAAGGCCCGGTGGAAATACTCGAAAGGAGGGGTCCGGTGAACTATTTGGTATGCCAGCCAGAAAAAAGGAAAACGAAACAAATTTATCATGTCAACCTGTTGAAAAAGTGGCATCCACCCGTCCCACTCCCTGCTGCCGCTCTACTAACAAACATCTCTCCCCAGGAGCTCCCCCCGGTTCACATCGGAGAGAGCCTGGCCCCCCACCAGCTACAGGAGGTGAAAGAACTGCTAATGCGCTCTGCGGACCGCTTCTCAGACCTGCCCGGCCGGACGCACCTACTCGAGCATGACATAGACACGCCCCCGGGGAAGGTGGTCCGCCAGCGGCCGTATAGGATCCCGGAAGCCCGTCGCCAAGCCATTAGAGGGGAGGTAAAGAAAATGTTGGAACTGGATGTGATTGAGGAATCCCACAGTCCGTGGTGTAGTCCGATTGTCATCGTTCCGAAACCAGATGGTTCTCTCCGTTTCTGTAACGATTTCCGACAATTGAATGAAATCTCTGCCTTTGATTGTTATCCTATGGCCAGAATTGATGAGATGATCGAGCGGCTCGGGCCCGCTCGGTTTGTCAGTACTATTGATTTAACCAAAGGCTATTGGCAGGTTCCCCTCACGGAGCGGGCTAGACCAAAGACAGCTTTTGCAACCCCCGATGGGTTATTTCAATATAAAGTGCTGCCGTTTGGGCTCCACGGAGCGCCAGCCACTTTCCAACGATTAATGGACAGAGTATTGCGGCCCCATCAGGACTACAGTGCGTCGTACATTGATGACGTCATAGTATTTTCCAGGACGTGGCCGGACCACCTACGCCATCTAGAGGCCGTGCTCGATGAGCTCCGGCGAGCCGGCCTCACAGCCAACGCCAAGAAGTGCCGTCTCTGCCTGACAGAGACGGACTATCTGGGATACACCATCGGGAGAGGATGCGTGAAACCCCAGGAAAAGAAAGTGGAGAAAATAAGGGAGTGGCCCAGGCCCACGACTAAGAGGCAAGTAAAGTCCTTCCTTGGATTAATGTCATATTACCAAAAATTCATAATGAATTACTCCACTATAGCAGCCCCACTGTACGAGATGACGTGCAAGAGCAGGCCCCACCACGTTAAATGGACGGCCGAGGCGGAGGTGGCTTTCACTAAACTCAAAGACGCATTGTGTTGTAAGCCCGTATTAATAGCGCCAGACTTTACTAAACGTTTCCTTCTCCACACAGACGCCTCCGGAACGGGCCTCGGCGCAGTGCTGGCCCAAGTGATCGGGGAGGAGGAGCACCCGATCACTTTTATTAGTCGAAAGCTCCTCAAACACGAACGGAACTACGCCACTATAGAGAAGGAGTGTTTGGCCATAAAGTGGGCGGTGCACCACCTCCGTTACTACCTCTGGGGCAGAGAGTTTACACTCCTCACGGACCACGCGCCGTTACAGTGGATGGCGACGAATAAAGACAAAAACAGCCGGGTGACCCGGTGGTTTATCGAGCTCCAGAACTACCGCTTCAAAGTAGAGCACAGACCGGGAAAGCGATGCCGCACGCCGACGCAATGTCCAGAATGTATGAGGATCAGCTGGACAGTGAAGCCTCACGCGGAGACGTGAGACATAGGAGAGGGGTATGTGGCGTCTCGGCCCTGGGCCGCGCGCCACAGGGGAATCCCCCTGGGGAGACAGAGAGACAGAGGGGCGGAGCCAGGAGGGAATCCCACGGCGTCATCATTGAAGGCCGGTATATCCCCAATCGCCTACTACGTCAGCGGAGATGGGCGGACCGCCACGTAGCCGCGCCTCATAAAACCGGCACTTCTCTCCCGGCTCTCACTCTCTCTGTGGCTCTCCCCAGGGTGGATGGCGTGCAGTTCCGGGTAAGAGCAGCGTAACATACCGTACTCCTCCTTATGTCTCCATATAGTGGCATGTTAGTAACTGTGTGTCTCTCACCCCCAGGCTCTAAATGATGTGGAACGCTGGCTCCCGAGGCTTGAGACATTAATCACGAGAAACTGAGAAACCCCAACAAATGTGATTCAATAGCGAGGACCACCTCGCTCTGGGAAGGAGTGGCTGCTAAACTCTTTGTTATGAACAGACCCCTTTATCACACAGAAGAAACCTAAGTTGGAATCATTATATTCAGCCCCCCCAGAGACTATACCTACCTGTGGATGAGTCATTCTGAGGCTCATTGAGATTTATGTTTGACTTTGGAGAAATAAATCATTTGTTATAAAGCATATCACTTGACTCTGTGTTGTTGGTTTGGCATCGGTCGTCACAATATATATATATATATATATAATATATATATATATATATATATATATATATAATATATATATATATATATATATAAATATATATATATAAATATATAATAGGATAGAAAGAGGATAATTCAACCTTTCCATACGGCTGCAATGTTGGTGAGTTTAACATTGTTTAATACAAGCAAATCACAGATGAGAGACAATGGAGAGAATCACAACTCTAGATTCATACCAACTATAAGGGAATCTAGAGTTGCCTTGCGTCCGGGGGCGTAGCTAGCAATTCTGGGCCCTATGCAAAGCTTTTCCACATGGCTTTTCCACCCATTTTCAACATTTTTTCTGAGAGCGTACAAATGCAACCAAATGAACCCTAACAGGTTCATTTGGTTCCAAGAAGTGTCGAAAGAGATCAATCAACATGTTGAAAATACATCTTGATGACATCATCGAGATGTATTTTCACCATGTTGGTGGTTTTCTTCAGACCTCCATTTCTAGTAAACACAGAAAGGGTGGAAACGTTTTCATCATGTCCACCCAACACCTCTAAGGTATACTAATGACTATTAGAATTTTGAAAATGGGTGGAATTCCCCTTTAAAATGCTTCAATCTGGTGCAATTTGAGATATATCCATCCATCCATCCATCCATCCATCCATCTTCTTCCGCTTATCCGAGGTCGGGTCGCGGGGGCAACAGCTCCACCAGGGAGCTCCAGACTTCCCTGTCCCTAGAGCAACATTGGCAACCTCCTCCTGGGGGATCCCGAGGCGATCCAAAGCCAGAGAGTCGATGTAATCCCTCCATCCGGTCCTTGGTCTGCCCCGGGGTCTTCGCCCAGTGGGACGTGCCCCGAGGACTTCCCTAGGGAGGTGCTCGAGTGGCATCCTAACCAGATGCCCGAACCACCTCAGCTGGCTCCTGTCCAGGTGAAGGAGCAGCAGCTCTACTCCGAGTCTCTCCAGAGTGACTGAACTTCTCACCCTATCTCTAAGGGAGATGCCAGCCACCCGCCGGAGAAAACTCATTTCGGCCGCTTGTATCCGCGACTTGAGATATATATGAGATATATATATATCTCATATATATATATAATTTAAGATATATATTTTTATAATCATTAAAAATAAAACCTTATTAATGCAAGCTTTTAGTGCCCCCCCCCCCCTCCCCCTGGCTTTGGCCCCCCTAAAATAAAAACTTTTCCCCACCTATCGACGCCACTGGATGGAGTGAATTGCAACTCTAGATTCATCCCAATTATAAGGGAATCTAGAGTATTTAGGGGGGCATTGCCCCCCCATGCCCATGCCTAGATCCGCCCCTGTTGTGCACCACTGTGCGGCTCACAATGACATGCTGTGTCTTTGTTCTAGCTGCTCCACACTTGGATTTAAACCAGGATTGCTTATTGTTTGAAGAGCTGAGTGAATCTGTCACTCACAGCTGCAGCTAGCATATGGTGCACGCACGCACGCACGCACACACGTGCACTGCACCAGGGGTGGATCTAGCCATGGGCATGGGGGGGCAATGCCCTGACTGCCCCACCAAACATGATGGCATGCAAAACAACCCAAGATATTTCAAATGAAAGTGCTTCTATTTAAAATGATGTGAACCACTACTACTGCTACTAACTAACTACAGCTGTGTCACCACTAAACCAACAGCATTTCATCATTGAAAACAGAAAACTCTCTGAGTCAGACTAAGCTAAAAAGCTTTATGCATGCTGCGTGTCTGTTGCAACTTCAACAACAACTGATGTTATTATTGATGCTTAGAAAAAAATATTGAAAATGGTTGGAATACCCCTTTAAAATATTGTAGTATAATATAAGCTCACTCATTTGTGCGGAGAAGATGTGATATATCGATAATTCAAATGGAATCGATTCGTAAGCCTAACTATCAATATTGTATTGCATGGTGAGATAAGTGAATCGTATCTGGCTTGATGATCAATTGCCAACTAAATGTCATGTTGAAAATCCTATCCTAAAACTAAGACAAAAAAACATCTTTTTTTCCAGAGAAACAAAGCATGTTTTCTTGTCATTTTAGTCATTGTATTTTTCTTTCTCTCTCAGTTTTGACTATATATATATATATATATATATATTTACAGGATTTGCTGCTCCTTCCGTTTTAAAACAGCTTGGTGCAGTGTATAGATTAGTTCTGGTTCCGTATTAAAACAGCTTGGTGCAGTGTATAGATTAGTTCTGGTTCCAGTCAAACCGCTTGGTGCAGTGTATAGATTAGTTCTGGTTCCAGTCAAACCCTAGAGCTTCATCCTATCTGTCTGAGAAGCTTAATAACTGCTAGTTTATAATGCAGGGCCGGATCTAGAGGGGGCAGGGGTGGGCAGAGCCCTGTATGCCCACCCAATGAATGGTAATATCAGTGGTTTTCAACCAGTGGTCCGGGAACCTCCAGTGGTCCTTGAGAGACGTCCAGGTGGTCCCCAAGCTAAATGGTGAAAAGTTGGTTAACCAGATGTAACTCTTTGAGAGCGTAAACATGAAACCAAATGGACCCTTGTGGGTCCATTTGGTTTCATTTTTTACACTCTCAAGAGTTAAAATATTCATCATGTGAATTATCCCAAGTCTACAAAACTAGAGAATGTAGAAGATTAATGGTCATTTTGATCTGTTATGTTTAGAAAGTTGTACATTATATATATATATATATATATATATATATATATATATATAAATATATATATATATATATAAATATATATATATATATAATATATATATATATATATATATATGTATATACTGTAGTGTTGATGTAAAAAAAAAGTAGCAAGCTCCACTACAGCTACATGACAAAAGTAGCTTGTAGTGTAGCTTGCTACTACTTTTTTCCCAGTAACTTGCCCATCACTGAATATACCTTCAGTATATCTAATTTGAGTTTTGGCTAAAAAGTTGCCTTTATTACCGTTAAAATGACCCCCCCCCCCCCCCCCCCCCCCCCCCCCCCTGTGACCCAAATATTTCATCCCAAACATTGTGTTTGTCATCGCCACTGTATTGTAACATATTCCCTTTAGAACTATAGACTTCTTTGTTACAGTAAATTACACACTTATGCACGCATTCTGTGTGTGTGTGTGTGTGTGTGTGTGTGTGTGTGTGGTGTGTGTGTGTGTGTGTGTGTGTGCGTGTGCGTGTGTGCGTGCGTGCGTGCGTGCGTGTGTGTGTCTGTAGGTATTCATTAGTGACGACAGCCAGTGTTTTGGAATAATTGGTAAACGGTGCCTTTAGAAAGTGGCTTTTATCTTTTATATTCACCCATTCACACACATTCATTCACACATTCATTCCCATTCATTCACACATTCATTCACACACACACATTCATTCACACACATGCATTCACATATTCATTCACACATTCATTCATTCATTCATTCACTCATTCATTCATTCACTCATTCATTCATTCACACACACACACACACACACACACACACACACACACACACACACACACACACACACACACACACACACACACATTCATTCACATATTCATTCACACACATTCATTCACACACATGCATTCACACAAAGCAGTTAAAATGGGACTGCCTGATGTTAAAATGGGACTGACTTTGTAAGTTGTGATTGCAGCGCTACCCTCAGTGCCCTCAGTACCACTTTACCTATAGCTCAGTGGGTTTCAACCTTTTGACTCCAGGGCCCACCATTTATTCAGCATTTGAGCCACGGACCACCATTTGAGGACATTTTAGCCCCACAGACCCCAAAACTAAAGATTTATTTTGCTTTTGTCCATCTTATAGTTGTGTGGACTTGGGCTAATTAAGATGATGAATATTTAATATTTAATATAACTCTTGAGAGCGTAAAAATGAAACCAAATGGACCCGCAAGGGTCCATTTGGTTTCATTTTTACGACCACCTGGAACCCTCTCAAGGACCACAGTGTGAGTGTGTGAGTGTGTACGGCAGTGGTTTTTAACCTTTTTGACTCCAGGGACCACCACTTATTCAGCATTTGAGCCACGGACCACCATTTGATTACATTTTCACACCAAAGACCTAGAATGAAAGAATTCTTTTGGTTTTGTCCACAATTCCAGGCTGGAATTTGCCAACAAAACAGTGTAAACTTCTTAATTAAGCGGTGCTAATTCAGATGATGAATATTTTAACTCTTGAGAGTGTAAAAATGAAACCAAATGGACCCACAAGGGTCCATTTGGTTTCATTTTTACGCTCTCAAGAGTTACATTTGGTTAACCAACTTTCCATCATGTAGCCTGGGGACCACCTGGAACCTTCTCAAGGACCACTGGTGGTCCCCGGACCACCTGTTGAAAACCCCCTGGTGTACGGTACACCCTACGGGTGTGTGAGGACGTACCGCTGTCGCCGGTTCGATTCCTGGCCTCTCTCCTCCTGGTCTGATCGCAGATCCTTCGAGCAGCGCGGAGCTGAGAGATGATCTCACAGTCAGGATGGATGGATTCTGTCTGGGGACCACAGAGGGTGTTTATTTAACCACACAGGGACCACACAGGGTGTTTATTTAACCACACAGGGACCACACAGGGTGTTTATTTAACCACACAGTCCCTGGAATGAAAAAGGTTGAACCTATAGATCAGGGGTTTTCAACAGGTGGTCCGGGGACCACCAGTGGTCCTTGAGAGGGTTCCAGGTGGTCCCCAGCTAAGTTGTTTAACCAGATGTAACTCTTGAGAGCTACATCTGGTAGCTCTCAAATGGACCCTGGTGGGTCCATTTGGTTTCATTTTTATGCTCTCAAGAGTTAAAATATTCATCATGCAAATTAGTCCAAATCTACACGACTAGAGGATTAATGGTCCTGGACAGAAGCAAAAGAAATCTGTAGTTTGGGAGTCCGTGGGTCTAAAATGGCGTCAAATGGTGGTCCATGACTCAAATCCTGAGATGGTCCCTGAGATGAAAAAGGTTGAAAACCCCTGCTTTA